>CM067480.1:28786876-28820431 GCA_034552555.1 Semaprochilodus insignis | reverse complement strand
TGTGTATAAGAGACAGCCCCCCCAACAACATGGTCATGACACGGGGGGCAAAGTACAGCCAACAACACAGCGACTCTTATAGAGCTATTAATTTATACCAGTCAGTTCAAAGTACAGAATTAGAAACACATTTCAACACTGTTTTGCTATTGCTTGTTCTCTTCTACGCAAGACGTGGGATTGTTTTCCTCCAAACAGGGGCATGGTGATGAGAGCCTACTGTGACATATTGCAGATCTGATGTATGCTGGTGGTCCCTTTTCGCTTTTTGGCGAGGTAAAGAGTGGCTAACTGAAGCCAGAGACATGCTTCATGCAAGGAACGAACGCAGACCCTGCAGGCTACGCAGACATAGCACACAATTCAAAATGCAGTGCAAGCGCTAGCTGCATTCTGAGCGCTACAGCAAGGGATCCTATGACGGCATTTAAGCCTGGCCAGACAGTCTTGTACCACCAGTGTGCTTTCTCAAATGCCAAAGCAGAAGGACAGTTGAGCCTCATGCAAAAAGGGTTCGCTTACATAAACACATGGTCATTTCATTCATTCCAACAGAACAGGTAAAGCAGGTCACTCTCCTCCACTGTCCACCTTTAGCTGTTGTGGCCGTTTTGAGCACCATAGTAAGTAATGTAAATGTGCATAATGATGATGATTTGTTTCTGGCCTAATTGTGAAGCAGTAATCTGTTTAGCTACAGCCACCACTTGTAAACCATTCTAGAGAAGGCAGAAATGAAGAGCTTTCCTACATCAGGTGGGCAGGGCTGTTATGGAGGGCTGCCATGTGTCATAACCCCATTCATACCTAGAGCTGGCAGTGGACTGTCAACGCTTATGAAGACCTATGCAAGGCAGGGTCGTCTTGATTGTTGTGAGAACCATGGCATGTGCTGCTGTTTAATTCAGGTCAACCGCTGGAACACATTAGAGATAATGATGGTTCTCTGCTTCCCAAAACACGTTTGGCAAATTCTCTTCCATGAACAGCTGCTTGCTGATGGACATAGCAGCACAGTCTCTTCCTGAAACTGTCCCAGTAGAGTAAAGTGTCTGGATTTGGGAATTGGTCAGTGAAGAACGTTTAAATGTCATGTGATTGTTACTTGAACATTGTCTACCTTGGCTCTGCTGCTGTGTCACAGGCCGCAAGCTCGTGTTTCTTGGTCTTATGCTTTCCAAGCAATCTTTCAATTTTTGGCCACCACAAAGGGGAAGCACCCTGGCCTCTTGCACTGAGGACTGTGGCCTCTACAGACCCAACCAGCCAAACCACCACCAGCCGCCTTCTGCTTGTGAGAGGACGGTCTCAAGAACAATGATGGTGGCACACTGACCTCAAAGAATTGTGGTTAAACCACTTGTGTAAGGAAAACTTAAAGTCTGAAGTTATTATAAGGCCCTGTTAGTATAAATACGAAAAAAAAAAGATCTTTTTTTATTTTTTTATTCTCTCTGTGCACGATGATCTAAAAATGTAGTATCTGATTTGAGCCTGAGTGTTTACACTCTTCAGTGCCCACGCCATGTTGTTCAGCTACAGCATATTCTTGAGAACAGTTGATTTACATGGATATAAAGAAAGAAAGCTTCGTTTTTTTTTTTTGAGTGAATGGCCATCTGCAGAGTGATTTGTCATCCTCCCACACCCTTCCCTCCACCCCCCCACTGATAGCAGTGCAGGCTGCTAGCACAGGACACCTCACCGCAGTAGGAAATGGCTCTTACAGCTGGGAAAATATTTGCATTCATACTATGATGTGGAATAGTTTAGCTGTCCGAGACAGGGAGTTGATGACTTAACTGGGCAGGATGGCAAGTAGGCAAGACCACTCCAGTATCCGAGGCCTCATCGATCCATATCTGGATAAAACACGTCTTTGTCCACTCCGGCAGCATGATTTAAAGTCTGTATTCCACCCGAAAATAAAAGCTTAACAAAAGGGAAAAAAAGCTTATGACTTTCTCTCATGGGGCTTTTTACATCGATATGGCTCCACTACCAAGTTTTTCTAGGCTTTCACTTCAACTGAATCGTGGAGTTAGGATTAGCTTTCCAAATGGTGTTAGATGTTTAAGTTATATCTTTAGAGTTTTTGAGGTATTTTAAATATTTACAATCAAGTTGACACCCCTTGTTGAGAAGTTGGAGTTTGGCTTCTGGAGTAACGCGAGATGAGGTTTTAAATGACCAGATGTTGTGCCACCACGTTATGTACAGGGGGTGGGAGCGCAAACATCATATCTCTCAGCCAGTCAATGGGCTGGCACAGTGGAATTTGGCTTCTGAGGCATACACAGGAGGGGAGTATCCCAAGTGAGACACCTAAACGAATGCTTCAAATTGTGTGCAGCCTATGGCATTTTCACACTTGTCCTGAAGTGAGTCTACATCCAGGACTGATTCTGGGCTAGTTTTTGAGGAGGAGCTCATTATCGTTGGTTTGCTTTCACACGCAGCCGAACTGTGGATCCGCTGTGCAATTCCATACTTCACTTTTCTATGCGCAAAATGGTAGACGGTAGAAACCTGGAAAGGGAAGTGACGGCACAAGTCACCTTACAAAATGAACCAATCACGCAGCCCTACATACAGTGCTTGGTGTTTCCACACGTGCAGTGGACTGTAGCTGAAGTGAATCCCGATCGGCCAATTTCAGGAGGAGCAGAGATCAGTTCTCTGGATGGCCCTCAGGCTCAGAAATGGCTTTCACACTTGACCAAACTCACAGAGCAAGTGGTCCCTTGTCCTGGAAAAAAGCTCTAGTGTAAACCGCCCGTCATCAATAAATAAAAAAATCGGCACAATCATGCACAAGTTAACAGTATGTTAGATATTTTCAGAAAGCTACATAAACAGTGAGAGTAGACATTTAAAAAATGCATATACAGTAAATAGAAAGCATTTTCAGTGACCAAGAACCATTTTTGTGTGAACGGGAAGACGGGGGCTAAGAGAAGACCACTACTACATGCTGCACGAGTAGTAGTTGCAACTTTTGTTTTTGACTCCACATTTTTGATAAAAACAGGTTTTTTGGCCAAATGATAGGCCAGTGAGTTTGACTAGATATAAATAGGGCAAATAAAATAAAATTTCGACATTAGACATCATCGACACCTACAGCATCAGTCAAAAGTTTAGACATACACAACTAAATGGATGCTTTTGATGATCTTAAAGACTCTACAGGCTTAAACTTACAGTTCCAACTGATGAGAGAGCGAAACAATACATATCCTGATATACCACATATACTCTCGATGTATCCCAGTATTTTATTTTGCCATATCTCCACCTGTAATATGCTCTATGTTTTGTTGCACAAAAAAACATGTATCTTTTTTGATTTGCACAACTGTAAAACAAACCCTTCCAATATAGTGAGTATTCATGATGCACAGACTAATAGAATTGGTCCCGAATCGCTCAGAAAAAAATCTTCGAAAGCTGTTTTGTCCTCCCGTAAAGGTTCATTTTGAATGTTTTTAAGGTGGACTGCATAATTCCATGAGTGCTATTTCATAGTTTGATGTCTTCACTTTTATTCTAAAGCAGTAAGCTAAAAATGAAAACCTAGACTGACCTTCTGACTGGTGCTGTATGTCAACAGTCAACACTCATTTTCTGTGTGCATAGGGGTATGTTTATGCCATCATAATTGTTGCACCTATTATGAGAATATCTGGGCTGCAGTACTTGTTTGAGCATCAGCTTTGCTGTTTAGATGATAAGTGGAATACCAGCAAGCCTATCAGACCATTCCATGTAGCAAGAACCTGTACCATTAACATTTCTCAAACCGGATTGGTACTTCTTGCAGAAACAACTTAACATGCCTGTTGGGCTCAGTGTGAGCGAGAGTAAGTCTGAGCCGGCCAGTGCGGCTGTGATCTCAGGGCACGAGTGATTCACAGAGCAGCTTTAATTAGTGCCAGTCATATCCAGAACTTCACCCACGCTGCCTCAGACGTGATGACATTAATGAACTTCCCTGCCAGCGCAGTTAGTGAGAACGCTTTGTTGTCGCGTTTCGACCCAACAGGTCTCATTAAAGCTGCTGATAGCTGCACTGCCTAAGGAGCCGGAGCGCTAACTGCTTCGAGTGCTAACTCAACAGCCGGGGCTTTTACAGGTCTCCTGTGACGCTGCATTTCGAGGTTCTCTCCTCCACGTCCCATTGACTAAACACAAAGTGCTTTGCTGTTCGTAACACCCACTGAGCCCTTCTGCTTGTATGCATGCATACGTCTGCTGGTGAGTTACTGCATGTCAGGGCAGAAAGGTTGCATGCAGATCAGTCCACTTGCACTAGTTCGAGTGTTTAAACATGTGTGTGGGCCACATCTGCGTTCTCAAGGCATGAGCGTGTCAGTTGTTCTGCAGTTATATTGACTTTAAAGTGTCAGATGTCTCCGATTTTTCTATGGTGCCATAACCTGTAATAAACGAGCTGTAGAGGAATCAAAGTCCAATTGTGGTCAGTGTATTTCCAGCCTTACACAAGCAGCTGTCAATCAAAGTCAGTCCTTGTTTTTGAACTGACATGCTAATGTGTGGTGTCATCACTTGCTGGCCCTAGCTGAGTCCTTCTGCATTATGCTGACCATGTCCTAAATTCCTCACTACATGTCCTATTGGGGAAAATGTCCTTTTCTCTCCACTTGTCGTCAGCGATGCACATTATTCCTTTCCCAGAGGATTTGCAGCACCTGTTACATGACTCTAATGAAATAATGGCATAATAACGAAAACTAATGGTAGCGGGGGCCATTGTGTGGCATCGTGCCAGATTATGCTGTTTGCAGTGTAATCGTCCTGTCCACTCATTATTTCTGACGTCAGTGTCGAGAGCGGTCATCAGAAATCCAGGCCAGGCATGAGGATTGAGGACAGGAGGTTGGAGGGGGTCGGAGATGCTCTGATTTCTGCACTGTTGGAGATGACTGCTTTTCCACTCTTGCTGATGAGATTCAGAAACTTCAGAAGGCAGATAACTGTTGGATAATCAGCAGCCTAAACCAGCAGGCTTAAGTGAAAGGTTTCCACTGTTTTTAAAGACTAAGCTTAAGGCTTCATTTGAAACAGTGGTTTTGGTGACCACAGATGCAGCTGATCAACTCAGACATACTTTGTGTCCAAAGTTTGCTACATCTTTTTTGCTGCTTGATACAAAAGAAAAACGTGCGTAGCTCCTTGTTTCCTTCACCTTGACTCTGATTTAAGGCTTCTCGGGTACACAGAGAAGAGCAGTCACAGCGCTCACCTGCGAGTGTGTTTGGTGCACTGAAACCAATTACAGAGAATGGAAGTTCAAGTTCACACTCTGAAGAGTGTTAAAAAGTCGTTTCTCAGCTTTTTATTATTGTTATTTTCACCTCAGTCATTTTACAGTGAACAGTGTTTCTAAATTTTGATGTTCAAGTCATCTGATGCAAATGCCTGAACATTTTTTTCTTATTGCAGTATGTATCACAGGGAACCAAAAAAAAAACACGTCGTCAGTATTTTTTCCAATGTCGTGCAGACCTAGTAGTGAACACTAGAAGTCAAATAGAAAATATGTAAATATATATACCCTAAACTTCTTTCAACCAAATCCAGACAGATTGCATAGACTTGTCAATATGATTTAGGATAAAGAAAATATTTTCTCATGACTGTGGTCAGTTTTCGCAGAGTGCCCTTTCTGAGTCAGTACTTACATTTACATTTACATTTACGGCATTTAGCTGACGCTCTTATCCAGAGCGACTTACAAGGTTAATCCTATTACAGGTAGGCCAATGTAGTGTTAGGAGTCTTGCCCAAGGACTCTTATTGATGTAGCACAGCGTAGTTACCCAGACCCGGGAATCGAACCCCCATCTCCCACATGGGGCGGTAGCTCCCTGGAGGTTAGTGGTGTTATCCGCTGAGCCACACCAACCGCTTAAAGAACACTGTCCAGTCCATTTATTTAGTATTTACTTTTATAGAACTCGTTGTAAGAACAATTTTCAACAACTTGCAGTGAATGTAAATATGTTTACTGTGCAACATGGCAACCTGGGTTGTGTACATGTAAGCATTTGGAAGCTTGGCTTGACTCAGCAAAAACGGTGCTGAATGTTGTCTCATACATGCATCTCGTTCAGTCTCTGAGCAACTCTGCTGGAACTGAATTATTATAAATTAGCCAGTCACTGTGTCAGTAGCAGTTCAATTCAGTTCAGTTCAATTCAACTTTATTGTCATTATACCAATACAGGGTTATACAGTATAAATGCCTGACAGACAAAACACAGTCATGAAAAAGTATTCAGGAGTTTTCACCAGATGGCTTGCTCACTGTAAAGTTATTGGGGGGTGAAAATAATAAAAAAAATCAAAGAAATTACCTTTTAACACTCGTGTGTGTGAAGCAGGTTTTCTTGATCTTTAACGCTCTGTAATCGGTATCAGTGCACCAAATACAAAATCAGATGAGTGCTGTGACTACTCTTCTCTCTGTGTATCCGAGAAGCCTTAAATCAGAGTCCAGGAACCGTGCAGGCTTTTGTGTTGTATCAATCAGCAAAAAAGTTGTAGAATATTTAATTTAATTAGTATTACTAGATATTGCACGTCCTGCGATGTGAGTACTGGGCATGCACACAGTGCAATGGCAAAGCTGAATCGATGTGCTGTGCAGACCTACAAACTACCTTAACTTATAATGCAATCTTTGTAATCTGATAGAGCTGCAAAGTGAGAAACGAGTAGAAAAAAAAAGACCAGAAGTTCTTCATTCTGACGGGTCACATTGGGTGTTCTCTCAGCTGAGCTGTATAGAGCATCCCTGAGATGATTCCTGTGGGAGAGTCATTATTAGACTGTTTAACCTGGTTCATATGACTGACACAGGACCAAGAAAAGGTTTTCAGAGCTCCTCATCTGTGGTATGAAACGTACTGACCCAGGCCACCAGGTCATAAGCACACTAGAGAGACGTGGCCGTCGCCCTGTCATTCCACACAGGTGTTCTTTCTGTTCGCTCGGAGCTGAGGTGCCTACATTGACCTCTCAATTCAAACCCTCTGCTCTTAAATGTTCTATACCCATTTTGCTCCATTCAGAGAGCTTTCATGTCAAGCACTGACACTCTAATTATGCTGCCATTGCCGTTTTGTAAATACACTAGAGGGATTCTTTCGATTGTGGTTGGGGTCACTTGGCACTTTATATCTCTGCCACATCCGCTTTATTTTCCATTCTTTTATATGTTCACTTTCTGTCATCCCTGCCCCAAGGTCACACGGCTTTAAGTATAGAGCCACAAGGTGTTTAACTTGTGGCTGCTTTTTGGAATGTCTTTCAGAGTGTCTGTAGAGTGCGCCGAGTTTATCCGTCCTCTCTGTTCTTTACCTACACTGCACTGTTAGCCTTCTTTCCGCTCTGCGTGGTAGCATGCCACTGCTGATGCTGCTGCTTTTGTGAGGCTTTGTCTTCGGCAAACACAGATTTCGGGTGCACCAGCACGCAAGGAAGCGTGCTGATATTAATTAGTGTGAGGACCATGGTGTAGGAGCCGTGCCAGGATGATGAACCCGAGTTCAAGTTCAGCTGAATCTTTTGTTCACTTTGACAGCTCAAAAGACTCCTAACACACGTCACAAGCTTACTACTTACTGTTTCTGTGAAAGACGTGTTACTGGAGTACAAAGCTGTCTCTTTGTGTGCATTGGATGCTCTGTAGCAAGAAGATGGTGGATGGCACTATTGTGTAGGACTCAACTAGGATATACATGTCCACTTAGTCATGATGATGGCAAGAGCAGATGAACATTAAACTCAGTTTTGATCCAGTTTGTAAGCACTGTGTTTTCTAGGGTTGCTCCAATAAAGTTTTGGTGACAGATTCCAATTTCTTTGCAGAAGATTCCATTTTTAGTAGCTCAGTTACCTTGCTCATGTTATTTACGGCACAAAGTAGCCACACAGCTTGACCAAAATTAAAATAATAAGCCAGCCAAGTTACGTGTTTGGGGTTTTAAAATGTGCAGAGTCCGGTTTTGGCTGATCCCTAATGCTTATATATAGTTTTGCTTTTCGGTTTGATTGGTTGTTAAATATTGTATATATATTGGATATTATATATATATATTGGATATTAGCTATTAGCACCCCCCCCCCCATTACTGATGTCAACTATCTGTAAAGCGCTAACGGTATGAAAAGTGCTCTATAAATAAACGTTATTATTATTATTATTATTATTATCAGTTCTCCTGTGTTGGAGTTCTTTTCTTTATTTCCCCCCTTTTTTTGTGCTGCAAAGCATCCGTGAATGGAAAACCAGGAGCAATAGTAAAGTTTGGTTTCACTGTGTTAAATCAATCATAGTTTAAAATAGAACTGTGATCCTGTAATTACATGTGCGGGGCCTTTCATACCAGTTACCCCCCTGGTTTCAGAACACCAGTACCTGTCAGCCATTGGCTTCTTAATTACTGGTTTTGAGCTCTCTGCTAGCATGGAGAGGCTCCATTTCAGAAACTTCACTAATAATTAAAACATCTCTCCAATGAAAGTAATGGGTATACTTGTCCTATAGCCCCCTGTGGCTGTGTCTTTTTTTGGAAACAAGAGCACAAACGTGTTTGATTTCTATGTGTTCTTGTAATTTTTCTCTCTTTTGTTGCATTAGCTTACTTGAAGTCTTCTCAAAACCTGCTTTAAGACCAGTAAAGTCCCTGTAACGTAATTTGCAATGGATTTGGTTAGCTAGTTTGTACATGACGAAGCACCTGTATAATTTCCCAGAATTACCCCAGTTAGTGACTCTGAAATACGAGTCCCTGAATGTGAGCATGCTGCCAAGTATGCATCAACATTGGCAGATTGTCCACAACGAGTCTCCATCAGCATCCAACGTGACCCTGGTTAGCTCTGTTAGCTCATTAATTTATCGGAAGAGTCTACTTCCTATATCCAACTCAAAAACCTAACCTGGTGAAACACATTCCTCTGCATGCTGATATGTGTGTGCAGTTCCAATGCCTAGCGATAAATCATTGTCAGCCCAAGTCCATTTCTTTGGTCATAATCTTTCCTTCTCTGAGGTTACATGCATACCCGTTTATGAACTCTATATATCCCCAAGTTCCATCCAGGCTATCTGGGGTTAGGGTTAGTGCTTAGTACATACTTGCAAATCCGAACAAAGACCATCACATTTCATTTGGGTTATTTGTCTGTATATATTTTCAGCATTTGTACCGTCGTCACTGAGTGCTGAAGTACTCGAGTGCCCGTGCACATCACTGAAGGAAATGCCGTAGTCCAGATGTTCATGTTGGAGTTAAAAACTAATGTCCAGTTTGTGGGCTTATTCAGTTTCTTAAATTCTGCCTACGAAGAAGGAAACCTCACTGTCCTGTAAGAGAGAACTTCAAGTATAGTTCATTTTCATTCCCCTTCTAATTAGACCATCACCTGAACTGTTGTAGATGGTCACAGCAGTGCTGTTAGAACTTGAGGATAAAAGAACTGTACTAAGTCAAGCTCTGTTTAGCCTCGTCTCCTGGTCAGCACAGAAACAGAGATGCTGTTCTCTGCTACTGGGCTTTGTTAATATGTTGCTATGAGGTTGATTCGAACAGGGCTGCTGTTAGCTACTGCTGCAAGCTTATCGAAAGTCATTTGTTTGTCATGTTTGACCAAAATCACAAATTGTGTTGGTAATCACTCATATTATAGCACCTCATGTGACACTAACTCAGCTTACATAGGACTTTATCAAGACCTGGTGGGAACATTTATTTGGGTGTAATAGTATGCGTGATTATTACCATTGAACATGTGCAAAGTGTTCTGTTGGTACACTATTAATTACCTTTTCCCACTGAGCTTCAGTTTATGGGCTGCCTAATGGCTGAGTCAGTGACCGAGTCCTGGACTTGGACTCTGTGAGCGTCAGTGAAGGAAGCCATAGCTAGGTCTGAGAATTTCTGGCGCCTCATTTACAGTTACTGCTTTCTGAAGAGCATTCCCAGCAGGACGGATGGATTCTAGGCAGCACACTTACACAAACTCTCCATTCTGGGTATGTGTAGTAAATGGAAGGCTTGATGTCCTCACTTTCTTTTTCTGTGTTAAATGTTACCCTCTTTCCATTTTCCTGTCTGTCTCCCATCGTTACGGCTGTTTGAGATGAGCCTTGGCTTTGAGTTGTTGCGAAAAGTGAAAAACGGGCCTGATGTTGTTTTAGAGAAGTGCACCAAAAAAAGAATGCTGAGCCTTTTATGACAGGAAGCGAGAGCCCTGTACTGTGTGACGGAGTGGTCCTGTTACTGCAGGGTGCCATGGGGCTGAGCGGAGCCCTCAGGAAGTACCTCAGGAAAGAAGCAGGCTGGACATTACGCCCTCTGTCCTGAATTGCTTCTGTTGTTTCACTGGCTAATCTTCGTTAATACTAGCTCGTGGAGCTGGGAAAGGAAACGACCAGACTGTTAAACAAGCCAAACATGTTGGTGTTGTGAGTCAGGGTCATCCTTCCTGCTGCTGGGGGAGATAGCTTGGGTAAATGCTGCTGGACACAGGGCCTCCTGCTGGACTCACAGCGGCCATGTTTCTGTAATTGGAGCGTTCTGATCAGGTTGCAGATAGATTAGTGAACAGTGATAGATGCACTAGTGGGATTGAAGTTAAGTGCTGGCTGTGAGCTTGCAGGTTGAAGTGGTTTTGACTCTGTGCCAGGTAAGAGAACGGAGGGCTCTTTTTAAGAGAGCAGCTTCTTTCTGTCACATCACAGGTCGAGATGACTTTGACTTTATGGGGGTCGGTAGCTGTGACTGATTAAATCCAGCCTGTGTGTGGATTAGCTGCCACTGGTGGGGCTGTTGACATCAGATGGGTACTAAGACTCACAAACCCGTAATGAGCTCTGCTAAAACCCTTTGTAGATCCTCATTCTGTATGAAAATGAAAATGCAAAACAAACTGCTTAAAGCTGGGATTCTTGGAGAAATCCTCCTTGGTCTGTTTCTTTGTGGACGGAAGGCAGGATAGCACTATATTTGCGTGCCTTCGCAAGTGAAGTGAATATTGTGTAACTAAGAGGAAACATGGATATTTAGACAGATTTTAAAATGAAACCATTTTCTAGACTTTCAGGCCCAACGGAGAACAACAATTAGTGGTTGTGCAAGGCACGACATTATTGTTATTCGATTTATATTCTTGTTTTTGTTCTTCGTCTTCTTCTCTATCAAGAGATTTTTGGCATATCAACACCATTCCAACTCTGGAATGTTCAGTCTAATGGGAAATTTTTGAGCCGACGTATGGTTTTCCCGAAAACCTAAATTCCAAAAGTTTCTCTATTCAGAATTAATGGAGTGGGAAAGTGCACATCCATCTACTCTGCTTCTGCTCGAGCAACAGATGCCCCAGATCTCAGGGCACTATCCACCGAGCACGAATTCAATGCTGGTCTAACCCGCACTCGTTTGTCTTTTTTTCTCCATCCCTCTTCACTCCCATAGAGTTCCATTCATGTCCCATTGAAAACCTATTGTTTCCATTAACCTACAGCCACCAAACTGGTATGTACTCACTCACTCCACAGACATACTGATCCACACTCCTCTATGAGTTGTTTATTCATCCCTCTTTCCTCCCATAGAGTCCCGTTAATTGTTTGGTCCTACTCAAACGCTATGGTTTCTTTTAACTTACAGCCACCAAACTGCATGCACATACTCAGGGCAGATCCCCCAACTCTAGTCCACAGCCATACTGACCCCCACTCCTGTATGTGTCATTTATTCTTTCTTTGTTCCTCACATACACTCCCATTCATTTTTAGCAAACATCAAGCTTAAGTGCAATCACTCTGGATTTTCTTCAGGAAATGCACTTTTCTAGTTGCTTTTGCAATCACAGAGAAACATAGTGTTTGCCTTCCTGGACAGCTTGTACTGCAAATTATCATGAGTAAGGAAAGTCCAATTGTATAACTCATGCTATTGTAGTATGACTAAGCTCTTAAAATAAGTTTGAACGTGCCGCATAACGCTATGCACTTTCTTGTAAATCACAAGTATGAAGGCCCTTTTCCTGGTTCTGCTCTGGAGGACATGCCTGGGTGCCAGGTTTTCTCAGCTGACTGTAACGTGTGCATTTATGTGCCTGCCGATTGAGGCTACTCTTTTCTCTGAACCTTCTCCAAACAGGCTGTATCAGATGGGGGGGTGGGGGGTGAGAGAAAGCTAGAGCGTGTGAGGGGACGTTCCACCCTCCCTGTAATCCCACGACCTGTAGCCAGGCTGCCAAAAATCAGGGTTACGCAAAAGACCAAGAGGAAAAGAGAGTCCGGGAAGGTACAGTATTGACGTCAGAGGCCTACATGTGAGAGGTTCTCGGGTAATTAAAGAGAATGTGTTGGCTCATTGTAGAAATAATTGAGGGCTGATGGTTTTCCAAATGTGTCTGTTATTGGTAAGCCTGTTGTACTTCTTTCAGGAAAGATGAATGAATGTTTTGTGCTTTTGGGGGGAGGTGAGGGAGGGGTTAAAGGAAATGGTATGTAGCCTTTTGTTATACCCACTTGTTTTTGCTCCACCATTAATAGCCCTGCATCAATGGAGCTTTCCTCACATCAGTATTTAAAGAACTATTCATTTTTTTTTTTTTTTTTGCTGGCAGGTCAATATAGCCTTAAAAGCATGATCTCGATAGCCCCCTCCCTCCACCCTGCTGCACTCTTTCAGAGTCCATTAGAGCTTTTGTCAAGACATTTCCAGGTAGTCCTGTTATGAAGCGTCTTGGCGTAAATAATATATGTGCTTTCTGTCCAACTGTTCATATGCTCCCTCATTCAATAATAATCATTGCCTTCCTTTTCAGCGATGGCAGACAGACTAATGGCACACGGCATTAATTTTATTATCTCAGAGCAACTGTGTGTACGGGAATGCAGGGCCTCCACAGCATCTCACGACTGTTCGAAACTCACTCCTAGTAAAAGTTAAAGGAAGGCATATTGAATGTGTGCCACTGTGAGGGATGGGGAAACCTGCACGCTCCCTCAGGATTGTTCCTCAGTTGAACAGCAATGAAGAAGGACTCGGGCTAAAACTGGAATGCAGCTGGTATTTTTAGGAGCTCTGCTTTTGCCCAGAAGGCTGAAGGCTGGTATATAGCTGTAAGGAGGTGTGATAGGATTTGGGGCAGCGTCAGTATGAGTGTAAATGAGGAAGACCTGAGAAGTCCTCCTGAATGTGTTCGTTAGCAGGACATAGGTGGACTCGCAGCAGGAAAGCAGGGGTGGAAGTCACTCCAGCAATTTGGGCTATCCTCTGCCTGACCCACATGGGTTTATGTACTTGTATAAAGTGTGATCTCTAACTTTAGAGGAGAATAACGATGGCTTCAACCATGGTCTCTCAGACTCACTTTTGGAAGAGGTGGCAAGAACATCTTTTATAAATAGGCATAGGCTTAGACTAGGTAGCTTTAGGAAGTTTGAATAACCAAACTCCAGCTCATCGTCTCAGCGTTCAACATTCTGCTTGCTAGTAAGCCTTTGTACACAGAGGGCTATTTGAGAGCTTTTACTGAGACCAAGTCCTCTGTAGCATCTGAAAATAAGAGGGAGCAACATGCCCATTTTGCCCTGGAAATGATCTGTACCAGGAGGCTTTTGACATGGTCTGTTGCTTGTGCAGTTCGTCTCCATCTCACAAGGTTGACTACTGAACCTGGGGCAGTTTTTGTTGCAATGCTCTCTTGGGCAAGCACCACCTTTCTGAAGGCTTGCTTGGTCTTACCTGGGCCAAATTGGAATGCTTGGAGGATTTTGTAAGACCTAATTAAGCAGCAGGTTGCCTAACCTACACCTTTTCATCTTGGTGTGGATAAGCAAGGTCTGTCAGATGACGACCAGGAAGCGCTTTAGGCTAATCAGTCAACCTTCACTGTTGCTGAGGGGAACAAGGAGTCAGATATCTCCATTTTTAGATGCAGCACAGAAGTTGGATGTGAAGCAGTATGCTCAGTCTTTAAGGCAGCAAGGCTGTACAGGTTTCTCTTCTGTCTGGATTTAATTACTGAACTGTCATTGTCTTGGAATAAGCCCTCAAGCACCCACTCCCGCAACTGGATTGCATGTTGCATGGATCACCACTCTCACTAGACAGGACAACAGTGGTGGCTCGAGCATTTGTGGCCAACACCTGACAGCGACTGGGTGACATGCTTAGGCAGGCCACTCTTCCCGGGAGGGTTGCTTGTCCTGTCACTTGACGCGTTTGTGTTGAAAAAGAAGTAGATGAAGGCTTTTCGGTCCATTCTGCCAAGGCAGGACATGAACCCAACGCTCCACATGAGCACTCACAAACCTGCCATACTACGCCGGGAGTCACTTCTGGGAATTCTCCTCCTACACAGCCACCACCTAAACTTTAAGCCAGTCTACTTTTAGCATAGACTGTTCCCATGGCCTCAAGCACTGAGGAAGAGGAAGTCCTGCTAGCTCAGGATATAGTGGCATAACGAGAGAGGCAGACGTAGCCTTGGTATGTTTTTGGCAGTATCTACTACTGTTGACTGCCAGGCATTTGCAGTTGTGGTTGTACCACTAGTTTCACTATTGATGCACACATTTCAACACTGGGTATCATCACCCCCACATTTTGTTCAAAGAATAATAACTGGGAACTGAAACTTTGTAGGCCCTTGATGGTTAGTTAAGCTATAAGCTATGGAATGTAAGAATTGTCCTGCAAGGAGAGCCATGGGTTTCTTGTCTCCAGGGCTTTGGTTCACATGACCGGTTGTTTGTTTGCCAGCCCAGTTTGTAGCAGGCCTCTTTCAATGGACTGTAGAAGCTGTTTCATGGCTTTGAAGGCTTTGGGATTTGTGCAGGTGTCAGCTGGGCATACTTCAAGGCTTCCTGTGATGGTTTAGCGTGGTTTAGTGTGATGTGTTGCTCCTTCTTGCTGTATAAGAAAGCCTCAGGGACATCTCCAGATATATGCATGACAGTTTATTTTTAGCCCTATTTATGACCAAAACCTTATTTCCTCTTTTGCTATACATGAGGCAAGCACGTGGTAGTGGCCTAGCAAGTGCTTAGATCAACTTTCTCAATTGAGACATTACTTTCGCTTCTTCACAGTTTGTTTGTTTGTGGTTGGTTCTTTGTCTTTGCCTTGTCCTCTGCATATTGAGGCCATTGGCTAAGTCTCCTCCTGGTGAGAGTGCTAGCTCAGGGCTGTGCTTAGCCCACGCCTGGTCGGTCCTGATGTGTCCAGGCCAGCTTGTTTGTGTGCTGTCGCTTGAATGGGCACATGAGCTATTTTTAGAAGATCTGGGGCGTGAATTTGCCAGAGCACCTGGGGCTTTGAGTCCTCAGAGGATCTGTGTGTGACCAGAGTGGGTTTGAGTGTCTCAAACCCTGATCTCTGCCAAAATCCTACATGAACTAGCACTAAACAAAAGCTGTGCTTTATAATCGGAAACATAGGAAATAAAAGAAAGATCCATGAGTGTGGATGAGTAGACATGCCATTGCAGCTAATGCGCCAATACAGCCTTGAGCTAATACGTGCTTACGAGCGGTGTGCGCCCCTCCTCCCCCTGTATTCGCCTATGGAAGCAGTCTTTTTCCTAGAGCAGTCATGGTCTACATTATACATTCTTGGCTCGCTTATTTAATGTTTTATGACCTTTATTAATGTTTTAATGTTGGCATGCAATAGAAGGAGTAATGTTTCAGTCTACTGAAAATGTTCTTTGAGGCTTTGTGCATATTGAGAGACACTTAACCGAGAGCCTCATCCTAAATTAAACAATATATAACACTGTATTTTGTTAGAATGTTTTTAGAACCACTGACCAGCTGTGCTTGCACACTAAGGAATTTGGCCTCCGCATTTATCCCATCAGTTCACTGAAACACCCACACTAGTGGGTGGTGAGCACACTTGCCCGGAGCTGTGGGCAGCCTTGTCCATTGCACCTGGGGAGCAGGTCGGGGTTAGGTACCTTGCTCAAGGGCACTTCAGATTGCCATGTCCTGTTGGTTTAGGGCATCGAACCGACAACCTTTTGGCCTCAAGGCTGTTTCCTAACCTCCAGCCCATGACTGCCCGCAACACTCCTATGTGAATACTGAGTAGTGATCCAGGCGTGTTTTGGCCCATTCCTCTGTGCCAGTGGGTCCAACTACAGTTCTGGGGTCCTGCACATATTGATGTTTTCCCTGCTCTGGCTGCTCTGGAAAGGACTTGTTAATTAGCTGATTAGTTGGTATCACAGCAGATCATTGAGAATACCCGATGTGCATGTCAGGGATACTCAAGAACCAGGGAAGGTACAAGTGCTCTAGACAGAACTGGTTTTAATTATTTTTATTTCACATCTGATCACAAAACAAATAAAGGCACTTCTTAATCAATGGCGGTCCAGGCTCACACCAAAGCCAATTTCACTCTTTTTCCAAAGGGTCATTATTCTAGGAATTAATACTGTTTCCCAAAACTGACTTGCCTCTCATTTCAGGATCGGTTTTAACGTCCCCTCGTCCCACCATTTGCCGTTAAAGCCATTTTAAGGGATGTTCCATTACTTCATTAGTTGAAGTGAAGGATGTTGGATAATCTCCTTAGTAGTGCAAGGGACCGAATGAACACAGATGTTGACTTTGGCAGTAGGACATGTCCAGAGATATTTGCGAACTGGGGCCTTTTCCTTTTCAAATCTGAAAATAATTGCTGGTAAAGCTGTGGAGCTGTTATAAGCTGAAGCAGTAATACACTTGAACATACTCCTATTTCAAACCCATAACATTTTGAATTGCTGGGATTGTCTAATGCATGACTGTTGATACAACTTCCATCATTGCTCTGCTAGTTAGCATGCTAAAGGCTACACTGCCGACCAAAACGAACTGCACTGCAACACGGCTCTACACCAGACAAAGTGATTATTCAGAAATTTAAAGTGCGTTACGTTCAAACGTTAGCTATTTGCATGGCTAACTGATTAGATGAACCTGCTGAGGGCATGTGCGACTACGGCAAGCGGTCCCTTGTGTAACATAGTGTGACGCACATCCGAGTAGAGGTCTGCATTCCACTGTGACTCCTGCGGGACACATGGGGCCCCACCACAATATCTTGCTGTGCGGGACTATATTTCAGTATCATTTGCGGAAGTGGTCGGTTAACCAGTCAAGTGCGTGCGGGAACGAGACAACATATATGTAGAAACATACATGTAGAAAAATCCAGCAAATTAATAAATAGTCTACATAAAATGATGATAATCACACCATAATTAACACGCATAATTAACATAAAGGGAAAACAGCTAAATAATCAATAGGAAAGTCAGTGACAGAGCTCTCATATGGGCACCTGTAGAGGTGAACCTGCTCAGCAGATCTCCCCTCAAGTTCGTTCATTCTGACTGAAGCCCAGTGCATGTGGTAAACACCAAGTCCAAAACTTGGAGGTCACGCGCCTCGACAGCGGGTCAGCGCGTGGGGTCAGCGTGTGGGGTTGGAGGTGCTGTGATTGTTGTTTTCGGTGCACGTGGCTTTGTGCCTCTTAGAATGCGTGCATAAACCTAGCTTTAGATGGTCAGTCGGCTGCAGCTGTGGAGAGTGCTATAAAGAAAGGTGAATACGCCACAGTTACACCGACAAAAGGCAAGTCTGACCTACGGCAGTCCCTTTCAGCCGTGATTATTTCAGGAGAAGTTATTTATTCATGAATAGAGTGTCAAATATAGTCATTTAACCTCGCATGGGACTGCGGGCTGAACATCTGTGTTGTGGGTAGGAGTGGGACCAATGTTGCCGATTTCTGGTTGGAGTAGGCAGGAGGGGGACAAATTGTAGCAGGAACGGGATTCAAAAAACACTCCCCAGAGTGAGTGGGTGAGGGTGTTGTTAAAAAAGGAATGTGTATTGAAATGAAGAGCTTGATTGATTGTGTCTTTTTGTATAATTATTAGGTCTTTATTTATATTGCTGTCATTAAAAGCATATGGCCAAGCACCAAATCAGCAGGGCTGTTTTTTGTTGCAGACAGCATTATATGATGGTGCATAACAGAATGACCCCTCTGCTGTCAAAGCATGGTAGGGTAAACTGTCTGGGTGACCCCGGGTAAGGTCTACACGTCTTTTAATCTGCGTTTTGATTAGGGAGCAGATGGCAGATTAGGTCCTCTGAGAAGCCTGTAGATTAGAAAGGCCTTCCCATCCAGTAGTATTCAAAGCAAAATCTCCATTTCTGTCGGCTGCAGATACTCATGCAGGCAGATCTCAGTCAGGCAGTGCAGATTGAGAGAAGATTTCTCACTCCATATTCCAGCCTGTTGAAGAGAGCTTGCTGACCATATGGCACTGCATCTAAAGGACCTGGAAAAATGACCTCCCATTAAAAGCTAATGAGCAATACGGCATGAACCTTTTTGCGGCCGCTATGTTTTTCTCCTTGAAAGTTTCATGTGGCGGTGACTAAAAAGCCTTGGCTCCCTCAATGTTCTGGACCGAAACATTACTCAGTAAACAGCTGCCTCTCAATTCAGAAATCTTCTCAATGAAGCCGCCATGAATCAGAGCCGAGGTGCTGAGTATGTGCGCGTGAGAGGGCTTCACAGGTGACGGCTGTTTTTCTGAGAGCTGAAATTTGTGTGAGAGGAAGTGAGGGTGCAAGCGAGTGCTCAGACCTTCTGACTCATCCATCCTGTTTGTCACACACACACACTCACACACACACACACACTTGCACAGATGTACCTGCCCACTGAAATCATGACGTTCCTCACCCTCTCGTTCTCACACGCATGCACGCGCGGACACAAAATCACATTTCCATCATTATACCTGCCCACTGAAATCACGACACTCCTCGCACGCCCGCACGCACCTACTCACATCCACTGAGATTCAGCGGATCAGGAAGCTTCACTGATCCAGAGTGCTGGTGTTAAACGCTGGTGTGAAACAGGAACAGATGATGCATATTGAAAGGTTGTCTTCAGTGTAAGCAGATGGAAAGATTGTATCTGCGACTGGATTGTTTTCTTTCTTCGTTTCTGAAACGAGACTGAGGACTTGTGAGGTTATATGCAATCATGCCCCCAGCCGTCAGGGATTGATGGGGTCCAAGGGGTATGTGATTGCATGCAAGCGAGAGATGCTTCCATGATGGTCAGCATCGTAAAGAAAGTGTGCCTAATATGCACCGCCAGCACATTGTCTGGGTGTGTTTATAGCAGGCTCCAGTATCGACCCTACCCGAGGGGCCTCTCTATAGATATGCACTGCATTTCTCTGTAATGTGACAGATAATGAGGTAATGGTACCGAGATGCGTTTGCTTCTCATCAGAAACTTTTGAGCTAGGTTTGGTTGCTCCTGGCTGTGGTTTTAGGAACCCCACAGTTACAGCCGTTAAAATGCTTGTTTTGTATATTAAAACAGCTTCTGTGCTGTTAACCTACAGGCTTTTCCGTTGATAGAGTTCAGTTTATGTGCCCTTGCTTTTTTAAAGTAGCTGTTGTTTCTGTGAAAAGTGAAAGGATCTGTGCTTGACGTTAAAATAACATGATTATTAAAATAGCATTGAATTGTTCACAAAAACACACTAAATGTCTGTATTCAGCTTTAATATGGTGATTTGGAGCTGTACCTCTTCACTGACGTTTCTCTGAGGAACTTGTCTATGAAATGTATTTATTGAAATCTTACAGTTACACAGTATTTACAGCATTGTAAGGCTGATTTCCATCCAGTGTGGTGCTAAAATAAGTGTCTATCCTATTCTTGTATTTAATGTAACAGAATAGGCCATTTTAACCCGTGTCCCACATATGTGCAACCCTGTTACCCACACCTGCTCCCCCACTGTAAAAATGGAACATTCCATTTATGCTTATACATACAGGAATTTGCTATATTATGATATATACAGAAAAGTGTTTGTATTTAATATATGTTAACTATATATATGAAATCGAAATGGTTTTTAGTAGTTAGCATGCAATATGTGCACCCTGTCAAGCTAACCACACCTAAATGCTAGCTTATTTTAGGCCTGTTACTTGCGACCCTGTTTTTTTTTTTTTTTTAACCTTTTTTAACCGTTGTTTTTAATCGAAATAAAAGTAGTATGAATCCAGTATTTAGTTTTAAACACCTTTTAAATCAATCTTCATTCTGTTTTAACGTTTTCTACTTGTGCATGTATGTACAATATATGTATATATGATTTAGATTTATATATTTAATGTGTGCATAATCAGTTATTTAATCATTTTCCCCATACCTTACATACTTGCAAAACTTACATTGTGCGGAGTTGTATGTGTATATTAAAGTGCTGAGCGCAGCAGTCAGGATGTAGAGGCAGATTAACTTAAGGCTTATTGAAGTGGAGTACACGAAGAGCCTGCGGATATGTTGTGTGCATTGTAGTGGTCAGCTGTCCATGAGTGTGACATATATATATTTCTTCTATATGTTTCTTCTATGCCACATTCTTTTAAAGGCTTTGTAGTGACATGTATGAAACTGAGAATGTACAAAACTATAAAATTATTTATTTAATAAAGAAGCATTTCATAAATGTATGTATTTCCTGCTAGAACAGTATTATCTTGCATTATCAAGTATTATATTCCAGCAGGTTGGTGTCTAAAGCAGTATTTGCTTGTGATTGATAGATTGTATCTAGAATGTTTTATTTAATGCATATAAAATTACTTAATTAAAAGAAACTGAAAACAGCTGCCAGTCACTTGGTGAGCTCGTTTGGATCGGAATTCTAGCTCGTAGCACTGTGTCTGTGTGTACTGTGTAATATGCTGAGTGAGTAGTGCTGCCAGGTTAGTGCAAGACCCAGAGGAGCAGGATGGTGCCTCATCTGGATTCCAGCATCGCTCTGTGCCAAGGGCAACTCCACACCAGCTCCGTACGAATGTTAAAAAGGACTGTTGTAAGAAGAACAGCTGCTTGGTGCTACGCCGTTCATCTTTTTTTAGTGTTCATTTATGTGGACGCTAGCTCCTGAGAGTTGTCAGGATCGATTTGACTGTTGATATGTATGTTTAATTCCAGGTAGTGTTACTCTTCTGCCGCTACTGCTGCTCTTTTTTATCTGTATGCGTTTTAGTGATTCTGAGAAATCACGGAGACAGGCCCCCAGCTTCCTGTTTGAGAGATGGAAGAGACAGACAAGCAGCGAGTGAGTGATGCTCGCTAGCTTTGACATTTTTGATCACAGGTGGTGCAGTCAGGGGATCGGAGCCTGCAGGCAATACAGTGTCATCATAGGCTCCCCTGACGTGCATACAATCCTGTAAGCAGTGCACATAGAGGAAGTTCCTCGTCTTTCGCTTTGTCGCCCACACGTCTGAGTGGCTGAGTCTCATTCTGCTACTTTTCTCCAGTCTATTTTGCTCTATTTCTCGTGTCTGGTTTGCACAAAATGTCACTCCTTTCCTGTACATGGAGGGAAACTGAACTTTCACTGCTCTGGCTACTCACGGGGCATGTTCCTCAAGTTCCTCCGTGTTTCTCACTGCAGAGCAGTGAAGCTTTTTAGCCGATTGAGGTCATAAACGTTTTAGGAATGGACATTTCGAAGGGCAACTCAAAGTCTGTTTATACAGGAAATTGGGCCATTGTGCAGAAAGTGACCAATGAAACTACACATGGCTGTTTTATAGGTAATATTGGTCAAATAGTGAGTAGGTTTATTTTCTTGCTTGGAACCTTTGTAAAGGCTTGGGCAACAAATTCTTTGACTAGTTTCATTGAGCAGGTTTTTGTAAAGAGCTTTTGGAGGAATTGAACGATCGGATGTCTGGTTCCTGTCACTACCCCCGAACACTTCTGAGAACAGTTTTTCAGGAATGGTGCATTACATACCAAACAATTCTGAAATACGCTTTCCGTCATAACCATTTACACTCGTCATCAACCTGAGACTGTCATGGAGTGACTCAGAATGGCATGTCATGGAGTGACTCAGAATGACAGCGGATCATCTTCAGTGACAAGTCCCGCATTTGTCTTGGTGGAGACAACCAACGCATCCGTGTGTGGAGGCACCGTGGTCAGTACCAAGATGAACGGTTTGTTGCCACACATCATGCGTCCAGAAGGCCTGATGTCACTCTACCTCCACCCCTCCCGCCAAATCTGCGGGAACTGTGTAAGAATATTTAAGCTGTATGGGATGGATTATCACAGGACACCATTAGGAACCTCTACAACTTCACATCGGCCCGATGCCATGCTGAGAGACACTACTTCTGTATGTGTAGCTCAAAAAATATCAGTCTAAATTTATCATCATTTATTGTTCCTGGTAAACTTTATCTCCCTTCCCAATAACATTGCAATCCCACACTTCCTTCCAGGTACAACTATTCTTTTGATGATGAGTAATGTAATTATCTAGATATTTTTGAAATTGTCTTCAACTGTTTTAACTTCCACTAACATTGCTGGCCTAGTCATGTAGTCATGTATTTCACTTTGCCCTTTTTCACTTGAGAACTTTGAGTTTGTGAAGACTAATGCCGGCCCCACACTACAGGACCATTAAGTCCTGACTAGAGACCCCACACGTAATGACATTTTACACAGACTTTTGTCTTGGAATGTTGTTAGTCATCGTAGTCCACACTACTACACACTACATGATCTGCCCTAAATTGAAGCACCACACACCATCAGATTAACAAACAACCAGACCAGTGGTTCCGATATTCCAAAGGGTTACATTATGGGATTTCTCAAAGCCCAAGGTAACTTTAGATCTAAACAAACATGGCGGATGACAGCGAGGCTATTGTTAAGCTGGTGGTGTGTGGTTTCTGCCCAGGAAAAGCCAGGTGGTCGGCACACATTATACAGACAGTCATGCTGTTGCCACAACTTAAGTTTATCCTTCTTCTCCATAGTCCGTTGGTTCTCAGTTTAGCCGCCATGCTTAACTGAGAACTTCTCTACTCACCATTCAGCTTGGCTCTCATTGGTCCACTTAGCTCAACTCCCATCGAAGAATCAGTGTTAACCCCACATTATAGGATACTGAGTCATATATATTGAACATGTTTAATATTTATAATTAATATTCTGGGCGGCCCCAACTGCACTGGGAGTAGATCGGAGGAGTACAGACTGAATTGTAGACACCCCACACCATCACCATTTATTATTACCCAGAGACCTTGAGCGGTTAGTTATCTGAAACCTAGCGTGATAAAGAAATGATATTGAAAGTTTAGGGCTTATAGCTTACACCACACGCACGTCTGTCACTTGTGTACAAAATCTCCTCACCCTTCACAGAACCATCATAAAAAGCCAGTTAATATTGTTCTTGATTCAGAACCAGCTGAAAAAACCCTCTTACTTCAACTCTGACACTCTCAGGCCTGTTCTGAAGTTGAGGCTTGAGTTATTTAAGGCACATACTTGTGTGACTTATCATGGCTTGAAGTGGTTGGCCACACATGAAGCTGTTGCTTTCCCCGGTGGTGGCTGAGATTTGCACTTGGATGACTGACTGTAAATGGTCATTGATGGTGAGCCTGTGATTAGTGCGGACTTATCCGGACAAAGGGACTCTTTGTAAGTTTGATCCAATTCCCCCAGTTGGCTTAGGATGGCTGTAACTGATTTAATGTAGCTACCTCCCCTAACGCCCCCAGTGATGCTTACTTGCATGCCTTCTGTCATTAGGGTCCTCTGGAGGTGACTAAGCACATCTGCAGTGGAAAGCAGCATGGCGTAGGCATGCTGATGTGCTGATGTTCTGTTTGTGCTGTTGTAATGCAGGGAGGCTGTGTCATCACTTTCCCTTCTGGGGGCGTCTCGAGCAAAAACAAGCCAGTCCCACTGGACTTTGGGCTGCAAGCCCGCCTCTTTGTACAGACTGATGAGAATGATACCCAGTCAGCAGCAGCGCTCGTGGTTTTGGAGGTACTGACGCAGTGTTTACGTCTTCATCTGCCGACGATGATAAACAGGACATGGCCTCATTACATGCTGTCACTAGGGGAGAGTCTGCTGTGCTGCAAAAACACTGGAAACTCAACCCGGCCTTCAGTAGCCGTTTCTTACAGTCAGATCAGAACTTGTAGTGCTGCGCAGACAGGTGCAGGTTTTTCAGTATGTTTGGAGACTGTGAATCTTAAGGCCAGTCTGATCTGTCACTCTGAAGTGTTTCTTAACCCCACTTCTGGAGTACCCCTGCAGTAACTCACCTGATCCAGCTAATCGGCTAATTGGCACGCTCCTCCTGAGTTGAAGTGGGTGTGCTAGAGGAGGGAAAACATTGTGCAGGGCAGAGAGCAAGATTGTTAGAACCATTGATAGAACAGGGTTGCCCAGTCCTAGCCTAGACGATGTAACGCTATGCAAAGTTCATCTCCAAGCCCGATTTTGCAAACCCGACCCATGTAACGGGGCCTGTGTTGTGTGGAGTTGTGTTGGATCCCAACTTTCCATGGTGGTAGTTTTCCAGGAATAGGATTAAGCACCCCTGGTTCAGAACATGGGTTGTCTCGAAGAACAATATGTGTGCGTGTGTGTGATTTTTGAGGGGGGATTTGGAGAATTTAGGGAACCATGGAACCATAGCAGATTAGCGCTTTCATTGCCCATGACTCTAATCTGTATTTCCTGGTGTTTGGATTAGGACATTTTTCCTGAAAGTTGTCCTGGATTGGTTTTCTGACTGGTACCCTAGAATACTGTGCCGTGGAGTGCTCTCACTTTGTACCCTTACGCTACGAGACTTGTAACTGCCCCCGCTGGCCGCCTCCCTAGTGCAGGCCATTCAGTGGAGCTGCCTGTAGGGCAGCCCTGTTTGACAACTTGCCTCTGTTCCCCATTGGCTCAGCTGGTTAAGCCTCCACACCTGGGACTGCAGAGGCACTAGGGATGTTGTCTTAGAACTTGAAGCCCTCTGGTTCTAATGTCTCAGTATGCTTAGTCAGGCTGCTGCTGCTATGCCCTTAAGCAAGGTACTTAACCCTGGATTTCTCCAGCTGTGTCTACCCTTCCCCTGACCCCACCACCGAGAGCTTGAAAAATGGCAAAACGGGAAGAAAAGAAGCTAAACGGCAGACGGCAGCCTTCACACTAGTCCAAGCACATTTATGTTTAACAGCCCTTACAAGAGTAGATCAATCCGTTGGCACGTTTTCATTGGAGGAGCAATGTGCTGCCCTGCTGATTCTCATCGCCCCCTGCAGGCATGGATGGGCTCGTTTGAAAATCAACACGTTTTAGGTCTGTTGCGCTCACCAGTTCTCCAAACCTGCCACTGTTTTTCACAATAGCTCCAGTTAAGTGTGGAGCTCTTCTCAGAAGAGGGAGAGATAGAGAGATCAACCGCAGTACACCGCGTTGGGGGATAATGACCAGAAGCATGCCAAGTGAAGATGGGCCCTTATCATGGCCTGGCTCTCAGTCTCTCAGCCGCTGTGTAACGAAAAGTGCATGATTTCAGGAGCAATCGTTTGTCATCAGAGAGAGAAAAGTGGATGCTGTTAATGCTTTCGACTGTGCCGATAATGGCTGCCATTCGAGATCCCTATTAACATATCCTTCCACATGCACTTCCCCTACCCCTTCCTACTCTTTCACTTTTTTTCCCCCTTTGTTTTCTGTCTCCTTTTCTCTTTCAGTAGCAACAGCCTCTTTGCTCTTTTATCATATCCGTCCCTCTCTCACCCCTCCCTTACCCGCCTGCTGTGGGTTTTTTTCATGGACTCTGGGCCTCTAGCAGAATGGGGGAGGCTGGAGTGGAACCTCTTGCTCTGAAGATGTGTGCGCTGCATGCTGCAATGGCCCTTCAGTTGCTGATAGATGCTTGAGTGAGAGACATCCACTGCAGGGAGCAGAAGGCCCTCCACCTCTGATGGCACATTTAGTCATTCTGTGTACTTGGTGGCTTCTGTCTCTGGTGCTCTAGAGAGCCTTTAACCCCCTCAAAAAATACCCAGGCACCCCTTACCTACCTCCCCTTTCCAATAGTAGACAGCCTGTAAAGAATGACTGGTATCTGTCCTTTGCCGCTGCACTCGATGATGATGTTTGTGGATAAAGGGATAGTGATTCACTAGCTTCTTAGACACTTAACTTCTTTCCCAAAAGGAAGAGAAGCACATAGAGGAACCTTTCAGGGAAATGAGTTTAAATGGACCAGTAGCGAAAGTGTATGTAGAAGGCTATAGCCAAAGCATAGCGCTGGCAGCACTTCTCCACTTGCTGTGGTATCTGTGGAGTGGCTGCTAAGTAGCCTGTAAACATGTGAGGAACGTGGACAGACTGCTGTAGAGGTGGCCTGTTGAAAGGTCCTCAGCAGCAGTGTGGAAGTGATGAAGGGCCATGAGTGACCATGGTTTCCCTTTAGACCTGCAGGAGAGAGAAAGACCATAGCTGTCTATAAGGGGGTCCTCTCTCCCAGTGGCCCACTAACTTATTTGGGTTGATAGATAAACTATTATACTGTGATCTTAACATGAAGACCATCTTGTTCCTACACGCATTGTCCATTTTATCAGCCCCTCTTGCCATATAGGAGCACTTTGTAGTTCTACAGTTACAGACTGTAGTCCTTCTGTTTCTCTGCATACTTTCGCCCTGTTCTACAATGATCAAGACCCCCATAGGACCCCCACAGGACCACCACAGAGCAGGTATTATGTGTGTGGTGAATCATGCTCAGCACTTCAGTGACACTGACGTGGTGGTGGTGTGTTAGTGTGTGTTATGCTGGTGTAAGTTGATCAGACAGTTTTAAACACTGTGTCCACTCACTGTCCACTCTGACCTTGCTGGTCCACCTTGTAGATGTAAAGTCAGAGACAGTTTGTGTCTGATCCACTCACACCAGCCCAACACACACTATCACACCACTAAGACTGCCATGTCAGTGTCATTGCAGTGTGGAGAATGATCCACCACCCACATAATACCTTCTCTTTGGTGGTCCTGTGGGGGTCCTGACCATTAATGAACAGGGTGAAAGTATGGACTACAGTCTGTAATTGTAGAATTACAAAGTCCGTCTATACGGTATGCACTTTGGGCAAAGTGTGTAGAAACATGGAGGTGGTTCTAATGTTATGGCTGATCTGTGTATATTGCTGATGTTCAGATGCTAGATGTAACAAGACGGAAAGCTAAAGTAAAAAAAATGTTAACAATACATACTCATCGCTGGTGTACTGCAATGGCTGTTGACTTAATACTCTTTCGTAGATCAGTGTTTGTTGTTTCTCTCTCTCTCTCTCTCTCTCTCTCTCTCTCTCTCTCTCTCTCTTAATGGACTCCAAGGAGAATGGGGAAAGACTAGGGGTACAGTAATGCTTTTTGAGTAATGCTGCAAATAGTTCTGTATGTTTCAAGTTGTGTCTTAATTGCTAGTGGTAGCACCTCTGGGATAATGTTTGGAAACCCAGAATTTGCAGGTTGCTAGCTTTGGGAAACTTTAATTCAAATTTAACTTTCACAATTATGTTGTGAAGTTAGGCTAAATATGGTAATTACAGAGATTGCAATTATTTCCACTGTAAGTTGGATTAGTCCATCTGCTCCAGTCTTTGGGCTCAAAAGCATCCTGGTTGCAGTTTAGACATTGCCTTCTGTTTGGATTTATACCATTATTCTTTACTGTTATACTTTTCCTCTTAAGGAAGGAATAAAGTAAGATGGAATCTGTGATAGATTTTATAGGGAATGGTCTTTATTCTTATCTGTTATGGCTCTCTCCGGTAGAAACCAGAGCAGGAGGAAGCTGGTGTGCATCCTGCAGAGTGGTGTTAAGAAGGGGTGTATAAGTGAGTGAGTGTCAGTGTGAGCCAGGGCTGTGTCTCTGTGTGTGTGTGTGCGTGTGTACTGTGCTTGTGCCAGCCAGGTGACCCTTGCTACCCCCATCCTACTGCCCCAGTTTCTGCCAAACCCTCGGCTCCTTCTGGCCCGGGGCATTTGGCGCACAAGCCTTGGCAGAACCAGGAAAGTACTATAGTATACAGTCCACTCTGAGGTGCTTGTGAGAGCACAGGCAGATGCATGAACAGCTTTAATCGCAAAGGTATGGCCAGGCTGCAGTTAGTAATTGTGTCTGTGGCTGTGAAATTGGAAGTGAACAACAGAATGTTCCCTGACATCTGCCAGAGATTGCTTTTCAGACTGTTTCTAGACTACTGTTTGTACTGGGGCACACTCTAAACTTAGAGGGTCACAGCCCAAGCTCTTTACTTGCCTGTCCTGTCTGTTCACTGTCTGCGTTAAAATACAGAAAGCTGCTTCTTGGATACTCTAATCAGGAAAAGTTGCCCGACCAAGCATAATGAGAAAGCTTTTTATTGTGCAGTTCTGATGTGGATCCCGAGGCAGTTGTATTTGCTTTGGACACATTTCTTCTCTGTGTTTTACTTACATTTACATTCAGTTCATTAGTTCATGCTAGTGTAATAACACAGTTGTGCATAATGAGAAGTTATTAACTGGACATTGTCCCTTGTTAAATTCAGATAGACTACACAAGTTGCTAATTGAACTAATGCCTATGATTTACATGTCTACTATGTGGCCAGCTACATGGGGGTAACATGAGCAATAGCATTTGTCTGCACTGTGGTTGACTTGTGGTTAAACATAGATAACTAACATCTGCTGTATTGAGAGCAGTTACTGTTAGGGGTATCAGAAAATATTGATTTTCAACACTTGAGTATCGCAATATTTTGTTTCGCGATACTGTATGAAACTGGATTCTCAAAAACTCAGTATCAATTTTAAATTAATAGTTAACATGCAATAGGTTTGTGGCAGACAGTGATTCATTTTGTGTTGTGTTGAAACCATGTTACATAGCAGTGGTGTAATCTTAAGCCATTAAACTCTTTCACTCCAACATAAACCAGGAGCATAAATACACACTGCTAATACTAGCATTAGCAAACCTATAGATAGGTGTTTAAACCCCCGACTGCTTGACAGCAGTGGTGTAATCTTCAGCCATTAGACTCTTCCACTCAAACATGAACAAGTAGCATAAGGACTCACTGCTAACTTTTAGGTGTTTAAAGCCCCGACTGCTAGACAGCAGTGGTGTAATCTCCAGCCATTAGACTCTTCCACGCCAACATAAACAAGTAGCATAAGGACTCACTGCTAATGTTAGCTTTAGCAAACCTATGGATATGTGTCTAAACCCCCACCTGCTAGACATTACCATATGCATCAGTATGCTAATGCTAGCAGTACGCCTTTGTGCTACTTGTTTGCGTTGGAATGGAGGAGTCTATGTAGCATGTCTATGAAAGTGAAACTTACATGCCTTGACCGTAATCGCTACATCCCCGCAATTAATGGCACACAATAAACTAATAAGTGAACTTTGATTTGTGCCAAGTTTTTTTTCTAGATTGCATCAAGTGCAGTACAGTACTTTCTTTTTTGAGGCCACCATTTACAAAAAATAGTACATCAATAGTATAAGTATTGTGATAAATATTGCACTCTCAGATTTGAATATGTTTCTCCCAGACTGAGGCTATATAAAAGTGAATTTGTGAATATGGATACAGCCATCACTTTATTCATACATGTGTTTCCAAAAGATTATCCATGATATATTGCCATATTAATATAGGCCTGTGCCTGGTGACTGAATTGCCATGCTGACAGCCACTAGTGACATTCATTTATTGGCAGTTATCAGAGACGGCATTGGGCTGATCTAAGCAGCCTCAGATGGTAAAGAATGTGCTGCATTCATAGTTCTGTTCTTTATTACTCGCCCAATTACAGTTTCATGGCCAAATTAAAGATGCCTGTATAATACAACCACACGGTTACGCAAATAAAAGGACTCGTCCCTGGCAACTACCCTGGTCATGAGCCTCCATGCAATAGAACGGTCAAGTCCTCAGTGGACATAAATCGCTTTGTCTGCTACTTACTGCAGTACACTTAATTCGTCATTGTGTTCTGTAATACTCTCTTACGTTATGAGAACATACTGCCCACCTCTAAAGAACATTAGCACAATAGGCAGCTGGTGCTCCTAGACAGTCATTACAGTCAGTATATAGAGAGCTCTAATGAATCTAAATGGATGTGCTGTATGTTTGTATACTGGCTGTTGTCATGTGGATGAATGATGGGAGCTCGGCATGGTCAAATTGTACAAGGGCTGTTAATGCAGGGAGCCGATAGACCTGCTTTTTCAATCTCATGCTCTTTCATTTTCTTTCTCTCCATCCCTCCCTCCCTGCGTCCCTCCTCCATGCTGTTCTGGCTGCTCTGCTCTTCTCCCCGCAGCCTCCCAGTGAGTCAGGGCAAGGTGACCTCACACAGACCTGTCATCAACAGCCAGCGTGCTCTATATTTAGCAAGTCGTCATAGCCCCCTTCTCCCTGGAGCAGACCTTTGTTCACCCCGTCTGAGTCTCTGTCGCTGTGGGCCGTCCCGAGTACTCTCAACCCTCAGGCTCCTCCTGCCTCGTGTCGGCAGCGCACAGCGCTGAGTATTTATTAGTAGCCGTCTGAACAGAGATATTTGTAGAGGAGGAGAACATAATTAGCCCCAGAGTGTGTTGTGCATGCGTGATAGAGAAAGGCTGCCAGCTTGTCAGTTTTTGGCAATACCTCCTTTCTCCTCTGTCAGGGTCAAAGCCAGCAGAAGCTGCAGGGTGTGGCAGCCAGCCCCTCTCTTCCAGTCTTATGGCCCAGTCACTCCAGCTTTTGTCAGCAAAATTCTGTTGAGGGAAATTAATTTCAGCAGAATTCCCTGTAATTTGTATCACAAGCTTCTGGAGCACATGCGTTTTGTGAGAGGAACTTAACGTCGATTGATGTTTGACGTGACTTTGTATCACTGACCAAAAGCAAGGCTGCCTTGACTGAGCTGAGCTCTACAGAAGCTATATAGTCACTCTTAGATCTGATTGCACGTGATTGAAATGGATTAGGTCCCTTCCAGTTTGGAGTTGATTCCACACAATCCCGATTTTAAAAGCTGAGACACAGGGAAAGGCACCTGTTAACAATAACGACTACAATATGAAATCTAACTGACCTTAGCAAGGAATTTCTGGATTTAACGTTTGCTCAGTTCACTGGCTTGGGCTGTCTAACTTCCTTGTATGGTAAAGTTTTTGGCACTGGCAATATTTGTAAGTAGGGATGCATGGCTACAGATATGAGGTATCAGCCCGACACCATGCTCATGTACTCAGGTACAAACTTCCAATATCCTTGATACCTTGTGATGAAAGCTGAGTCACTGGCCACTTTAAACATTCCACCCTGACAAATTCCTGCCAGACCTACAGTCGTGCTTTTAACTTGATTTTTAGCACAATCACAAGGCTTGCACAGGGATAGAGTCCTGTAAGCTAGCAAACAGAGGCCAAAAGAGTCAAAATTGATCTACTGATTTTACCCTGTTTGACTGATTATGGGGCAAGGATGACAAGATGAAGGATGGCGGTTTGATTCCCGACTGGGGTGTCCGGGGTCCTTTCTGTGTGGTGTTTGCATGTTCTCCCCGTGTCTGGGTGGGTTTCCTCCCAGACTCCAAAGATATGCCTTTACATGGTTCATCTCTACTGGCTATAGAAAAGCACGTAAGAGATGGCATGATGGTTTGGCAGCTATGTAAAGCGTTGCACATACAGGTCTGCCACTAGTCACACCAATCATTCCTTTTTGTGATAGCTTTGTGCAGCACATTGCTCTCATGACCATGTAATTATCTGGTGTCTTTACTTTGTGGTTGTAGTGTTAGTTGTTGGCAAGTTAGCCAGCTTGCTAAATACACCAAAGTGGAGGATTGTGTGTTAATGTAGCTTGGGCTGTCATAAATAGTTAATAAGTCAACCACACCAGTTATGAAAGTGTGAATTGGCTGAAAAGTTGTGAAAGTTTTTTTTTTAATGAGGGGAAAAAAAGCTCTTAATAATCGTCTGTAATGTTCATATGGTATGGGTGGTCCTTCTGGTAGCTTGCAGTATGCTACAGATAATGTAGGGGGCAGTCTGATTTCAGTTGTTAGCAGCGTAAAAGAAGACGTCTCCTGTTGTACAGATGGCAGCTTGAATGGTGATGCCCACAAAGGAAGGAGAACCAAAGAAGGTGCTATAGTTGTATTAGTCAATTTGTTCAATAATAGTCAGTAGACTTACTGATTAGAGAAGTCTTTGTTAGTTGCAGGCAATGTCATTGATCCCAGGTACGGAGATGGAGCAGGAATAGGGGGGAGAATGTTATCTTGTATAGGTCTAGTGATAGGTCTAGTAGTGGTTTGGGTAGCTGATAAGGCCTCTCTCTTCAAAGCCTGCAGAGTGCTGTAAACATGTTTGATGAGCTTTGCTACGGTTCACTGGGTCATGTCCTTAAGCTAAAGGGGATATTTTTACCACCACACTATAAGCAGAGAAGCGTGCCCACTCCTGTGCTGTGCATGGGTGTATGGAGGCGGGCTGCGTGGGCATGGTGAGAGGTGGCTGTAGGGCAGCGTGGCATTTTGCTGGGGTTCTGGTTTGTTGTGAATAAACTAAGCTCATATTTCTCTTCTTTTTTTGCTGCATCTCCTCTGGCCAGGGTCGCGGTCAGGTTAAGGAAAGAAAGATTAGCTTGAGGGTGAGCAGCAGAGCTCTGCCCCAGTAGCCTCGAGGTCTGCTCATTTGATTTTATTATTCTGAAACGCCTCCAAGCCTTTCACCGAAATAGTGTCTGCGCCCGTCTTTTGTGTTTTTCCCTCGAGAAGCCTGCTTTATCACAGTAAGACCTTTTGGCGGATCACTTAGTAAATGTTTAATGTAGGGATTTATAATACATTGCCTACTATTTAACAAAGTTGGTTCTTCGGTAACATTGATTGGGGGGAAAAAGGACTGTTTTCTTTTTTAGTTGTTACATTGTTTGTGTGTGTGTGTGTGTGTGTGTGTGTGTGCGTGTGTGTTTGTGTATATGTGTAGTGGTATTGGGAAGGAAAATAAAGATTACCAGGAACAATAAATGATGATAGATTTAATCTGATACAGAAGTAGTGTCTCTCAGTATGCTGTTGGGCCGCCATGTTTGCCAACACAACATGCCAGACGTCTCGGCATGGAGTTGTAGAGGTTCCTAATGGTGTCCTGTGATAATCCATCCCATGCAGTTTGAATAGTCTCACACAGCTCCTGCAGATTTTGCAGTAGGCGTGAAAGTGGAGAGCCACATCAGGCCTTCTGGACATGTAACATGAGACAGCAAACCATTCATCTTGGCGCTGACCACGGTGCCTCCACACACGGATTCGTTGGTCGACTTAGCCAAGACAAAAGCAGGACTCGTCACTGAAGATGACCCGCTGCCATTCTGAGTCCCTCCATGACAGTCAGGCACGACACCATTGCAGTCCTTGGTGACGTTGATGTGGTGTTAAGAGCAGTCGTTATAACGGTCTGTGTGCATGTAGTCCTGCATCATGCAGCCATCTGCCAATGGTGCTGCCACTAACAGGATGAATATATATATATATATATATATATATATAT
>CM067480.1:28773528-28786506 GCA_034552555.1 Semaprochilodus insignis | reverse complement strand
ATATATATATATATATATATATATGCTTTCTGTGTGATGGAACATACAGTGGTTCATTCTTCTTGACGAAATACTGACGATATACTGTATGACAATACCAATCATATTACCAGCCCCTAAACCTGAAACTTCAGCCTCTGCATATACCTAAAACTGCCTGAGCTAAATCAACACCTAAACCTATTCCTAACCCTGTTCTTGAGACTTACAATGACCCTGGTGTGGTGATTTGTTGTATATTTAACTCCTTTTTTTATGTATATTAATATTATTTATTTTCAGCTTTTAAGTTCGCTGATCATCTGTTGAGCTCGAACCCCCCCGATCTATATGCTACATGTTTATGATTTTGTGCAAATGTGTTCATATGTGCATTTGTTTGTGTGTGTTTGTAACCCTGGGTCTAATGCCACACAGACAGACGGACTTCTCCTCATCCAGCCCATCAGGCTCTGGTGTCATCTTTCTGCCATCTGCCACTGCCTGCCCGTCTGCCTGGCTCGCATCTCAATACTACACACACACACACACACACACACACACACACACACACACACACATATATATGTATGTATATGCTGCTGCCTCCTGTCGTCAATTCATCATCATTTTAAACGGTCTTTTGAACAGGCATGTTTAGTTCAGTGTTCAGTGCAGTTGAATTCTGGGCTAAAGTGCTCTTGCGCTTCACCGCTGATGCTGAGTACAACATAGTTTTATAATGATGAACCTTTTTTAAATGATGTTCCGTGTGAACTGAGTTCCCGCCGTCAGTGATTTCTGCAGTTTAGAAAGATGGACGTCACTACCATACTAGAAGCCAAGGCTTTGTCCGATATTGAACTCATGGGTTTCTAGACTGTTAATTGTTGGTGTTCAGAGTCGCTCATGCAAGGAGGAATTCAGAACATGACCTGATAGTAGAGACGCACTGGTGTGGAACTGTGGGCCAATGATTATGTCCAGTATGTACATGCTAATGTTAAGATGCCATAGGCTTTTCTAGAATGTGATAACTGGGACTGCACTGACCTGGATTAGCATTGTAGAGAAATACAGCACTGTTAGGTTTACAGACGAATACCATGCAGATATATCTTAGCACTGTAGCCAAGCATAAATGTTCTATGCTTCCAGATTCTGTTAAATACATGTTCAAATACTGGTTTAAAATATTAATTAAATGCAAATGCATGTCTGTCTCATATGTATTAGCATTTGTCTGGATTCTGTTTTATCCCTTGAGAGATTAACTGGATCTTCACAGAACTTTTCAATATATGAAAAATTAAAAAAAAAGTATTTTTCAATGTACGATCAGAATCATGTCCTGAATGGCCGTCTTCAGACTGAGCAGATCTAACAATATGGCGGTTTATCAAGTTTTTGGGCAGTGGCATCTGGTCCAGTGTAGTTTATGGGTCGAGACAGAAGGCCTGACAGGTTGGGGCATAGTTAGTGTGTGTGAGATCTGAAGAGACGCTCCATTTGGACTTTGAGCATGTCACTTTCCCACTCTTCACCATTTCTGTAGTGGTTCTGCTGTTGTTACAGTCCTTCCATTGCGACAATAAAAGAACCCTGTTTGGTGCTTTATAGGAACGTTTTCAAAAAGGTTCTATATAGAGCTGAGGAAATATATCACCATGCAATAAACCATTTAAGCATAAACTGGTTATATATATCTGTATACTCATTGTCTTTACTAGCGAGCACTTCACTCTTAAAGAACCACCTTTTTAAGTGTGTAGTACAGTTAAGTGTACAGGCGAAAACTGAAACAGAATCAGAAGTGTGGCTCCGTGCTTTGTGTTGACACGTGTTTGCTGATGTGAATGTATACGTGCGTACATATTCATGTGTAAGTTTTTCTCACCCATCTTGTCCAGCTTTGCTCGAGGGCATGCTGGTGGCAGGGTACTGCAGACATATGCACGTGAGATGCACCGTGAAGCTTTATCTGCCAGTTTTTTGCAGTTTTGTTGCCCAGAATGAATGTAGCCAGTTCGTTCTGCTTCCTGTGTTGTTACTGAACGATGGGCTGTATGTTAGGTGCTTCATGTAAGTATATTTTGAGCTGTGCAAATACAATATTGCGGTACTCTGTGTTCTAACACACAGTTTGTAATGCAACACAAACACATGCTGCATTGTGAACGCCGCAGTAAGAGGTGCTATAGCTATAGTTTTGACCTGATTGGCTGTGTAGTGCTCCTTAAGCAGGGTATGCTGCAGCTAGTGTGCTGAAGTTGGAGGAACTGTACATTTATTAAAGTAACTAGGCGTTCAGTGTTGTTGGAGGCACTGTTTTTGGAGAGAGATGTCTTTGTTTTGGACAGGAAAGATGTATAAAAGAACACTTTCTCTGGTGTTTGGTTTTGGTTTTTGGCTGAGTGTGAATTTGGTTGTATTGATTTCAGAATTTTCATTCTGAGTTTTAGTGCATCACTAATTATTATGTTACTTAATAAGGCTGGTTCAAGTTCAGTCTACTACAGATAAAGTGGTGTTGTTTCTAACTTAACTTTGGCTGTCAGAAAATACTTTTCATATGTTCATATGCTTACACAGTGTGAGCTCCAGATAAGGTCTGCAAAAAATGTTTTCCCTGCAATATGTATTGTGATATGAAAAAAATATTCAGGAATTTTCACCAGATAAAAAAATTACATGTGAAACTTTACTTTTTAACACTCTTGTGAGTGTGAACCATGTTTTCTGGAACTTTAATGCTCTATAATTGGTTTCAGTTCACACACAAAAAGCAGGTGAGCGCTGTGACTACTCTTCTCTGTGTATCCAAGATGCCCTAAATCAGAGTCCAGGAACCGTGCAAGCTTTTCTGTTGTATCAAGCAGCAAAAAATTTGTAGCATGACACATTTCATTTAATTACTTAACACTGCACATCCTGCGATGTAAGTACTGTGCATGCACACATCACAATGACGATGCTAAAACAATATATTGTGATATTTGCCATCTGCCGCTTTGCCTAAAAAGAAATCAGAACCGGAATCATCCATTAAAAATAGTAATTGGTGCTTCATCAACGGTATTGGTATTTGACTTATTCGTCTTCTCCTTCTACTTATTCGTCTTCTTCTTTGTCTTCGCCGTCTTCTTCGTCTTCCCCATGTGTCCATGTGGCCCAACAGTGGTGTTACGCTTCCGGTCGAGTGCTGCTGTTACGGGTGGTTGTAGCGTTACGCGCTCTCTTCTGTAGCTCAGCAGGCTAATTAAATTGTCTTTACGGTGCTGACTGGTGTGGGTGCTTGGTCTGAGGAGACTTCCAGAAATAGATCAGAGAGCGAGACGAGCCTGTGAAGGCGTCCCTCACCCACCAAAAACAAAACAAAAAACAACCCCTAAATAAGCCCAGTTCTTCCTCTCCCTCTCTGTGGCCTTCTTTCCTATTCATTCTTCTCTTTATTCTTCCCTCTCTGAGGCAGAAACTAGGGCTGGCTGTGAAACATGGGAGCATCCTTCTTTAGCAGCCACTCCACTGGGGGGTGGGGATGGAGGGTGTGTGGGTTTCTCTCTGTTGAATCTTTCATTCCTCTTGCGTTCCATCATGTATTAATCATGCCCTCAGTCTGGCTGGCTGGAAATAACGGTGAGGCAGAAACAGAAAAACAAAAGTGGCATCTCTTGCAATCACGTGTGGCTGCTGCACATGGAGTGCAGCTTCAGCGTGAGGGACTGCCGGTTGCACTGCCTGCTATGGACGTGTGATCACTAACTCTGCATACACTGTAGCACCTCTGCATCTGCATCCACAGGCAGGCAGTCGAGTCAGTAGTTGTGTCTGTCTCTGCACCTGGCTTCTGGCATCTGCCGCTGTTTATCAACTGTTCATCAGTGGTATTGGTATTTGACTTCTTCTTCTTCTTCTTCTTCTTCTTCTTCTTCTTCCTCTTCTTCTTCTTTGTCTTCGCCTTCTTCTTCATCGTCTTCTTCTTCTTCGTCTTTGTCTTCTTTTTCTTCATCTTCTTTGTCTTTGTCTTCTTCCTTTTCTTTGTCCTCTTTCTTTGCCTTATTCTTCTTTTTCTTCATCTTCTTCATCTTCCTCTTCTTCGTCTTCATCTTCGTCTTAATCTTCGCCTTCGTTGTCTTCCTCGTCTTCTTCATCGTCTTCTCCTTCTTTGTCTCTGCCGCCTTCTTCTTCTTCTTCTTCTTCTTCTTCTTCTTCTTCGTCTTCTTCGTCTTCTTCGTCTTCATTGTCTTGGTCTTCCTCTGGTAGACACTCATTTGGCCTTGAACTAGTCCCTTCGAGGCATCGACACTGTTCCAACTCTGGAAATGTTTGGTCTGCACTTTCCCGGAGTTGGAAAGTCTAACAAAACATCAAGCACCGTAGCTGCACTGTGGACATGCCTATAACGTAAGCTTTAGCCACATAGCTGCGATGCAGGTTTGCTTGCGCGGCCAGGGCAGGCAGCCTCATTGCTGTGGTGCAGGGCCGCTCTAGCAAATAAACAGGCAGCCTTTTAGCTGTGGTGCAGTATTACTTGAGTGGCTGGTCCAGGCAGGCTTTGATGCAGCACGAGGCCCAAGAAGCCTCTTGAGTGTGATGGCAGAACGGATGTAAGCAGCTGTATTGTGCCAGAGTAGCTACATCAGCTTTCTTGGGTTCTCTTCCACAGATGGCTGTGGCATTGCCCAGGATTGAGCTCACAGTCTCCTGATAACAGGGCCATCACTGAGACGTTTGCCGCACTCAGAAATCAATTGATCAGTTATTGTTATCAGTGCCTGCAGCATCATCAGAATTATTGCTGATAATATCTTGCTCATCTTGTTGGACCAGAAATCCCATGCCAGTGCATCCTGCCAAATGGTATAACACATTATTGTTTCACTCGTGCATGCTTACAGTGGAGGCCTTCATGAAGGTGCGAAACCTCTTATAGTGGAAATACAGTCGTATTTGCATGTACTTGCAAATCCTTTTTTCTCTGTGAGCTAGAAGTGTGGCTATGCATATTCAGACCCTGAGGCTGTCCCACTGGTGGGTCTAAGTTTAGCCCTGTCGCTGTCTCTCTCAGCCCCTCTGTCATACTTTTGTTCTTTCTCACTAAATAAGTAATGCCAGTCTGATGCTTCTGTCTTTTTCACCACGCAGGCTTTATGCACAAGTCAGGTCGGTCCTCTGAGCTGCTGAACCACCTGCTTTCCATATTCTGAATAATAGGCGGAGGGCATGTGAGGCTGTGTCCTGCCTTGGAGTAAGGGAGAGTGTGTGCTGTAGCTGCAGCGCTGATGCTCCTGGCAGGCCACGGACACACAAACCAGCTCTCAACCGGAGAACAGGAGAGGCCATGAAGGTTTCGATTCTCTTCGGGTGCAGAGCGGGCTGGCCGGAGAGTTAATAAAGGGAGGCCGTTTTGTTTTCGCTGGCAGGGCAAGCGGCTGTGTTGACGCAGTCTGTCCCTTTCTGGGTGTAAAAGCGCTCGCCGACTTCCCTTCATACACCAGCACCATTCATAACACTCCAGCTGTCAGGGGCTCGTCACAGAGTTCCTCCGCAGAAATTGCCTTTCATGGTGAGACAGCGCAATGCTGTAACATGCGGGGAGAGACGTCGGGAGGAGGGCGGGTTGGTGTAGAGAATGGAGAAAAGGGAGAACACTTGATGGTTCCCGACTCCCTGCACATTTGAATGCGTTCCCTACTTTTGACGCTCCCATTTCACCTCAGGAATGCTGTGTTAATTGGCTGATTAGTTGGATCAGTAGTGCCGGAGCAGAAAACATCATTGATGGTGATAATTGAGTGAGTGAAATTGATCATTTATGCTTCATCAGTAATGTACATGAACCTGAATAAACTTTATGCTGTTCTGTTATTGATTTTACTAGACACACTTTTCCCTTGTGGAGAAGGAGTCTGGCCGTTCTCTCAGGACAGCACAAAATATCATTACACCAGATCTAGCCAGCTCTGTATATTCCTCATTAGAAAAATGAGAGAACAGTTTCTACACCTCATTTCAGAGCTGAAACCTTTTCACAAATTCTTTCGCACAGTGCTTGGACCTTCATAACTCAGTCTTCAAGTGTAAATGAGATCTTATTTGCTCCTCCACATCGGAAAAGCAGAAAGAGAATGTGCATTTTCTCTGTATATTCACCCATAAAGCTGTTTACAATAAAAGCAGTATGGCAGCTTTCTTGCGGAAAACGTCTTGAAACAACTGCTTTGTTGAAGTCCAGCCATTCTCTCAGGACAGCACAAAACATCATTACAGCAGATCTAGCCAGCTCGGTATATTCACTTATACAGCTATTCAGAATAACAGTGATATGGCAGCTGGCATGCAGAAAACGTCTTGAAACAACTTGTGAAATATATTGTGTATATGTTTTTAGTTATATCACCCTTCCAAGATCTGGACGGATCCCTCAGGTTGCTCACAGAACCATGCCTGTTCTCCCCCTCGGAGCGGATCTGACTGTGTGGCTGATGTGTGCTAACAGTCTTGTGTTTGTGAGTCAGCTCTGTCACCGACTGCCTCACAGCCGTCACTTTTAGTGACTGGGCATGTACCTGGAATGGCTGATGTCTGGAGAACTAGAGGGAGTTTTATACCCTTCTGGCTTGCTACCTATCATATTCACTCTCTTTCACACTCTCTCTCAAGCTCTTTCTCTCTTGCACTCTTGCTCTCGTTCCATCCTGCCTTTTTGCCCTATAATTGGAGCTCTTTCAGGCTTTCTGCTGAAGTCCAACGCCTTCCGGACTTTGGGAGGCTGGTGTTTTAGGGCTTATCTTTTTCTGACTGTGGGTAGCAGTTAGATCACTGTGTTAGGTTTCTCACCTCTCTTTTGAAGAGCATCTCACGGAACTCAGTCTTAAGGCTGCTGCACCTTGAAAAATGACATTAAAATGTGAGACTTTTGGCTGAGTTGCTGAATTTGGCTGAAAAAGCTCTGAAAAATTTGGCCGCAAAATGGCAATGACATCTATGAGTATGTCCTTCTCACGAAATGGGTGTGCTATGACATCGTAGAGGATGCTTTCCCCATTAGAATGTGAGAGAACAGTTTCTACACCTCATTTCGGAGCTGAAACGTCTTCACGCACACAGTCGGACCTTCATAACTCAGTCTCCAAGTGCAAATGAGATCTTATTTGCTCCCCCACGTCGGAAAAGCAAAAAGAGAATGTGCATTTTCTCTACCTCATTACAGGAGCTAAAACTTTCACTCACAGCTCATATCTCCATAACTGATTTTGGAGATGGAGTATCTTCAGCTGCACGTTAGATCTCTGTCATTCCTGACAGAACGAGCAAACGTAGCATGAAGATCTTCAATGCTTCATCATGAGTTCAGGTGCTTTTGGAGATTCTGACGCTCCATCAGCTTGTCTGTTGTCCTATCAATGCCAGAGATGACCAATATTGGCCAGTGAGTTTTGGTTGCCGACTAAAGTTTGCCATGAAATAATGGAAACAAAATTCCATAAATATAACGTTGCCTTTTTCCTGTCAGAAAAGTCATGTTTGATGTACATGTTTGTATGCAAATCATACAAAGTGATCTACGCTTGGTGGGTCACGGCCTTTAGACTCTCTGCGTAGTGTTCAAGAACTTTACATTCCTTTGCCTTGAGGTGATATGAAGCGCAGTGATTCCTCTTTGTGCACACCAAATGCACTAGGGCTAGCTCTGTACCCCTTTTTCATGTACCATACCAACACTGATACCACAACCTTCAGGGTCTTCTGATACCGATAGCAATCCGATACCATGTTTCCCTCTCTTGAACATCTAAGCTGTTAATAATACATTTGTCTGGATGCATTTTGCTGATCATAGCCATCTAAATAACGTCATTCTGAAACTGTGAAACAAAAAGGAGGAAGAAGACTTTTTTTTTTCATACAGAGAACTTTTGGTAGGCTAAGCACCATTCAAACATTCAAAACTACATTTAAAGTGCAACTTTGTGCAAAAATTAAGCATTTATGTACTGATCTTTTGTAACTTTATTTTAATGCGGATATCCGATCCAGTGGTTTTAGCCAGTATCAGAACTATACTGATGCTGGGTATCATATCAGCACACCTCTAGAATATACTCTGTGCGCTTTAAAAAGGGCCGCTGTATTGTAAGGACTGTGGATTCGTGTGTCCATGTTTAGCTTTTGCTGTGGCCTTAGTGTTCAAATAGGAAATTCCTGATGATTCTGTATTCTTTTTTCCCTCTATTAATTGCGCTCTCTCTCTCTCTCTCTCTCTCTCTCTCTCTCTCTCTCTCTCTCCCCCTCCCGCCTCACGTGCCTTTCATGCGGCTGCACTTTCAGGTGCCAGGCCTCTGGATCATTGCTGATCGTCTGTCTTCTCTCTCTTTCTCTCTCCACAGATGGCCTTCCAAGCAAAGAGCAGCCACTGGAGCTTCTGAAGCCATCTGGCCTCAACCACATTCCCACTGGTAGGACTATTTGTATGTGTGTGTATATGCACATGTAGCATCCCTGTGGGCTCACCTCAGACCAGTGTGTCCCTCCAAGATCAGTCAGGCATTAGAGCACACGGTGTTGCTTTGTTAATTGCCTATTACACTGCTCTTACCAACGTAAAGACAGAATAACAAATAATATTTGTTGGTCTCTGGACGGGTCTAAATTAGTCATTGGGGTTTCTCCCAGTCTCCCACGTTTGACAGATTTAGCCTGGCTTTACTCTGTTCTATTTTTTCTCCTTACTTTACTCTTCCTTACTTGATTGATATGAAGTAAGGGTAGGTGTTGATTGATGAAACAATAAATTAAGATAGAATTTAAACAGCTCTGAATAGCTGATTATTACTGTTATTGTCACTTGGGTAACTTGCCAAGTGCCTATGATGGTACAGTTGGGAGAGAAGTGTGTGAGGGTACACTCGGGTGGAACAGATGTGTTTTGCGCCGGCCTACATTCGCGATGGGAAAGAATATTGCCGGGCTACAGATCGGTTAGGACAGAAATATGTCAGGCTATAGTACACTAATAGGGAGGTGTCAGATTGCAATGCTGTTGGGAAGGAAGATAAAGGTTACCAGGAACAATAAATGATGATACATTTAGACTTACATGGACAATATTTATTGAGCTACACATACAGAAGTAGGGTCTCTCAGTATGGCGTTGGGCTGCCATGTTTGCTAACGCAATTTGCCAAACGTTTCGGCATGGAGAGGTTCCTAATGGTGTCCTGTGATAATCCATCCCATGCAGCTTGAATATTCTCACACAGTTCCTGCAGATTGTGTAGTAGGGGTGGAGGTGGAGTGACACCAGGCCTTCTGGACATGTGATGTGTGACAACAAACCGTTCATCTTGGTGCTGACCACGGTGCCTCCACACACAGATTTGTTGGTCGTCTCCACCAAGACAAAAGCAGGACTTGTCACTGAAGAAGACCCGCTGTCATTCTGAGTCACTCCATGACAGTCTAGCACAACATCATTGCACTCTTTGGCGACGTTGATGTGGCGTTAAGGGCAGTTGTCATAGCGGTCTGTGTGCATGTAGTCCTGCATTGTGCGGCCGTCTACCAATGGTGCTGCCACTAACAGGATGACTCATGGAGGGCATCACTGCACGCTGAATGTCCGCCATCGTGACTGTTGGGTCAGTCAGGTACAACAAATAGGCCTGTCTTTGCTTACGTCACATTAACGGCTGAGCGTGAATCTGACATCATTCTCATGTCTCATGATGTCAGACCTATTTCTTCTGGGAGCAGCTATTTGGGCAACTATTCTTTTGACGATGAGTTATGTATGTCATGTTATGGCTTAAATTTGTTGAATGGTAGTCAAGTTGGTACAGAAATGTGTGGGCTTGGCGTAGAATTGTTGTGCTGTTGTCATTTTCAGACAGAATTTGTTTGGGCTACAGTGGGGTTTGGAAAGAATTTTGTGGGGCTGAGAGAGAGTCTTGTTGGGAATCACTTTTGGATTGTGACAGAATTTTGTTGGGTTATAGTCAGTTCTGGACAGGATTTTGTCTGGCTCCAGTCGTGTTGGGTCAAGACTTTTGCTGGGCTACAGCTGAATTTGGATTCAAAACTTAGTGCTCTGGGTCAAGTTGTACAGAGTGTTCTCATCACACCACTGAAGCTCTTTCATCCATCATACTGTGATGCTTAAGCATTAAAATACTAGCGCTGGCCTCTAGGTGTTCTAAGAAAAGGAAAAAACTAGGTAATATACATGTCAAACACTCTACAACAGCTAGAATAATGATGAAAAAGCATGTTTCCTCTGAAGCATGATAATTTGTATTTTCTGCCAGTGGAGTCTGGCTATGAGAAGCCTGAGGAGCTGTTTGTGCATGTGTGTTTGTGTGTTTGTCTATCTCTGTGTGTTTGTCTCAGTGCTAAGAGTGGGTAGCAGTGGTTGGCCACAGACACAGTGCTTAGCTTTGATTTGCCTTGATTTTGTGGTTTCTCTCTGTCCAGTTTAAGGAGAGTGTGTATACATGCTCTTGCACACAAATGCACATGGTTAAGTGTGTGGAGTGCCACAATGACAGCCCGCACTGTGAAGAACTGAGCGTGTGCCTGTAATGTTATAATAGTGTAATAATGCTGAAATAATGTGTTAAAATGCTTATAGTCCAGTCGCTACGCCTGTGGGAGAGCAGCTGCCTGTTTCAGCTCTTATATAATAACCGCCTTTGGGCGGATTTTTCGTCCCTGTGAGAGGTAAAGATACCGGAGCTCAAATTGTGTTGATTAATGATATTTACAGGATAATTTATCAGAATGTTAGTCAGCTGGTTCCAGTGACTGTACGGCATTAACAGTAAATTGGGTGTCTGCTGAGCTGTGTTTAGGCTGAGCTTGAGCTGAGTTGGGTGCTGGGTTTAACCTGATTTGAATTTATGACAGGTTTGAGCTGAGGTGGGTTTGAGCTGAGTTGGATTTATGCCGAGTTTGATCTGACTTGGGTTTAGGCTGGGTTTAAACTAAGCCGAATTTAGGCTTGGATTGGTTTGGGACTGGGTTTGGTTTATGCTGGGTTTGATCTGAGATAGTTTAATGACCCGGGTTGGGTTTAGGCTGGTTCCTGGGTTTGGAGTGGTTTCGGTTTAGGCTGGGCTTGGTCTGAGTTGGGTTAACACTGGTTATAGGTGTGGTACAGGCTAGGTTTAGGCTGAGACAGACACAGATAGGAAGCAGATGGTGCTGACGGCGGTTTTTGGCCATGTGGTCTCCTTCCCTGGAGACAGGCCCACTACCAACGGCCTCACTACATCTCCCTCCATTTTTCCTGTCTGCCTGTCTCCACTTTACTTCTGCTGGATCTCCTCTCGTCAAGCTAGCTCTTCCCACATAAGTAATCAGAACGCTGCATGCCACTGAGCAATAGCAAACTCATTTGTCTGTCACATGCTCCGTGTGACACATGTAGCCATTAGATACGTTATCTCAGACACATTAGAAAGATATCTGAAGTGTACTTCTCCCTCTCTCTCTCTCGTCACCACAGGATCCAGTGCATGCTGAGGGCTGATGTCACTGGGCTATACTTGGCATGCCTTATGTCTTATTCATGCAGACCACCGCTTTGTCCGACTGCTCTGTGTGTGTGTTTGGTGTGTGAGTGAGTGCAGGCTTGCTGAATCTCTGTGAGTGTCTGTGTGTGTTTGGGTGTGTGTATGAGTATGTGATTGGGTGTATTGTCCTTAAGATGTGTGGTCAGTGTGCTTGTGGTGTGTGTCTGTGTGTGTTTGAGTTTGTGTATGTGTGTGTGATTGGGTGTATTGCCCTTAAGATGTGTGGTCAGTGTGCTTGTGGTGTGTGTGTCTGTGTGTGTGATTGGGTGTATTGCCCTTAAGACGTGTGGTCAGTGTGCTTGTGGTGTGTGTCTGTGTGTGTTTGGGTGTGTGTATGTGTGTGTGATTGGGTGTATTGCCCTTAGGATGTGTGGTCAGTGTGCTTGTGGTGTGTGTGTGTGGGTGTGTGTGTGTGTGATGTTTGATTATCTTTAACTTTAACACAGTACATGACATAATAACTAATATGTAGGCCTATTCCAGACCTTACAGGGTGCAGGTTGTGTGTGAACAGCCGGCTGAAGGACGGGTGTGACAGCGGTTTTTATTCTCCTTTTGTGTGGGCGTGACATTAAATATTCACAGGATCACTTGGCATAATGTTGAATGGGGCGAGACGCCTTACTGTTACCAAAACAAACACAGCTCGGTAAACAATGGAGACACTTTAACAGGTGTGATTTCTGATAAAAGGTAAGGCAGGGTGATGGGCTTGTCTAGGAATTGTGGTGGGGGGTTGGAAAAAGAGCTTTATCGGATTCAGCTGGTTTCTGTTGCAGCGATGCACTTTCGTTAGAAGCCTGGGAACGAGGAAACTTTATATAATAATCAATTGCTGGATTTGGATTTTGGCATTTGTCATCAGTGTTCGTTCTTGCCTTATATTCAGAACAGTGGGAACCATATCAAAATCAGAAATCCCATCATAATGCCTAGGAAATTATTGAAAAATAAACTTTGAAAGTAGGGCGGCACCCTACTGCATCGTTACAGCATCGTCATCACAATGTGTGCATCCACAATACTCACATGACAGGATGTGCAGTGTTAAATAAGACAAATTAAATGAAATATCACGCTGCAACTCTTTTCGCTTCTAGATGCAACAGTAAAACCTGCACGGCTCCTGGACTCTGATTTAAGGCTTCTGGAATACGCAGAGAAGAGTAGTTACTGCACTCACCTGCTAGTGGGTTTGGTGCACTGGTACCAATTATAGAGCATTAGTCACATCACAGAGCATCACAGTCTCAAGAGTGTTCATCAGTCATTTCTCAGCTTCTTATTATTGTCATTTTCACCCCCCCCCCCCCAATCATTTTACTGTGAATAATGTTTTCTAAATATTGATGTTCAAGTCATCTGGTGAAAAATCTGAATATTTTTTTCTTATTGCAATATATATCACAAGACAAATCAGCAGTGT
>CM067480.1:28733330-28767464 GCA_034552555.1 Semaprochilodus insignis | reverse complement strand
GTGTAGGGCTGCAGGCTGTTCCTCATGGTTAAAGCAGAGCAGTTCAACTGTACTCCCACCCTCCCATCACCACCACCACCACCTCCACCTCCACCACCCCCTCCACCACCCCAGCACCCCCCACAGCACTGGAAAAGTGCACTTCTATATTTAAAACAAACACAGCTTTTATTACTCGTCATAAAACCTGGGTTTCATCGCAGTCTGTTACTTTGCTAATGCAGCTGAGGTCCTTTTGGTTTACGGCAGCATATTCCTCACAATAAAGCCAACAATGGTGTTTTAATTAGGAGGTTTTTAAAGGGATGCTTTCAGAAGGTTAATCCTGCTTTTCTTTTTCTGCGAGAAGTGAATGGCTGCATATTTTACTAATGAGAAGTCACCCGCATACTGTACATGTGTTTTTGGAAGAGGGCTCCTGGCCAGCTCTGTTGCCAGCCCTCACAGATGGCCCCAGAGCATCCTGCATGGGCCACTGAGAGTGGCGCCCTGTCCCCCGGCTTGGCACCCGTTTTGGGCTGGGTGCTGCCAAACGGCGCGGGCAGGAGCCGTGAGACAGCTGCCTCGCTTCTGTCAGACCACCGCGGGAGTGTGGGGGGCAGTTAGCAAGACGCGTCTCTCTCTGTCTTTGCCTTTCTCTCTCTCTCTTTCTCTCTCTCTCTCTCTCTCTCTCTTTCTTTCTCTCTCTCTCTCTCTCTCTCTCTCTCTCTCTCTCTCTCTATCTCTCACAGATATCCCTCGCTGTGCCTTTCTCAGTTTGGGCACCCCTGATCAAGTTTGCTACATTTAAAAGTGTAAAAACATAGAACATAAACTGTGAATTTTGTTTATGGCAACTTTTCTATAATATGTTTTTGTTAACAGTACTCTGTGGATGAGAGAGTACTCTGTGGATGAGGGAGTACTCTGGGTGGGTGAGTACTCTGTGGATGAGGGAGTACTCTGTGGATGAGAGAGTACTCTGTGGATGAGAGAGTACTCTGTGGATGAGAGAGTACTCTGTGGGTGAGGGAGTACTCTGTGGATGAGGGAGTACTCTGTGGGTGACGGAGTACTCTGCGGGTGAGTGAGTACTCTGCGGATTAGGGAGTACTCTGTGGACGAGGGAGTACTCTGTGGATGAGTGAGTACTCTGTGGGTGAGTGAGTACTCTGTGGATGAGAGAGTACTCTGTGGACGAGGGAGTACTCTGTGGACGAGGGAGTACTCTGTGGGTGAGTAGCAGAATTCTGTCTGGAATGAGGTTTTCACTACTCTCACCTGCAGACTAGTTGCCAGTGGTTGTCCCCCCAAAGGAGCCATTTATTCCTAAAGAGTTCCAGCAGATCATTTGCCCATTCGTCCTCTGATAACATGCAGTATATAATGTAGCAAATTCAAGTTGAGGCTTGCAGTTTGCTCCACTGTTAACCAGTGTAGCCTTTAATACCAGCAGTGTAGGCACACCCACAGTGCAGTTTTAAACTTTGAGTCAGTTTTTTGTCCATTGTCGTGAGCAGGACACATGTACAAAATACTCTCTTGCAACATTTTTCACTTGGGACCGATGTGAAGAACAAAGGCTTCAAGGAAATGTTTCCTGTCACTTCACTTCTGACATAAAACAAGCTTGCTTAAAGGGGAACTATTGTGCTTTACCGGTTTTCCCCTTTTCTTAAGTGCATTTTGTAACTTTTTGTACACGCTAGAGGGAGAAACTCTCACACAGAAACCACCTTTCTCAGCTGCCTGAAACACCTCACTGAAACTCCAGCCCTTTTCTCTGTTACAGGGTGACATCATCTTGTAACACAGTCCTTACTGCCCACCTACCGATAAGCTTGGCCACCTATCCACTGTGAAACGTCCTGCTCCAGTCTAGATTGTGAAAGTGGATCATATCTACCAACTTGCTCTGTCTGTCTGGGTCGAACTTTGGCTCAAACTGATATGGCCAAACTAACCCCATCATAACAATAACCACAGTGGTGTGGAGTTGGAATTTGTTGCAGGATGCCACTCTGCCAGTAGACCAGTCAGACAAAGTAAGCAACCTAACCAGTCAGAGCATACTGAGCTCATTGGTAGTCTGGGCTTATAGAACTCTAACAGAGTGTTTCGGACAGAGGGTGATTTATGAATTATGAACATTGAGAATGAGTATAATTATGCTAATTTTCTGTTGTTTTTTTGTTCTTGAGTATGTGGCAGTAATAAAACAGAGTGAACTATATACCCAGTGCAAAGTGCTGATCTGCCTATTTTTGTTTAAAATTGAGTTATTAAACGAGTATTTGATTTTTATACGTCTCTTTATGAGAAATACAGACTTAACCATGAATAAAGTACAGTTTTGAATACTTGGTTATGCTGTGTGCGTTGGCTGCATTATTCTACAGGCTAGGCTCTTATCCGGTAATTGCTACCTGTCACAGGAACTGCCAGCTCAAGCTTAGTGAACTACAAGCAGTGAGTAAAGGCAAAGCTAATGCAGTTTTCCGATGAAAGATTTAGTGAACCTTTTTCTTAACCTCTCACTCTTTTGGTGCCTTCTGTGTTTTGTGGTTCGTGTGAGCTTGTGTGTAAAATGTAGTGAAGATTTGTGTGCGGCGTATACCTCCGTCTGTCTGGCCTGAACTTTACGGATTGATTGATTTGATAGATGGGTGGATTGATGGAACGTTTGATTGGCTCGTTGGTCATTTTCTAGGGCTGCTTGAGCACTATTGCCAGTCAGATGTTTGGCTGGGCCTCCGGCTGTAAAAGCTTCAAGGCTAGCGTTGCATAATGCACTCCAAATGTATTTTATTATGTGATTGAGTCTAATCACTGAAGACAGGGCCTGTGTGCTGTAATGGTGCTGGGAGCCGACTGGGCAAGAGCCCTGAGCTTGACTTGGATCAATAAGGACCATGCAGTCTCAGTGCTGTGCTACAAGACCACACCCACAGACTGGCCAGTGTGCTCAGCAGCCGCTCCTTTTCTGTATGGTATCATGTCTGTGATTCTGTTTGAGAGATGTAGAGTTCTCTCTCTGATCTTGGGATCTTGTTGTGTCAAGTATGCAAGTACAGGGTGTCTGACCCAAGTAAGCGTGTAATATGTGTGGAAGCTTATACTTTACTAATTAGTACTGTGCAAAACTGTACTCCTAAATTACTGTGTTCAGTTGTGTTCAAAGGTGATCTCAAGATGGACAGAGTTGCACACAAAATTCAGGCTTCGAGAAAAGCTACTGTTAATATTTTATTAAATTAATATTTTGAGTATGTAGTCCACCATTGGAGACTTCCTGACTGCTGGGCCGATACCTTTTTAGGTCGGGTTACTGTGAGATAATGTAACTTGTGCATATAAGCACAAGAACGTTCTGACAAACTACGCTCATTGTCAATAGAATAGTTGCAGAAGGAAGTGTTGGATTGCAGCGCTGTTGGGAAGGAAGATAAAGGTTACCAGGAACAATAAATGATGATAAATTTAGACTGATATGGGCAATATTTATTGGGCTACACATACAGAAGTAGTGTCTCTCAGTATGGCGTCAGGCAACATGCAACATTCCAGAGGTCTCAGCATGGAGTTCCATGGGGTTCCTAATGATGTCCTGTGATAGTCCATCCCATGCAGCTTGAATATTCTGAGACAGTTCCAGCAGATTTTGCGGTAGGGGTGGAGGTGGAGGGACACCAGGCCTTCTGGACGTGTGACGCGTGACAACAAACCATTCGTCTGACCACGGTGCCTCCACACACGGTTTTGTTGATCGTCTCCACCAAGACAGAAATGAGACTCGTCACTTAAGAGGACCTGCTGCCATTCTGGCACGACACCATTGCAATCTTTGGCGATGTTGACGTGGTGTTAAGGACAGTCGTCGTAGCTGTCTGCGTGCATGTAGTCCTGAGTGGTGTAGCCGTCTGCCAATGGTGCTGGCACTAACAGGATGACTTATGCAGGGCATCCCTGGTCACGGAATGTCCACAATTGTGACTGTTGAGTCAGTCAGTGATGAGACCCGTCCTTGCTTACGTCACATGTGCGGCCGAGCGTGAAACTGTCATTTGCATGTCAAAGCTACCCACCAAGTTTCATTCCTGTTGGTTGATTCCCTCTGGGTGCAACTATTTGCACAACTATTTTTTGATGATGAGTGTATGAATGTTAGGGGTTAAACCAGCAGTTGTAACAGACTCTGATACTGTGGGAAGAGATTAAACCAAGCTAAAGTCATTTCCCGTTTCACCTCAAATGATGTACCAGTTACGTTCGACATGTCAAATGTCTTCTCTGCTTTTTTCATTTAGAGGAGTGAAGTGAATGGTGGTATGGGGGCTTAACAATAAGTGACGCTGATGGAATTGGCAAAATCAGAGATAGAAAAACCTCAATGAAAAGAGAAACCAAGGTTGATCACAGCTTAAGGCTGTTGCATGCTTCTGCTTTGAATCAACCCAGAGTCTAGGCCACAGCTTATGCAAGTGACCTACACTGTTGTGAGTGTTTATACTTGTGCGTTTGTGTGTCTGCGCCACTCTGCAATTACACTGCCAGCACATTAGTTGGTGGTGGGGTTTCTATGCTACCAAGCAGATCAATAGCACTTGTTGTGGTCTGTATTGTTGCAGTGTGTAGTCCATTTCTGGGGAGTTTTGCGTCAGGCTATGGCGTAGGCTACGTTGTACGGTACGTGGCTGCGGGGTCCTCATGGCCTACCTATGGTGTAGACTTAATGCAGACGCATAATCTGGCCTTCAGAGACAGCTAAGAGCCACAAGAATGCTCAGACGCTGTTGTTACTTCAGCCTAAATACTACAGTCCCAAACAGAGAGCAAGTTCAGGTCGGGCTTGCTGCCACACCAGCAGCAGTGGCTCGACATTTACTCCTTCAGACATTCGTTTTTGTCATCTAAACTCGTTATCGGCAGGGCATCAATAAGTCAGAAACTAGTCTGTGCAGTGGTGTGTAGCTTTATTTGTAGTCTGCTCACTAAGCTAGTGTGAAGTTAGCTGATCAGGCTGCAGATCCCAGTAACACAGAGCAGGTTGATTTCCGTCTTACCGTCCCTCCAACATCCCTCCAAGATCCCCAAACTCTAATCCACAGCTATATTGTTCTGCACTCCTCTATGTGTCTGTTTATTGATCCGTTGTTCCTCCCGTACCCTCCCATTCAGTTTCATCAGACTGTCCCTCTAACATCCCTCTAAAGGTGTATGCTCTGCGGTCCTCCTTCTTACTATGTCTTCACTTCACAGCTGACGGAGACCACATCTCTCGAATGCTTGCATCAGGGCTGATAATCAGCTCTAAATGACCCTGCTTCAGGACAGGAGAGGGGCAGGGAGGCGGCTTGGACTTTAACAGAAACCAGTATAGCTATACGTCTGCTCTCCTCTCTTATGTTGGCACAGCTATCAGTACACAGACACACATGTAGGTCATGCGGCCCACCACAGGCTGATGTCTGGTTTCGTTCATGATTCTTCTCAAGCGGTTAAACTGGTTCAGCTGACAGATGCTTAGATTCGGTCATGTTTTTGTCTTCTGGCAGGGCGGGCAACGTTTTAACCTACTTCAGCTGCAGCTACTCGGCGGCGAGCAGTATCTGCTCCCTCCATGGGGAGACAGCGCTCTTTTTATGGCTTTCTGAATTTTGTATGGGGCAGAGTGGGGGGCGGGGGAAGAGGTCACGACCCCTTTTATCTTCCCGACACTGTCTGGAGTGCCAGCGGAGTCAAATTTGGATCTCTGTTTCTTAATTTCGTTTGCTGTCCCTCCTAGGGTTACATATCTTAGAACACAAAGTGCCAATCTTTGATTAGGCCGCACTAAGAATAGATGAAAGAGATCGCTCTCGTTTGCTCTCATTTGCTCTCGTTCGCTTACTGTCGCTCACAGGAGTGGAAAGGCCGCCGACTTGGCTTTTCTGTAAGTGGCTTTTCTATCTCTCACCCTTTCCCTGGCTCTTTCTCCCTTTCCATCACTGTCATTTATGCCTCTTAATGTGAAAGGCTTATTTTAGCTGTCTTTTAAAACTTTTAAAAGCTATTCAGCAACCTCCAATGTACTTACCACATGCATTATTGATGTCTTCTATAGGGACAGGACTGTGTGTATGTTGAGTAGAAGCTGGTAGACCAGACAAACTGCCCAGCAGCAGTGCTTTCGTGGTGGTTTAGAGAGCTTTGTGATGAGCAGCTCTTCCACCTCTGGCCAAAGCCACTGAAGCCACATGGCCAGGGTGGACAGAAGGAGTGGTCAGTGGGGCAGTGCCTGGGCAGCACTCTATGCTAGATCCACTGGACTAATGGACAAGCGCAGACAAGAGCATGCCATTTCATGTAATGGTGTGGCCGAAAGTCAGAACACGATTTCCTCCTTACTTCAAATGTAAGCAGTAGACATAGACATGGTTGGTGTCTGAAGTTTGCATCTTGATTTTTGCACCGAAGCTAATGTAACTAGAAGAAGAAGTTCCCCAGTGATGCAACAGCCTAAGCGCTGGAAGTGTAGCCGGGCATCATATAGCCACCTGTGACCTGGAGGCAGCATTATTAACGTCTCTCTCGCTCTTCGTGATGCTTTCCATTTTGGACATCTGTTAGCTGGTGGAAAACAACTAGCAGTTAGTGTTCCCCTCCAAGCGTAATGAGCTATCCAGTTAGCAGGGTTATTATAGTTAACTAGAATTATTACTAAAATTAGTAACTGTTGCAAAAATAAATAAAACCCTGTTAATTAAAAAAAAAACTAAACAAAATTAAACTGACATCAAACAACAAAATAGTCTAAAACTAAACAAACACTTTAAAACTAACAATGCTTTCAATTACTGTATGTTAACAGCAGTTTGAAACGAAAGAAACTCATTTTACCCTTCCATATCCCAGGTTAGTGGCATCGTCTGAGTTGGGTAAACCTAACCAGCACGTGGGGATTAAACATGAGTAAATCGTGGATAATTTTTTGGGGGGAATGTGGTTACTGACGCTATGGCATAATGTTCCATAGGGGTGTAATGATACATGGATAAGCAGGTTTGATATGTTTTCTCTTCAATTTCCTTATATTTTAAAGTCTGATTACTCTGAGTGACTGCTTTCGCACTGAAAGAGGTGGAAAGCATGGCACACATTGTAAAGTTCCACGCGATGTAAAGGGTGGCCGGGATGTTTAAATGCTGTTAGGCTACATATCTCTATCAGTTTTCTTTCCTATGTTTTTGATTCAGCTTTTGGAAATGTGAAACTAGTGGAAACTGGCTGCATCAGGGGAAAGGTGTTGCATCAGCGTGTGACCTCGTCTGGTGTGTGTGTGTGTGTGTGTGTGTGTGTGTGTGTGTGTGTGTGTGTCTGTCCTGCTCCAGTGACAGTGATTGAGGAGGAGACGACTACGTTTTTGTGAGGCGCAATTAGCAGACAAGCCTGTTAAATGAGCAAACAGGAAAAACTGCTCCAAACTTTGTTTTTTCCGCAAATGTGATAATTGCAGCTCTTGAGGGAGTGTGGAGGCTGGAGTCGGCCCAAGACCCTGAGTTTGGTTCTGAGCAAAAGCGCTGGACTCACTTACATACTTACTCAGCTGATGACTCATTCCCAGTTCTACTGCTCTCACTCGCTCCATGTGTTCAGTCCAAGACCACCATCTTAAAAGTGAGGGGCACCGTGCAACATCAATTAATCAGCATTTGGATTGTGCGTAACTAGGCAGTTCATTAAAGGAATAGTTTGGCGATTCAGATTTTCCCAGTTTTCCTCTTACAAGGAAATGTAGCCAATCAGCCAAGATAGGTTTGGCATCCAAAGTGTGCGCCTGCAGTTTTACACAAGAGGTGCACCTAGCGATGCCCCACCCTGTAGCATCATGCTAACTATGTCACATAGAGTACAAAAGTATGTACAAAACTCGGTTTCAAGATAGCTAAAAGAACAGTAATAGCAGCTATGGTACACTCGTACACCTGGAAGCCCTCTGGTTAGAGCTCCTGTCTTTAAGTACCACCTTCTGATGAGCCCCATTGTACTATGATTGGTCAGCTCACCCATTCTGTTCTGATGGTGGTATCGGTTCTACCGCATCAGTTTGAGCGACCGTCTGATCCTAAAAGTCAGACTGAACAAGTTGGTAGACCTGATCCACCTGCCCTCAAAAGCAGTAGTATTAACACGGTTATGTGCATGGGTTCATTATGTCAGTCACACATCATTCTACAGCCAAATATTCACCACTCTCATTACATCATGCTCATTGGCTAAAGGCGAAGGACTGCTGCCGTCTCATTACTGCTGGTGTTTCATAGCGGGATTTATTATTACCGTTGCAGTATTAATCACATGGCAGCGTGGTTCGCCGCCTGTGCCCTGCTCACCGGGCCAAGCTTTATTAGAATGAAACGCTGCTATAGTTGTGTGAAATGCGTATTTCCAGTGCCTGCCACTATGTAGAGAGAGAGGGAGAGAGAGAGAGAGGCTGAATCAATCAAGAACATGAATCAATAATGAATGATTCAGTATTTCACATATTTGAGTTAGGCCTCTGTGTCCTGAGGGAAAAGGGGAAAAGAGAGAGAGAGAGAAAGAGAGAGGTGTGTGTGTGTGTGCGTGTGTGTGTGTGTGTATGTGTATATATATATGTATGTGTGTGTATATATATATATATATATATCTTGCTATCTCTCTTCATGCTGCTTGTTGTTTACAGCAGAGGGGCTTTTATTTATTTATTCCTCTCATCTGTTTGGTTGGCTGCGGATTTGTCCATTCAGACTTTATCATTACAGCAATGCTGCATTATTTACTGAGCAGTGAGAGAGAGAGAGAGAGACTGACTGATGAAGAGACAGACCAAGAAAGACAGAATGGCTGCTGCTGTTGTGTGCTGCTCCTTTTCTAAGCCCATAGCAGTGCTGGATACAGTGCTGAGACTTGAGGAGAAATCGGTGGTCCTCTTCCGATAATGTGCTATGTACAGCTTAAAGCAGTAAGCAGTCTTCTTGATGTCTGAACTTTGTCTGGTTTTATTAAGGATGGACCAAAATATGGGAATTCTGGCCCGATACAAATATCCAAAAATTTTATGTGTAAGAGTCAAAGACCGCCCTTCCTTTATTTAATGTCCATTTAAAACAGCCTTTAATTACATACTAGTGATGAAATGGGTTAAAATTCCCAGCAGTTAGTAATGGCATTCCATATTTTCTTCATCATTAAAATGGTGGGCTATTACTGCGCTTTGAAAACCCAACACTTTAAACAATGTCCAGCATCAACAAAATTTTGAGACGGTCAGATATACATGTATATACATAGATATACATGAGTTCACAGCACAGTATTGGGTAGTTAGTGTGTCCACTCTGTGCTTTTATTGCAGCTTCCATTCTTTTCAGGAGCATCACTTTCAGTTTTCCAGAGAGATCTGAGTGGCTGTTTTTCCACCTGCAATGTTCAATATTAAAAGTTGGTTTCATTTTCTGCTTCTAATGATCAAAGAAACCCCGGACACATTCAGTGATGTTGAGATCCTGACTCTGGAGTGGGCGGTTTGGAATTCTTTGGGTGCTTTTCTGATTTCCTTCTGGTCCAGGGACGAGATTTACTATGTTAACCTCCTCCCCTATGATGTGTGGGCTGTCCTCTTATCTTTTTCTGTTTTCTGCTTTCCTGTATGGTAATCACTGTGCGTTTATTGTGATCATGACTTCCTTATTGTAAAGCCGCCTCATTCATGTGAAAAGTGTATATAAATGTGTAGATAAAATTCTTGAGGCAAGATTATTTAACATGCAAGTTGCACATAGGCTGGCTGTATGCTTTCGCCTAACTAAGGAAGCAAGCCTGAAACGCTGAACATGTCTGGGTAAATTAGTATTTTGGCCGGTGTATTGCTTTAAATACAGCTCCAGTGACAGAAACACACCACGTAATACTGCTGGGAGGTTCCGTTCCTGCAGCAGCTTTGCGTAGCTTTGCATAGACTCTGTTTGTACAAGTATATGTGAGTGTTCCTGGTGTATTTGTGCTAAAAATAACCCAGTGGGAATAGGAGCAAGGATCTGTGGAGTTTTCCGACCGGAGCCTCATGGAATGGTAGTTCCATTTACCACACTGGATTTACATGTGCTCCATTTTTGGAGCAGTGGAATAAAACAAACTGCTGGTTTTCTGAACCATTTTGTGTGTGTGTGTGTGTGTGTGTTATCAGTCTGATCAGTGGGTGGGTGTGCAATGCATCTGGACATTATCAGTGGGATCGGTGTGTGTGTATATGTGTGGCGTCAGAGGTAGATAAGAGCTTTTTTTGACTGTCAGGTGTAGGCAGTTTTGTGTCTGCACACAGAGTACCATAGTGATTCTCAAAATGTGGTACAGTTCATTCCAATGCCGGCAGAATGAAAATACCTCTGTGTCAGTGAGATTTAGAACTACCGACCTCACATGCATTCCCCTGATGGTGTCATTAAGATAGTAAGTGACACAAACTATTTTGCCTGTTTGAAGGCTGAATTTGTCTAAACGTTTGTATTTATAGATAAATAACAGAATGTTATACAGCACACAAACTACATGTACCAGCACAACACACACCACCACCACCACTATGTCAGTGTCACTGCGGTGCCGAGAATGACCCACCACCCACATCATACCTGCTGTCACACTTTGTTGATTTTGTGAAAGTATTTTACACATATTTTACTGACAACACGCAATAAACTGTGGCCAGTGCATGCATGTTGTACAGTATGTATGTTTGTACACAGCAAAAACACAAAGGAAGAAAAATAGAAGGAAAGCAATGTGGTATATACGTTTGTTCTTTATTTGATGAAAACCTCAACAGACCATGTAGTCTGACTGGGAGTGTTCAGACATTTACATATGAATGTATTTGATACTTAAACACAGAAAGTGCAGTTTTACTGGGAAAGGAATTTAAGTTTGATATAACGTGAAGAGTTTGTTCAGGTAGCGTTCTGGTGGGCGAAAGCATACCATGCACTAACACTGTGTTTGGCTCGGCATGCTGATGTCGTGTTCTTGCTGTGTAGACCCCTGGAGCCTCAGGCTTTTCAGGGGCAAGTGTTCAGTGCTGTGTTTGGGTGTTGACTTTCTGACTTTCTGTTATTGTTTGCTGGGCGTCTCTGTGTGAAAGTGATCTGTGGGATATTTATTTCAGTGCAGTATTGCTCTCTCCCTGCTCGCTCGTAGCCAAACACGCTGGCTATTGATTAACATTGTGCTGGAGTAAATGTGCCATTGATTGGCTGCTTGGTTAAGCGCCGGCCATAGCACCATGTCCCTCTCTCTTCTCTCTCTCTCTCTCTCTCTCTGTTTCTCTCTCTCTGTCTCTCTCTTTCTGTCTCCCTGTCTGTCTTCTGACCCTCTCTCCTTCCCACTCTCTCTGACACATCCCTTTCTCCCCTACAGCTCAAGCCTATTCTAGTCATGCATTCAGCAAGCATTGGGATCTGTAACTACTTAGACTGTGTAACTGTTCTAAACCATAATGAATTATCCGGAAAGAGTTTGAGGGGCGTTTTCTCCTCTCTATCCCATGAGGTTGCTGAAATGCTAAAAATGTGGCTTCATTGTTCAAGCTTCAGCAGCCCAATGTCCTGAAAGTTCAGAGAGAAACAAGCCTAATACGACCAACAATCTGTTGATTTAAGGTGCTTTACAAAAGCTCCATGTTTCATTACTCTGGGGTACTGACCTTAGGTTAGACTTAGGCCAGGCTGTGTGAGCGTTTGATCATAACCAGACCAGTAGAAATGATCCAGCACTACTAATACTAATGTTATATTAAAGGAAAGGAAAGTTAGTTATGACAGCAGTGATGTATATAATACGTTGAGATACAGTCAGGATTGATGTGTATAATCCGTGTTCTGACAGCATGCCCGTGCTTAGAGGAGACAGAAAGTAGTGCTTCTCCCGTTCTCTGTGGCCCCTGATGGCTTCATCCATCTCGGGCCTAATCGCCTCATTTCTGATTCTGTTAAAATGTCTCCCCCGAACCCGACTCGTTTCATCATGCTCATTATTCAAAGGAGCAGTTTTAATCCCTGTTTTTCTTCCAAAGAAAGACGTTTAAAGTCGCCCAGATTTATTAGCTGCAGAATGAGGTGGGTCAGGACGGAGAATACTTATAAAGCATGCGCTCTCATTATTGTCCTATTTATCATTCGTCACAGACAGTGTTCAGTGTCTGCCCGCGCGTGTGCATGAGAGTGCATGCGGGAATGGGAGTGCTCATGATCACGCTCTTTATTGTAGCTCTTAAAATTGACATCTGGAGCTTATTGCAAAAGACATTGCTTATTTCTTAGAATGAATGCTAATCGTAATATAACCAAACAGTGCGTTTCGAATACCAATATGGCCGAATTCGCTGGGGATGTTTGTTCTTGATGGCCTCACTGTAGCTGGCTGACAAGTCGATAAATCAATCAGAGAGAATAACTGTTCTGAGGAGAGCACTTTGGCTGTAGCTCAGTCTGAGTTGTCTGTGTAAAAAGGGATGGGTCTGGCAACGTGGGGCTTTCCAAACTCAGGTTTTCAGGTTCAGTATGAGTTTTGACTCTGAGCTCAAGATTTGGCTTGATTTGGGATCTTTTATATGTTAATGTCTTGATTCTACTGAACGCTAATTATATACTCCACAAAACAAGCACCGAGAAGTCTAACAAAATAAGCCCGTCAATTTAGCAAAAGCCCACTCATTAGTGCACAAATGTGTGCTAGTCCTGTCACAGTTATTACAGAAATGCTTGATCTCTGTTATTTGAGGTCACTGCAGTTGTGATAGTTGCCGTGGCCTGTGACAAACCCGAAAGCTAAAAGGATGCGGTTCATCGGTTGGGCCCAATCATGGATTTCAGCAGGCTCCAACCAAATTCTGGTTCTTTGCACCCACGTTTAAGTTTTAGGGAACGTCCATTCAGACAGCCTGCTTAACTCTTAAAGAAGTCTTGTAGGGTTCAGATAACTTTTTAGGTACCTAGAATGACTTTGGTAGTATAGTAGAAGGACTATAACTGCATGGCATGGATATGTCTGAATAGGACTGCATAACATTGGAAAAAACTGACACTGGAATTTAGTTTTTCCCTGTGATATATATTGTAATATGAAAACATATTCAGGAGTTTTCACCAGATTACTTGGAACAACAATATTTAGAAAACATTATTCACTGTAAAATGATTGAAAATAAAACGCAAGAATAAAAAGCTGTGAGTGTGAACCATGCTTTCTCAAACATTCACACTCTGTAATCAGTTTCAGTGCACCAAAGCAGTAGCACTAGCAGGTGAGCACTGTGACTACTCTTCTCTGTGTATCCGAGAAGCCTTAAACCAGATTCCGGGGACAGTGCATGTTTTATCTTTGTATCAAGCGGCAAAAAAGTTGCAGCAAAAGTTTCATGCAGTTTGTCTTACTTAACGTTGCATGTCCTGCAGTGTGAGTGTTGCGCATGCACATTGCAGTGACGATTCTGAAACGATATATTGTGCAGCCCTACATCTGACAGACCACAAAATGTTCATCTGATTACTGCAAACCACGTGGTCTGCAGCAGTTGGCATCAACTGTTGGTGGCAGCCTGGATGTTAGCCAGTTACAGGGAAGTCAATCTAACGTGGCTGTCAGTTTGGCTTTCTGTAGTAGACATGCACCAATTATTTGAACATTGCATTTTCGTATTTGATCATTGCTTTATTGTGTTAAAGACCCAAGAAACATGTTCCAGGAAAGTCTCTGAAGTTGTGTCCAGAAACATCAGCAGATGTGCTTAAGCGTGTTCGTAATCTGCTCTTTTTGCTTGTGGTACTCTCCACAAGGTTACAATGGGATATGTCAGTTTATTTGACATTTCGGCTTTTATAATCCCGAACAAACAGCAGCCGTGAATGTAGGAGCTGAATTCGGTGATATCATTCTGGAAGCGAGGCTGGATACAAACGCTGGTGCTGTTGAAGGAAACAGTGGTGCCAGCTTGTCCTACCTGAGAGGCCAAAGCAGTAGTCGGCACAGAGTTGTAAAGTGTGAGTGCTGGAGGGAGATCTGAACTAATGCAGTGACGTTTGAGAAAGAAAAAGAAGCTGTTTAATTCAAGCGGCTCGCGGTGCCTCGTGGTTTTACCAACTTGATAATCTTTTACATCTTTCATAAAGCGCTTTTTATTTCGAGTGCGGTTCGTAGGCCCCTGTTGCAGCGTGTGTACGGACATCAGAGCGTATCTGTAATGAGGGTGAGAGAGAGAGAGAGAGAGAGAGAGAGAGAGAGAGAGATGGCCGGACCTTCTGTGAATCTGGCGTGTGTTCCAGGAAACGGAGCAGCGGTGCGCATAAACACTCGGCATGCCTGCGACGGCTCTCTGATGTCACCAGCTGAGAGTGAGCAAGTGTGTGTGTGTGTGTGTGTGTGTGAGAGAGAGAGAGAGAGAGAGAGAGAGGGAGAAAGAGAGAGAAAGGGGAGGGGACGTAGGCAGCTAGAGACACAGCCTGAAGCAGAGCAGAGCGCAGTCATTGAGAGAGACGGAGAGGAGTGAGTGAGAGAGAGCGAGAGGAAGAGGGAGAGACCGGTCTGTGTTTTACTTACTGACGACTGGCTTTTGTGCGTGCGTCCTGGGAGTGATACGCTGTTTTGTTCGCCTCCTAAACGCCCGCTGCCTCGCCCCGGAACGAAGAGCTGATGGGTAAGAGCTCTGTCTATACTGTACTGTGTCGTGTGCGGGAGAGCGAGTGGGTGGACAGTGTTCGGAGACGCTGTCTTTATTGAATGGTGCTGATGTGATGTACGCTAGCTGGCGTAGCGCGTGTGCGCATGCTGCATCCTTGAACAGGTTGTATATACACTGCGGGAGACGGTGATGAGAGCTGTTTTATGTGCCATATCACTCTTTTGTGTTGTGCTGCGTGGGTGAGAGAGAGAGGCAGGTAAGCAGTTCAATGCATAGAGTGTGAAGATGCCAATGTGGTTTGCCTGACCCATGTACCATCCAAGTATGAATTTCATATCAAAATCCTGGTTTTCAGTATTCCCGCTGTTTTGTTGAAGTGTACTGAATAGGGGTGGCACATTACCATGATACTGAAACCTTGAGTGTTGGCCAGTACTGGTCTGCTATTTGTTCTGCTTAGCTGTTTTTATCTGCAGTACTTCACTTATGATCTGCACACTAAACTGAAAGTGGCCAGTCGTGCTTGAACCTCTCAAACACAGGAAGAAACACACAGCAAATGTCATTACATCACACTGAGTCGTTTAGAGCTATTTCACGCAAGTTCTGTGACCAGATTCGTTCTTTTTCCCTGCAGTAGCATTTTTCTGTTGATACCCTGATACAGTGCTGTCTACGGTACCTAATGTTTTGAAGGCACTAATGCATGTTGAAACCACCACATGTACAAGTGCGGTGTATGTATGTACATGTACACATGGGCACCCCAGTCACATTAGATGTTTTGTTGCTTCTCCAAGTGAAAGTGAAGTTAATGCATTATCAGAAAGCACACGTCTGCACATTTAGTGCACAAGTACTTGTGAAAATAAAGAAAACATGAAGCTGCTGTACAAAAGTTGTATTTTATATTTAATCCCCCCCCCAAAGATGTTTAACGTATAACTGAAGTTTGCAGAAAAATAGCCAACAAAAGCTTAATTAATAATAATTAGTTAATTGATATTAATAAAAAAAGCCATGACTTATTTTCACCTCAACAAAACTTGTAGTTGCAGTTACAGTTGAAATACGTATGCTTTGTAGAGAGGCTGTAGTCATTGGCTGTTTACTTGCATTGTCTCTTTGTGAGAAGTGTCTATAAGGTAAAGGCAATCAAGTTATTTGAATCTGATGCGGTTTGATTATTAGCAGCTTTTATACCCAATGATACACGATATGTCATTAGAACTGGCAATTGTCCCAACAGTAGTTCCAACTAGTACAAAGCAAAAAGGAGTGAAGTGTAATGAGAAGATGAGCAGATATGATATGGGAGAGTGATGGAGAGAGGGTGTTATCAGTTTCCAGGCAGTGTTATTTGAGCAGCAGGACTTTCTGGAGATCATGAGCAGCCTCGGTGTTCTGTGTGTTTGTGTGATCTCTGTACACTGAGTTTGTATGGAAGCTCGTTCCTAGACATGATGATGCTATGAGGCATGTGTTTGTCCACGGTGCAGTGGGTGTCAAAGCATGAGCGCCTTTAACCCCCAACCCCCAGGGCACCATCAGGGGACTCAAGTTCCTTACTTTCACAACCATATACCTCACATGACTTTACTCTATGTTGTTTGCTGATTATCCTTGAGATATCACCAAAATACTGATGACGATAATGTGAAACAAGCGTTTATACAGAAAGGGAGTGTTTTATTGTGAGGATTCTGGTCAATCGTATGGAGGTTCTTGGATGTTTGGCCAGACAAGGCCTTGTCATGATCGATCGATATATCATTTTGGTCAGGATGTCTCAGACCAGTATTTGCCGTCTGTTAGAGCTCCTGTGTCTTTAAACCCCGCCTCCTGAAAAGCCCAGAGTGCTCTGTGGTTAGTTTGCCCACTCTGTTGTGAATTGTCTGACCTGCCAGAGCAGTTGAAGGTGGTAGCAGCATCCTGCTACAAGTCCCGCCCCTACAGGCATCAGTAAGGATTGTTTTACTAGGTGATGTCACCTTGTTACAGAGAAAACTGGAATTCCAACGAGGTGTTTCAGGCAGCTGGGAAAAGTGGTTCCTGTGGGAGAGAGTTTCTCCCTCTAGCATGTACTTTAGTCTTGGTAACTTTGGAGGCAGTTTAAATGGACAAACAGCTACATAACAAATATATAGTATAATAGGTTCCCTTTAAAAACAGCAGTACCTAAGTGGATTTAAACCTGAAATCAGATTAAAATCAGACTAAAATGAAGTATGAATGTTGAAATGAGTTTAAGCAGTAAAATGGAGTGAAGAAGAAATAATAATGGATTAGAGATGCATAGTAACAAGCAGTGGAAGTGTATGATGGGGGGGATTGTATTAAGAGTAATAAGTAAGAGCTTGTTATGGAATAACATAAGCATTGTTGAAGTTCCAAAAACGTTCCATTTACTATCCAGTGCATACACGTACAATTTGTTGCAGAAACAACCATAGTACATATCCACCTATTCAGCCTAAAGCTGTTTAGCCCCTCCTGTTAGCTTCAGTTCGGAGTGCTTTTTGAGCGAGGCATTCTCATATCAGCCTTACAGGCAGATTAACAGTTACAACCGATTAAATAGAGATGGTAAGGTGGTCATGTAAATGACCATTATAAAGGGCCACAGAAATGAAATATTAAGGAAAATGTAGAATATTAATCCTTTTAAAAGATGTGAATTCTACACTTTAAGGGGATTGGGTATGTGTAAAAAACACTGGGTTAGTGGAAGGCGGGACTGGGCTCGACTCATTGGCATGACACAGCCTTGAACGCAAGCACATGCGCGGAGGCCAGGAGCCTGCAGCGCTGAGCCTCGGTGCCATTCACATCTCACTGCACATTGTTCAGTCTTTCCTCAGCCTGTTCCCCAGCCCTGTCCAGCAGCAGCAGCAGGTATGGCCATTGGCTGACACTCAGCACAACCAACAGTCAGCTTGCTTTCACTCTCACTTACTCTTGCTCTCTCACTCTCACACACTTTTTTCTCCTATGGAAAATATTAAGTTCCTTTCATTTTTAATGAGCAAGTGTTCATCTGCACCATCTGCTCTCTCTTCCAATGCTCCAGTGACACACGCACAACTGAATGTGAGGGGGAGGTGGGGGGAGGGAGGGATGGAGGGAGCAGGACTTTGACAGTGGGGAAGAAGGTGTGTATGACCATGTCTGTCTGTGCAAGGTGCCATGTGTGTATGCACTGATGGCAGGGTGAAGTGCGGTCTGGTAGGTTGAATGCAGCTGTGGTTGCAGGTGGATGTAAATTCTGTTTTATCAGTGTGGATGCATTTAAATGAGAGAGAGCAAACGAGAGTGTGAGAGAGAAAGAGATGTGTCCTTCTGTGCTTAGGAACTTCTATCAGGTGTGTGTGTGTGTGTGTGTGTGTGTGTGTGTGTGTGTGTGTGTGTGTGTGTGTTTCTTGTTCTTTGCTCTCTCTCTTGCTTGATATTTAAGCTCTGTTCATTCAGCTTGAAGCTAATTCTACCATATTCCATTACTAGTGGGGAAAAATCGATACAGCATATTGTTTTGATACACAGATGCCAAGTATCCAGATTTAATTATATACATTTAAAGTAAGGTTTTCATGACAACGTTAATCTGCTTGACAATCCAATAAAAATGACGGAAGTGAGATGAACCCGCTGAAAGATGGAGGACTAAAATTAACCTAGACGGGACCCTTTTAAACTGACAATGTTAAAACATTTGATGATATTTACATTAATATTAAAGGTAATGAACTAATACTTTCAGTTTTCTACTATCTGAAGCTAAAAGAATCCCTTCAAGCCTGACAGTTTGTTTTGATTGAAGTGTTTTGTTGTTTTTCATCTCTAATAATTATACAATTGCAATGAGACATACTCATATACGATTCTAAATGTTAATCATAGTTTACATTTGCATCATTTATTTATATGCTCCTTTTGCATTTGGAATTGTTCTTTCAGAACAGTCAGAAGCATCCTGTAAATGACATACATGCTAGTTTACTGTTAAGTCCCAGAAGCCATGTGTTTGGAGTAGACTGTTATGACTGACCCTTGCTTGTGTACGTTTATGCTACTAATCAAATTACTTCAGTACTTAAAAAATTCATATAATTTAATAATTTAAATTTCAATGCATGAGTGGTTGATCTTATCAGCATTCGTGAAAGCATGCTTGTTCCTAAATATAGACTGCTGGCTAAATAGCATCCTGCATCCATGACAGTGCTTCTTAATTAGCCTGCACTCCATTGTGGCCCATAAAAACACCCGCTTCCAGCAAATTGCGCTCGTTTCTGGTTAAAGCCACACCCACTTTCTGTTTGTAATGAAAAAGGATAAAAAATCATCTGTGTCAAAGTCTGTTTATCAGTTTTCTGACGTTTTTGAATGATACTCTGCCCAAGTCATAGATATAATGCCTGTTATCTGTTAATATCACTGAACCTGAAGGACAGAATCCTGATGTGACACTGGTAAAAGCAAACTGGTGTTGACAATATTGCATCCAGCGCTACTCCCTGGTCTCTGGCTGAACACATGCCTTTTCCCAGGTTGCCTCTCAGGCTCTGGCCTCATCTGGCCTTTAGCTCTCTGTAATATCGGAGCCATAAAGCCAGAGTGAGCTAATCCTACTCTTGCTCTGGGCTGCAGTGATACAGGATCCACTGCTGAGCTGCTCCGCTCTGCGGCCCAGGAAACCAGCGCTATAAATAGCTCCCCCAGTCAGCGTGGCTCATGCACTACGATCACCTTATAGTGGTCAAAGCTGATCAATATGTACCATCTCAACAGGCAATTCAATCTCAGCAGAAGCTTTGAACACAATACCCTAATATAGTATTAATAATATCTGTTCATTAGCCTGGGATCAAAATCTCCAGATTTACTCATCGTCTTAGGTTTATACTTAAATCAACACTAGGTTGAACACTAAACCTGGATTTTGTTGTTGTGTTCCTTATCTTGTCAGCAGTTCTGCATTATTATTCCTTTTATATGCCTTATATTAAATTCTTAAATGGGCTCTGATGCACTCTTTTCTGCAGTAATACATATAAGGTGATGCTGAGCTTCCAGTGTTTTTGGATGGGGTTGGAAAGCTGAATGTAAGATGCCCATATAAGCCCAGGAGGACCTGGAGAGTGCAGTCTAGACTCCCCTAAGCATCTTCACTCTGCTGACCTACGTTAGCAGTCTCATATATATATATTTTTTTTTGCACTGTGTTATTGTTTGTTATTATGTTTTATGTTATTATTATACTGCCATATTTTCCTTCTGTGGATCACATTGAAACACTAGTAGTAGTAGTAGTTTCTACACACATTTCTGTAGTGGTCATTCTTCTTTGGTTTGATTGAATGAGTAGGTTTACTTGTTTGTTTACGTCTAGTGGCTTTATTGCTGGGGCCATTCATATTGTGACCTTTTGCATTTAAATCATAGTGCTGTTGACATAATTGGTGTCCCAAGGTAATGATACAGGAAGCAGTTGTGTCTTTCAGAGGTGACACTGTTGGACTTTTGGGTGGCCAGCAGGCAGGGATAGCATTTGTTGGCTGAACTGGCGTTTCCTTATTTTCCTTGCCTCATGTAGCGTCTGCCCATTAGAGTGGGTAAATCATTTTGGACCAGTATCTAAACTTCCTTTTTCAGTCCTAGATCAAGTTGTTAACAAACAACTTTTAAATGCATATCTAATATGAAACAACTTATTAGAGATGTTTCATTTTTGTCCTAACCAAAGTACTAAGACATCATTGGTTCATGTTGTCAATGACCTCAGGTAACTAACTTGAATACTGGCTCGGCCTCTTACACATAGTTTTAGAATCGTAGAATAATAAATTTTATATAATGAATCGACAGTTCTTGGTTTCATTGGGGAATCATTCATTCAAAACAATAGCTTTCTTGTGGAGTCCCACAGGGTTCAATTTTAGGGTCTGTGTTCTTCTGTTTGTATGTTGCCTCTAGGTAATGTCATTAGGAAACCTTATAAATTTTCATAGCTGTGATGACTCACAATTATACGCTTACATTCCTTTTGATAATTAAGACTCTGTTATCAGGCTTACATGATAGGCTTGCGTGTCAGATATTTCTCAGTGGATGTCACAATATTACAACACAGAGAAGCGTAATGTTAATGTGTTGATTACAAGCAGAGTTGATTACTGTACAGCTCTTCTTACTGGGGTTCCTAAGAAAACTGTCCATGCTCTGCAACTAGTACAAAATGCAACAGCAATGAGACAGCAAAAACAAGAAAAAGAGCCTTGTGTTAACTGAACAGGCTCTGACTGACTGTATCCTTTAGGATCCGTATTAAAGCTCTACTGCCAGAACTTCTGTCATCTATTTATGTTCAAACTTGTGATCTTAGATCTGCGGATACTGACCTTCTGCAAACACCATCCGTGAAATACAGAAAGGGGGTTATTTGTATATTATGGGAAGTTATTGTTGTTCTGAAGTTTGGAACTCAGTTGTACCTTTTAAGAAACATGTGCAAACGTTTCTCTTGGTGTTTAGTTGCTTGTTCTACCTCTCTGGTGTTTATCTTTTCAGTTGATGTCATTGTCTTATGATTTTAAATGAATGTTCTTAATTTCTTTTATTGTTGTTTCACTCGTCTGTGAAGCAGTTTGGGCTGCCACCAGTATGAAGAGTGCTCTATAAATAAAGTTATTATTATTTTTAATTGCCTGATGGCTGTGTTTGTGTCGTTGGCTGTACATTAGCCTTTGTTTACTGTAAACATGCCATGCTTAATTATCATTTGAGCTTTTGTTAGCTTTGTTTGGCCCACTGTATATAGGTCACTGTACATGCATCTCACTATCTCTCTCTCTCTCTCCCTCTCTCTCCCTCTCTCTCTCTCCTGTCTCTTATACACATCTTAGGAAGACAAGNTCATGTACATACGGTACCAGCAAAATGTTTAGACACAGCTCATCAAACTATACCATAACACTCATGGAATTATGCAGTCCACCTTAAATATGTCCAGCATGGAACTTTACAGGAGGATGAAACAGCTTTCCTAACTTGCAGTGGAGGCTGATATAACAAGATGTATTTCTAAGCAGTTTTCCATCATGAATATCCACTAAACTGAAAGGGTGTGCTAAAAAAGGTATAAAGAGTTTTTTTGCACAACAAAATATATACTATAGGTGGAGATATGGCAGAAATGTAATACTGCGATATATAAAGAGTATATGTGGTATATCAGAATATATGTATGTTTCAGACATGTTAAATGTAAGTCTGTAGAGTCTTTAAGATCACCAACAACATGCATTTAGTTGGGTGTGTCTAAACTTTTGCCTGGTACTGTACTGCACAGATGATTTAAGATTCACTAAGTAATGTTAATAAGAGCTTTATTGGCTGTGATAACATTTAAACCATAGTGGGTAATAACTACTCAGTTACGTGTATTCAAGTAAAACTATTGTTGTTGCAGTGACTACAGTAAACATACCCATCAGACTATTAAACAGCACTCACAATTATGCAGTCCACCTTAAAAACCTCCAAAATGGAACTTTACAGGAGGATAAAATGTAACTTGCAGTGGAAGTTGATATAACAAGAGCTTTTAACTTGTGCAGAAATAAAGAGATGAAGGATAAATAAGAATATTTATGTTTCAGACTCTCATCAGTTGGAACTATTAAGTGTAAACCTGTAGAATCTTTAAGATAACCAAACACATTCATTTGTTTGGGTGTGTAAATGTTTGATTGGTGCTGTGTTTCTTTTTATTAGAAAATAGACCCAACAATTCCTAACTCTGCATTTTTCAGTGATTCCAGAAGGCTTAATTGCCTTGACGTTTCTAATCTGCTTTTAGATGGATCCCATATTATTACATATAGAGATTATCATATCCAGATCCAGATTTTTAACAGAGTTGATTTTTTGAAGTGTATGTGATTGAGGTTTAGGTTTAAGTGTTGGGTTAAATTTAAGGTTAGGTTTATTAAGTTTAGCATACTGTTTATTTAGTTGAAGACAGCGTGAGCGTCTACAAAGCTTTTAGAACAGACGTAATACATCAATATAATAATATATTTACATGTTAAATGTACTGTTTGCGGTGAGCTTAATCATATAAATAGCCTTTCTGGCACTGTTTCTGGCTGTAAGAGAGACCGGAAGGAGAATTTAAAATATGCATCAGCATCGAGGAAACATGTCTAATGCCACGTAATGATTGCTGATTTATTGAGAATGTAAATCAAAATCTTTTCTTTTTCCTACTTGAGTAGTTGGGTTCAGTCGATTGATCTCAACAACCCTATATAACCCCACATATGTTGCTTTGGCTAAAACAATTTACATTTTTTGTATTCCATGAAAATCTTGATTCATCAGGACTCCCGCAGAGTAACTGTGTTTAGTCATGCATGCAGTGATAAAGCAGTGTCTTGTGTGTGAGTGCTTATTGCAGTCCCCAGTAATAAACCATACATTGTGCAGGCCTGGACGCTTTAGCTTGGCTGCCAGGGTCTGGACCGCTCTGTGCACGTGTAGGCAAATGATGCAGCAGGAATGCTGGACTCTTTAAGCAGCGATTAGCATGGCCTAGCAGCCCCTGCAGCCTGGGATGAGTGGCTGTAATTGTGTATTCATTCCAAGCCTCCGAGTAATCCTGGCACCCACTGATCGCTGGACTTCACTGCTCTTGAATTAATGGAATACATTTGGGAGGCTGGGAGAATCCTCCATGTAGTCAGGTGAGGGAGCAGAGAGGGCGGTGGAGGGGCTTTTAACTAGCACTCAGCTTTTCACTTTGGGAACTTATTCAGTGTTTTTTTCTTTGCAGCTGTCGTCCACTGTCTTTATCGAGTCTGAGATACATGTGCCGCTATTGAAAGCTTAGAAAAGTGAATATTGATTGCTGAGTTTATTGAATTAGGTCAGCCTACGATGTAAAGAAGTTATATTCTCCTTTCGTCATCCATCAACTCCAACCACTTGTTCATCAGTGGCTTCAGATCCAGCATTTCTGACTTGGCTGTCATGAGCTGCGTTTGGTCACAGAAGGCTATAACATTATAACATCCCAGTACATCCCAGATGTTATAACATCCCAGTACTTGCACACAACGGTAATAATCACAATTTATTTTTCGTTATTCGTTAGTGCTAAATAAAGTAAAGTAATAAAAATACTATATAAAAAAATACTATACTGTTACTTGGGGTCCTGGAGTAATTTTGTTTTTTTACAGGTACTTTGCTGTGGTTTTATGTCTGTTTGTTCAGGTCATGTGGGTGGTTTTTCCTTGGTCCCCTGAAAAACCTTCAGGCTAAATTACCTACTGTGCTTCAGCAACTCGGATGTGATCCTTTAGCCCCACCTGAGTACAAATCTCCCATGTTTGTTTCAGGCAGCAACTTTACAGGAGAAGGCAAAAAAACCTTTAAAAAAGCTTTAAAATAAGTTAATAAAATTTCAACACAATGTGAAAAACAGTCATCATGTTCAAATGGTATAGAAAAAAAAGCAAAAAGTAAAAAAAAAAATTTTTTTTTCTCCAGACAGCGACAATGGAAGATGTATACATTATCAAAGTTAGAAAATAGGGGGAAAAAAGAGATAGAAATAGAAATAATGACTAGTTGCATCGCTTCTAGTTCCTTAGAGATCTAATGATATGTTCGGATCCAGATACTAGAAATTACAACCCACCGGAAACTCACTTCTCCTGTGTTCATTTTATTGCCGTCCATAAGCAAGAGTTTTATCACTGAGGAGACTTACAAGACATTTTTATACCCGCCTGATGAACTAAATCAATCTGTGTGTGGCTAAAACTGTACAGTGATTTTTGTTCAGTGTTCCACATACTACACTGCTCTAACATCCCAACACGGCTCACTGTACTGTCATTAAGTACTGATGATACGATGTGCTCATATGTGACACACAGTACCATTTAATACAGTCATATTGCCCACCCTTAGTTCTTAGACCACTAATTTTAACTCAGAACCAAAAGTGCTTTCATGACTTTTTGTGGCAGAAATCAAAGCATTAATTCCTTTGAACTAGTGCTCTCATCTTCGCTTCAGAAACGCCGGCCTTTTTACAGGCTTCCCCTCTATTTTACCGAGTAAGATGTATGTGCTGCTCTGGGTGGTGTAGGTGAATATTGACTGATGTCGGTCAAGTTATGTAAGCATGAATTATTAGTCTTAAAAGCAAAGCACACTATTTCACTGTGCATTAGACCTTCATATCTGCAGCTTAGGAAGAGTTTTCTCTCCGTTCTGAGCGATATGAGGCTTTTGTGTGGCCTGCAGTAAATGCCAGTAAGCATGACTCAACTTTGCAAATGATGGAACCATCACATTAGCAACATGTTTTCAGCATCTGTAGAAAGAAGATGTGTTCCTTTATTTTGGATCGTTGCTTGTCAAACTCATTGAGTTCATGAGTTTACATGGAGGCTGTTTTGTCTTACATCGGGTTCGAAGCGTCTTTTCTTCCGTTTGGAATACTGGTCCATGGGCACGGTCCTGCTGATGCCAAGTCCAGTTAAAGCTCCATGGAGTAACTCTAATGTTCACATGATCTGGCTGTCACAGTGCAGCTGGGGCTAAAAGCAAACTGTTGAGTGGTGTTACTTGGTTGACGTAAGCTGGCAGGCAGGCATTCCGGCTGTGCATGGCAGGGCTGCTGTGTGTATTTGTGTGTGCTCCTGCAGTAGTTATGGAGAGCCGTGCCAGCGGCCACCCAGCTGTTTACACACACCGCTGCTCCACGGCAACCCTGCTGAGGTCATCATGACCTCATCAGGGAGCTCTTGGCCAGTGCTGACACTCTTTATTTAACAGTTCTGAAGGGTACAGTGAACGAGGAGGTTATTTAGGAGTTTGGAGAGAAGTCTGGCATACCGAGGGAAATGTTCACCCACCCGTTCCCAAGACTCAAAGAGCAGAGCGACAGTAAACCACATGACCCTCAGTAACGGCAGTACGACAGAAATATGGCGTTGGGTAACACTTTATGTTAAATATGCAGTGACTAACATGAAGTAATACATTAGTTAACATGAAGTAATACATTAATAATGGTTACAATGCTTAACTAATGTTAAGTAAACATGTAGCAGCTACATATTTACAGGTTAAGTAAGCATGTAAATGTGCATTTACATGTATTTACTGCATGTTTACATGTTAAGTAAGAATGTAACAACTACACGTTTACATGTTAAGCATGTTATTACTGAATGTATTACTGTTTACCTGTTAAGTAAACATGTAAAAGTTGTTACCTGTGTACTTAACATTAGTTAGCCATTAGTTAATGCATTACTTCATGTAAACTAATGCCTCACTTCTTGTTCGTTAGTCAACACTTAATGTAAAGTTTTACTCAACATTGTAATACTTAAAAACTGTTTTTGTGTTTTGTTCTACAGCTTGTGAACAAGTTGGAATGTATTTTTCTTTTTTCAAAATTAGCCATTTATGAATATTAAACAGTAATAATTAAACAATTGAGGGGAAAGTTAATTAATGACTGTGCAGTTTTGTGCCGTTACTGTATGCTGAGCCAAAAACAAAAAATGGAATACGGCAGTTTGTGCTGTGTACATAGCCCATCTTTGTTTTTGCATCAGCCTCTCAAGCTTAAAGTCCCTATATCATGGTAAACCAAATTTCCCTCTCTTTTTTAATAAAGGAATCCAAAGTAATATGTAAAGATTGTTTTCAGCATTTACCATTCGTCAATATATGGAAACTAAGCTGGCAAAACATCCTGTTTTGAATGTATTATTTCTGTGATGTCACAGGTACCATCTCATTTACATACACCCACAAGCCACTTCACTAGGTACACCTACTTGTTTCTGCATTCATTCTTTTCAGCTCCACTCACTTTGTACTTCTACAGTTACAGACTGTAGTCCCCTTCTCTGCAAACGTACACATACTTTGCATGTTATCCCCCATTCACCCTGTTCATTAATGGTCGGACTACAGTCTGTAACAGTCCCCACCTATATAGTAAGTGGAGCTGATAAAATGGACAGTGAATGTAGATACAAGGAGGACAATGACAGTAGATAACAGATGTGGGCCCTTTAAATACATAAGCCTGTATATTGCCATAGCAGTGATCATACACAGTTACAGCATGTCTCACTGTATGAAATGATCTCATTCTGTGCCCAAATTCTGTGATGTGATATTAATCCTTACATGGACTGCATGCCAGATTATGTATTAAATGTTTTCTGACGATCAGGCGTTTCAAGAAAATGAGCAGATTCTGTTTGGGCCTTTTGGCATCGGCTAAATTGTTGTGCGTTGTTCTTTGCTGTCCTGCTGTTGGTGGTTTTTAGCTGCCCAAAATTCCGAACACTGTCAGAACTTGGTTAGCTCTTCGGCAGTAAAAGGCACTAAATTGGTTGAGCGTGTAACATGGTGCTTTCTGAGATCACTTATCTTAACTCTCAAGCCAAACGGAATACACAAATGGAGTGTACACGTTTATACAGTAAGTCAGTTCTTCATTATGTCTTCATTGTACATACTGACTGTATGGTAGTTAGTCTCCCACTAAGGACACAGATGACCAAGAAAGAGCGAATAATGTTGTATTGCTGTAATGTGCTTTATTGTCCACTGTTGGTCTTTTCGTGTGACTGTCTGAGTGTGCCTGTCATGTGTTAGTAAGCGCTGGTATTGATGAGCAGTCTCACTGGCGCCATTTGCAGTCTATGCTTATGAACCAGACGGATATTTTTAGCTCCTTTTCTTTACAACCGTTGATCTCGCTCTGTCCCACCCCCACCTGTGTGTGGCCATTACAGTAATTGAAGGGGATTAGCAGGGTCACCACATCAAGCCTTCACCTCTCATGGGTCCAGCCAAATTCTTTCATGCCTTTTCTTTCTGTCCATTTCTTTGAACACTCTCTTTTCTCCTTTTTCTTTTGTGTGGAGAATGGTCATTACTAACAGGACAAACATCTCATTCACTGATGTGTGTGTGTGTGTGTGTGTGTGTGTGTGTGTGTGTGTGTGTGTGGCTGAGGGAGATGACACTTTCTCTGTTCCTGTCTTAGTACTACAGTGAATTTGCTTGGATTAAACATGTATGCCGGTCTGTGTTGATGTACTGCATTTTGTTTGTGTGGAAATGCTGAACACAGTCAGTAAGTAATTTCAGTACATTATTTCATTTATCTATTTGTTCAGCAGCCTGTGTCCAGTTAAGGGTCAGGGTGGTGGATAGGGTTAGTTAGGGGCGGTCGTAGTCAGATGTGTGGGAGTAACAGAAGCTACTTTACCAAGATGCTTTACCTGAGATGGATAGGAAAGAAAGCCACAGGTCACAGAGTGTCATCAAGGCATTATTCAGGCAACGAAGAGTGGTCCAGAGATTGTCTTCATTTCAACTGGGAAAAAAAGTAGAACTTGTATTTAGTTCAAGCATAGTTTTCAGTACTCAGCTTATTTGCAGTCGTCAGAATTATCCATTAGGGAAAGGGCAAAGAATGTTCTTCTGCTCACTCTGTGCAGTTATATACACTCATTGTAAAAAAAAAAAATAGTTACACCCAGAGGAAAGTATAGGATTGCAGTGCTATTGGGAAGGAAGATAAAGGTTACCAGAAACAATAAATTATGATAAATTCAGACTGATATGGGCAGTATTTACTGAGCTACACATACACTAGTAGTGTCTCTCAGTATGGCGTCGGGCTGGTATGTATATCATCGTAACATTCCAGACGTCTCAGCATGGAGTCGTAGAGGTTCCTAATGGTGTCCTGTGATTAATCCATCCCATGCAGCTTGAATGTTCTCACACAGTGCCTTCAGATGGTGTGGTAGGGGTCGAGGTGGAAAGACACCAGGCCTTCTGGATGTGTGATGTGTGACAACAAACCGTTCATCTTGGCGCTGAGCATGGTGCCTCCACACACGGATTCATTGGTCGTCTCCACCAAGATAAAAGCGGGACTCATCACTGAAGATGACCTGCTGCTGTTCTAAATCACTCCATGGCAGTCTGGTGCGACCCCATTACAGTCTTTGGTGACGCTGACATGGTGTTAAGGGCAGTCGTCATGGCGGTCTGTGTGCATGTAGTCCTGCATCGCGCAGCCGTCTGCCAGTGGTGCTGCCACTAACAGGATGGCTCATGGAGGGCATCACTGCTCCCTGAATGTCCGCAATCATGGCTGTTGGGTTAGTCAGTTAGAGTGATAAGGCTCATCCTGGCTTACATCACATGAGCGGCCGAGCGTGAAACATGAATCATTTGCATGTCTCGTCATTTGCAACTGTTCTTTTGATGAGGAGAAATATACTCTGTAGCTGTATAAAGAAAAAAAAACAAAAACACCCAAAAAAAGAGAAATTCTGTTCTCGTGAAATGTTCTCAGTGTTCTTTCAGTGCATTTTTACATGGTATAGAGTGAAATGAAATGGCATTACAGTGATCTCTTACGACGGCGTGTTGTTCTAATATGAGATTGTCTGTGTTCTCTTTTGTAAACAGAGAAGCGGTGTGATACTGATCTGACATGCATACCCCTGGGGCCCCCCTGTGAGACAGGGAGTCAAATCAGATTTTTCCCACATATTTGATGCGCGCCTGATCTTTCCCTTTGAAGTCTGATCACATGATGGAGGGTTCTCGGTGGTGATTAGGGCCGTGCGCTTTTCAAGAACTGAGCCTGTGCTGTAGCGCAGGCCTGTGGAGAGCTCCATTAGCTGCACTGTTCTGCTCTCTGCTGCACTGTAGCTGTGGAGAGGAACCTGCAGCTTTACCCACAGTGTCTTAAATGTGATGAATCTCTGGCCCACAGAGACTGTGCTCCCATGATGCATCACTCTGCTATGATACACAGTGGGTTGGTTGCTGCTACATGCACAACTATACTGAATCAATCTATATCAGTGTTCACTCCAGTGGTGTGTCTCTGTGTCTGTGTGTGTGTGTGTGTGTGTGTGTATGTGTGTGTGTGCTTGCCTGCGTATAAGCTGCTGTTTTGCAGGGTTTACAAATACTGACCAGTGTCGTCCATGTCAGCAAATCCTCTTTTGCTGAGCCTCGGATGTGGGTGTTGAGTACTTGTGTTTTTCTGGGGGTTTTTTTTGCCATGTTGAATCATTGAAATTGGTGTGACTGGTTGTTTCCACCAAGTATTGTCTGGGAATTTTCATGTAGAGCTGTGAGTTGTATGTAAACAATTTGGGCACCCTGGTCAGTGTGTGATGTTTTTTTGGTTGTCTGTGTGAAGTTAAGGCATCCTCTACAGAGAGCTTCTGGACATTTGATTATTTATATATATATATATGTATACTATTAAGATCACTTTCCATATCAACAGTTTCATAAACAGTTATAACTTATACTGTGTAGATTTAAATATTTCAGAATTTGACAAAATATTTTAGTATTTTACTATTTTTTTTATTATTATTATTTATTATTGTTATTTTGGTTAATATTACAAAAACTGCAAACAAGTAGTGCAAGGTTATGGCATTTTGCTTATTTATTTATTTATTTATTTGTTTGTATGCCTTTTTTTTTCTAATTTTGTCAAAACTTTCTTTTAGAAGTGGAGGCTTCATCTTCACTTCTGATGAATTCTAGATAAGTAACTTCTTAATTCTCAATACTGTACAGCTTCATACGTAATCGACGTACAGTACCTACAGTACAATACAGTAATCTGCATCATACTAACTTGTTCATCATTCATCATTCTGAAAACCTTTTTACATTTTAAAAGTCCGGAAGTTGCACAGGACTGCAGCACAGCTGGGTTATATACAGAAAATACTGGTTGCAAACTTTTGAAAGTGATTGGAACGTGCCGAACAGTCCAGAAGATGTCCACGCAAGACTGTGGATGTTATGTATCACAGTTCCAGTCTCTGCTTCAGAACCGTTACACCCATAGATGCTGCACACACACCCACAGCACACATGTTTATGATGAAATTGGGACTAGATCCATTTATGTTGTCATCAGAGAGAATTGTATTGTGTGTTTCTGTAGGGCTTCCAAAGCAGGGGTTCACATTTCGTTATTGCACCCCAGAATCACTTAAATCTCTGGCTCCTCTGAAGTGCAGTCAGTTTGCACGATCACGTCTTTGCTTCCACATTTATCTCTCAGTACTGACGACAACTCTAGCACGGTGAGGTTCTGAAGTCGCTAACATCCTGAACATGTGTGTATACACAGCTCAAGCTTTTCCTCTGCATACACAGAGAGGCTGATTACCCTCTGCCGCATGTTTGAAACGCTGAGCTGTAATGTTATCTAATCCCCCCCTCGGCCCCTGATCTAATAACGACACGAGTAAACAAACGTAACTCTGCTGTATCTGCTCTGCTGTCTAGTTCGTATGCTCTGCTCTCCCTGAGCTCCGTCGCTTTGAATGAGAGAGTCGTGTTCTGCTCCTGCTGAGCCCGAGAGAGGATCTGCTTAACCCTTAAGCAAGATGTACAGTGTATGATTTTAGCCCCTTTTAAAGCCCGGTTTAGCTGCAGCCGAGTACATTTCAGTATCAGAATTTCAGCTTTGTTGGTCGGTGTTTGGTGTGCAGTGGGAGGAGGGTAGGGATGCATGATTAACTCCAACTGAGCTGCAAACCACACTCAAAACACTCCTCCTGCACAGGTGTACGCATGCAGGCTACCAAACTCTGATATGATTGTACTTATTAGGTATAAACATTGTTGTAACATAGGGTCTTTCTTGTATAGGTATAGGAAGACTGTTATGTCCTACCATTGCATGGTTACTGGTTATAGTCTTAATGCACCGAGTGGTACAAGTAAAAAAGCTGCTGCAGTGCAGTTTCTAGTCTTTGCTGAACACTTGCGTACACAGCATGCTTTAGCGGCTTTAGCGGAATTGTCTATAGGACGAGGTGCAGAGTGAGTATCAGTCAGGCCACACATTTTGATACAGCGTGAGCACACAACAGAGTACAAATGTACTCCAGTAATGACTCAAATCCCTTGTTCTGTCTGTGGTAAGGGGAGCAAGTGTAGCAGAGTGATGATACAGCACATGGAAACATTTTAATAGTACAAATGTAAAGCAGCAGTATGGAACAGCCACTGAAGTGTGGTTAATGTGGAGTCCTTTGATGGGAAAAACAGTCTGAAGTGGCACTTTTTTGGTAATCAAGAGTCTGTACCCTGTGCCTGAAGGAAGGGGCTGGAATACAAGGGCATGAGGTATGGTGGGTAAGAGGAGCCAGAGGGTTTTGGAAGCTCTTTTCTTGACAAAGATGACGCGATTATGATTTTATAACTTCGTACTTAGGTCATTGAAACCAGCAGAGAAAACTAGGCATTTGAAACTTTCCATGTGCTACCGCATTTGTGTTTGCGAGTAGGAGAAGAGATATTTTATTATGATTTGAATTTGATGAAAAGTTATTTTCCTGCAGCTGTTTTGCGGACTGAGCAGCCATCCTTTACGGTTTTGCTGTGTACTTTGGACGAAATGATTCAGGAGATTTTCCATGCAGCTCATGGGCTGATGCCTCTGTTATTCACTGACTTCAGCAGCTGTTGATAAACAATAAATGTGTTTTTTATTTTATTTTATTTATTTATTTATTTTTAATCATATTGCACTTATTGTTTGAAAAGAGACCATTCTGATGCTCAACAAAATCGTTTAATTAGATGTTTTGTTGGGGTGCTTGTGCCTTGTGGTGTTAACTGGCACGTTAATTAGCACTAATAGTTGTTTGTGTTGATTTGTTGGCTGGGCTTTGTTCAATACGCGAGCTGAAAGAAAACACGGTCGCCTGTCTTATTTCTGCAAAAAGCGCAAACAAATAATGCCCTTATCGCTGCTCGGTTGTTCAGAGTTACGCTGAAGGAAGTTGTTGGTTGTGGACAGCTTCCTGTCCAGCTGAGCGTGGGCGAGTTTGCCGCTGAGAGGTCGCTTCTAGGCCTCGTGGCTTAATGCCGGCTTTGTTCGGCCGCTTTTGCGTCACAGATATGATTTTATTAAGTCATGAACAAGGGATGAAAGGGGGTTTTCTCCTCTGCGCTTTGAAAAAAATCGTGTGACCAGACCCTTGGTCAGTGTGGGGTCAGAAGGGCATCCCCGAGCCTGTGGCTGTGCCAGTGATGTGACGTCTTGAGAGCAGGGCAGACGCAGCAGCCCACTCTAGCCTCCTTGTACCTCTGCGGTTCAGTGGAAAAGCAGCAGGACTGGAACTAGCTGACCACCCACCTTTACGGTGCCAGAGACTGGAGCTCTGTGTGTTTTGCTTCGGCTTGACTGTGCAAAAAAGGCACAAATAAGGCAGCTAGCCAATTGGTAGACCATCATTCCCAGCATCCTTCAGGCATGTAATGATGCACGTATTTTCAGATTTGCCACAAATGTTGATTCTGAGGTTAAGGTTCAGGTTTGGCTTGTATAAGCAAAAGTTATTATATAGTTTTTGTATGTAGTATGTACAGGGGTTGGACAATGAAACTGAAACACCTGTCATTTTAGTGTGGGAGGTTTCATGGCTAAATTGGACCAGCCTGGTGGCCAATCTTCATTAATTGCACATTGCACCAGTAAGAGCAGAGTGTAAAGGTTCAATTAGCAGGTAAGTTTTGCTCAAAATATTGCAATGCACACAACATTATGGGTGACATACCAGAGTTCAAAAGAGGACAAATTGTTGGTGCACGTCTTGCTGGCGCATCTGTGACCAAGACAGCAAGTCTTTGTGATGTATCAAGAGCCACGGTATCCAGGGTAATGTCAGCATACCACCAAGAAGGACGTTTTCCTCCACCAGCATCACGTAGTGACCTGGCCACTATCCTGCAAGAAGAATGGCTTAAAATCCCTCTGACCACTGTGCAGGACTTGTATATGTCATTCCCAAGACGAACTGACGCTGTATTGGCCGCAAAAGGAGGCCCTACACCATACTAATAAATGATTGTGGTCTAAAACCAGGTGTTTCAGTTTCATTGTCCAACCCCTGTAGGTGCATTCCTACCGATATGCCTTCAACAGTGGTCACCAGCCCTGGTCCTGAAGACTTGTCTCTTTTTTGCAGAGTCTAGTTCCAACTCAAACTTGCCACAGCTGTTCTAGCTAGATAAACTCCTTCAGAAGACCTTCACTGTCTTAATCATAATAGACAGTATACTATGAAAAACCCATTTCTCTTTCTCTAATAATGGTTATATTAATCATATTATAGCATTGTTATTTATTGTATATGTAAAGCACTTTGCACAACATATGGTAAAAAAGAAAAAAAAAAACTTACAGAAACAATGGAGTTTGAATGGCGGTGAAAATGAATGGGTCTCTATTGGAGGAACGAGTGATGAGGGAAGACAAACAGACAAGTGCATGGCAAAACATCATTGAATTTGTGCTTGAGGGCTTGCCCTGAGAAAGTGGATGTGAATAGGTGGTTGTGGGT
>CM067480.1:28623563-28732943 GCA_034552555.1 Semaprochilodus insignis | reverse complement strand
TCCCTCTGACCACTGTGCAGGACTTGTATATGTCATTCCCAAGACGAACTGACGCTGTATTGGCCGCAAAAGGAGGCCCTACACCATACTAATAAATGATTGTGGTCTAAAACCAGGTGTTTCAGTTTCATTGTCCAACCCCTGTAGGTGCATTCCTACCGATATGCCTTCAACAGTGGTCACCAGCCCTGGTCCTGAAGACTTGTCTCTTTTTTGCAGAGTCTAGTTCCAACTCAAACTTGCCACAGCTGTTCTAGCTAGATAAACTCCTTCAGAAGACCTTCACTGTCTTAATCATAATAGACAGTATACTATGAAAAACCCATTTCTCTTTCTCTAATAATGGTTATATTAATCATATTATAGCATTGTTATTTATTGTATATGTAAAGCACTTCGCACAACATATGGTAAAAAAGAAAAAAAAAAACTTACAGAAACAATGGAGTTTGAATGGCGGTGAAAATGAATGGGTCTCTATTGGAGGAACGAGTGATGAGGGAAGACAAACAGACAAGTGCATGGCAAAACATCATTGAATTTGTGCTTGAGGGCTTGCCCTGAGAAAGTGGATGTGAATAGGTGGTTGTGGGTGGAGTAGCAGTACAGTAGATGGGGTGCTCTTTTCCACTCTATTCAATCTTAATGGGAAAACAGTCGGAATTTGATGACGTTTTAGAAGAACTGTACATCGGATCAAATGCTCTACACTAGCACAGCATTTCCGATCAGAACAAACATTCCGGAGTTGGAATGGTGTCAGTATCGCAAAAATTGCAGGATGAGGATGAGGACAAAAAGTGTGTACTCAGGAGAAAAAGAAGAAGAATATACCTTTGGATAACAATAGCATTGCGAATTGCGCAGTCACTAATAATTACATTTACATTTACAGCATTTAGCTGACGCTCTTATCCAGAGCGACTTACAAGGTTAATCATATTACAGGTAGGCCAATGTAGTGTTAGGAGTCTTGCCCAAGGACTCTTATTGGTATAGCACAGCACAGTCACCCAGACTGGGATTCGAACCCCAGTCTCCCACATGTGGTGGTGGCTCCTTGGTGGGTAGTGGTGTTACCTGCTGAGCTACACCAACCACTATAATATATAATAACTATAATAATGATTATAGTTATTATTTATTCTAATAATAATCCTGTCTCTCTTTCTTTCTCTGTTTTCCTGTAGTTGATGTGAGTGCAGCTCTGCCCATTTCTGTGCCTCCGGCTGCCATCCCGATGGACCTGCGTGTGGACCAGCAGCAGCATGTGTCGATGGGGTCAGCGGATACTGGTCAGCGTGAGCAGCAGCTGCAGCAGGAGCTTCTGGCCCTCAAACAGAAGCAGCAGATTCAGCGGCAGCTGCTGATCGCCGAGTTCCAGAGACAACACGAACAGCTCTCTCGCCAACATGAGGCCCAGCTGCAGGAGCACATCAAGGTAAGACTCACTTTCTCATACTCCTCTCTATCCTTTGCCTCTCCACTTCTGATCCACAGCTGTTCTCAGTCTGCCTCCCTGTTAGCCTCTACTGTGCACTGGTTAGTGCTGGAGGTTTTAATGGGCTTTTCTTCTAATGAGCTTTTTCTTCTCTGACTTATCCAGGCTTTCCTTTGCTTCCCACCCATCTGGTTTATTGACTAAATGTTCTTGATCTACCATGTTTGGTGTCAAATTAGTTTCTTTAGCACTGGATAGCAATGGTTGTAAGTACAGAGGGAATTCAGACTCCAGTTACATGGAACTGTGTATAGGGCTGATTTGGCAGATTCCCTACAGTGGCCCTAGCCTGCCCCCCAGCAACCCTTCACTCACTTTGAATGACGCGGTGCACAGGTTGGGTAAACATGCACGGCCATGCACGGCCTCACACCACTTGCAAAGCGTCAAATACTCAGCCATTCCTAGTCCAGCAACATCCAAACATCCTAAACTATTGTTTTTAATGAAGGTATGGACACTGGTGCCGGTGCAGATGCGCCACACAGGCATATGGACTCTTCAGATTACAATCCTTACGTCTCCTTCACACAAACGGCACCACAGGGCCTAAGCCAAACACAGACTCCTGCAGTGTTAGTTTAGTTCAGTATAATGAACTAAAGACGCTGGTTGTTGGTGCAACTTTCAGGGAATTTAACGCCTTTCAGTCATAACGATCAGGATAACAAGAACACTTTCAAATCCCGGCACCATGGTAGATGATGTCACGTTAGATAAACAGATCTCAGCTTTACAACGTTACAGTCCAGTCTCCTTCAGCTCACTAGCCGAAAGCTGTTAGTAAAGTAGTAAACTGATGCCAACTGTGAGTAATGATGGTGAATTAAATTTCACCAGCAAATAAAAAATAAAGTGGTGATGATGGGAATCACCTCCACACCATGGTAAGCTGCATGACACTGCATGTAATGGTAATGTGGTTGTCACAGCCCTAATTGTATATGTAATCATATGTTATACAGTCCCCAAAACTACATAAGTGTGTTTTGCTTATATGGACTTTTCAAATTTCAAATTTAGTATTCAAATGTGTAATGCATTATTAATTAATGTATATTGAAATAACCACAACCAGCAAGTTTATGAAGTGTTAGTCAGCCAATGCAAAATGAGACAGACGTCTTTTCTAACAAATCTGTGGACTGGAAAATGAACTTGGGCTCCATGATTATCAGCACTTTTGAGCGACCCCTCCTATGTGCTATAGCTGCACTCTGCAGAAGCAGAGACCCTCCGATGTGCTGGCAAAGCATATTGCTTTTCTTTTACACTCTTCTGTAGCCTTTCCTATTCTTCTGGATTAAACTATATATTAAAAACTATATAAGCTATAAGCAAAACATTTAACACAGCTTTACCAGTGGAACACTGTGTTCACACAACTCATGGTTCTTAAGTATGTGAATTAGTAACATTAGAGAGATGCTGATTTTCATGTTGTAAGTCACAGTTTACTGTTGGATGTTTTTAAAGGAGCGATATGTGAGATCACAATCAGTGTGTAAGATTTGTAGTTTAAAACATTCCAGAATTGACTAGAATTATATGCAGAATTAACAGTTTTGATAGTAAGACGTTTATGTATTGTGCTGCAGAGATATCTACTGAAATTAGCATGCTAACCAGCTAGCCCTGGCCTGTCTGTCTTGTACCTCAATAGGCGATAGTTTGTCATTGTAGTGTTGAGTCTGTCACATGAGTGGATGAAGAAGAACTATGCCTGCTTTTGGCAAAAGAAAACACGGTTGAAAACAAACAAAACAAGCAGCAAAAGTGTCAACACTGCCATTGGCTTTTCCATGACTGGAGACACTCTTGGTGAGTAAGGGGATAAAGTTTAATGCTCGTAACGATCTTGTGAGGAGGGGGGAATGATCAGGGAGGACGAGGGACTGTGTGTACTATGAATTTTACAGATGATGGTGTCTTACATATTGCTCCTTTAAACCTTCCTGATCATTTGAATATCTGAAAATTCTGATCTAGCTCTATTTTAGATAAGTAGTTTGCGCAGTGCTGATTGAGGGTTTGAGCTTCCATTACTTGTTGGCTACGGAGCTCTTAAACCAAAGAGCCAAACTTCAGCAACTAAACAAGTCTGGAGTGATGGACTTTTTGGAGGATTTTTCACTTTAAGCCGTCGTTTAGAAGGTGAATGTGTTCTGGGTGCACGTGTCTGTGTTTGGCATTTGTGTATCTCCACAGCCAGCGTGTTGTGTGTCGGCGTGTGTGTTTAAGGTTTGTGTGCGGCCGTGTGTGTGTCTGTGGTTTCCTGAATCCGTGCTGCTGTCAGTGGTGTCCTGTCTGAGGCCTCAGCGTAAAGCCCTTGATTGCAGAGTGGAATGTGCTCAGCAGAATGCCAGTATGCTGTGGGAAGGTGTGTGTGTGTGTGTGTGCGTGTGTGTGGGAGGAATGTGTTGAGCTGAATGTCAGTGTTCTGTAGGGGGGGAGAAGGGGTGGGATGTATGTGGAGGAATACACTGTGCTCAGGTCTCAATCGCTATGGGAACCCTGTCCTTGGGAAACACTGAAGCAATGAGCCCGGCACACCACTGGCTTTTCTACTTTGCCACAGCGAGCCATCTGACCAATAGCAGAGTAGCAGTGTTGGCTGGGCTATAAATAACTCTGCGTGAAGGACTGTAGGACAGAGGGAGGGATGGAGGGAGGGTTAGTGGTAGGAGTGGAATTTTCTGGTGATTTCTGTTGATTTGTTGTATTTCCAGGTTTTCCTTTCATTCTAAACAGACTGCAAGTCTTTTTGGGCCTTATATGACCCAGCCTTTGCTATATTCTCTCCCTCTTAGGCTATTAAAGGTCACGAGCACAGGTGTGCTGTCCACCCTTTAAATTGGTATATAACAGGAACTCTGAAGGCCGAGGCCAGGCTGGGCTGTGGCGGGTTGATGTTCCAGCGATAATCCAAAATAAAGACCCCAAAATAAAGACCTTTCCATCATCTCTCAAAGACCTTTTCTGACTCTACCGAGTTCAGAAATATTCCCTACAGAGGGATGGAAGGAGGAATGGTGTTGATGGATGTAGTGCCTGTTCTTTCTGTGGTGACGCCGTGGTGATGAGTACTGCATGTGTGCCAGTATAGCAGAACTGAACAGCAAGAACAGTGTGGTTTAACATGCAGCAGTAAAAGTGCTGATGGCAGTGCTACTGGTTGATATACTGGTGGGAATTATTCCTAAGGTAGTAGTATCACTGGTATCCCACCACCAATAAGCCTGTTAACAGCACACACAGAGTGTAAAACATGTTAATGGTAGGCCCTTACCTTAGGCTTCCTTCTGCAATCACTCATTTTCTGCTGGATAGTCACTTACTGTCTGTGCAGTCTGTGGTGATGTTAGTCCAGGGTGATATGGAAGGGAAATGATAGCTAGAAGTACTGATTTAGCCATTAGCACAGCAGCCTGCCAGCCAGGCTAGTGTGTCCACTCCTCCATCAGTCACATAGCGTTAGTGTTTTGTGACCTGTTGCTTCAACCAAGCCGAAATGTAGTATGTGACATTTATTGAACTCCTGCTGAGTCTGATGCTCTGAGATCAGTGTACAGGATGCATATAGGAAAATTATGACTTGAGCAATTTGAGTGTGACACAACATTTATCACTGTTCATTTACAGAGCTGGAGAAGTTCTGTGTAGCTGTGTGCAGCAGAAGTGGTTTACCGCTACTAAGAGTTATTAGGAAAAGAATGAGTTGCCAGTGGTTGCTCAGCAACTTGTTGGTGTGCAGTGCTTGTTAAACAGTGTGTCAGTATCCAGTGATGTTTTAGCAGTGTGTCGGTATGCAGTGATGTTTTAGCAGTGTGTCAGTATGCAGTGATGTTTTAACAGTGTTAGTGTGTGGTGGTGTTGCAGCATTATGGCAGTGTGCAGTAATGTTTTAGCAGTGTTGGTGTGTAGTGATGTTTTAGCAATGCGTCTGTGTGTAGTGATGTTTTAGCAGTGTGTGTTGGTCAGGTACAATATCACTGAGCGTTGGTGTTACAGCAGTTTGTCAGTGTGCAGTGATGTTTCAGCAGTGCGTCAGTGTGCACTGACATTTCAGCAGGTTGTAGTGGTCAAGTAGTATATCAGTGCAGTGATGTTGCAGCAGCTTGTCAGTGTGTGGTGGTTATGGAGTAGAGTTTCCACACTGTGTCTGTATGGAGTAGTTATTCAGGACTCTGTAGTGGCTTTTTAACAATATAGCAGTGCATGGTGGTCATTCAGTAGTATATCAGTGTACAGATGTTGACAGATTTTCAGCTTTTCACTGCATGGAACAGCAGTCTGTTGAGTCACCCTGCCACTGACCATCATAAGCGACTGACTCCTGTTCTGTACCATAGCTAATAACCAGAGGGACTGCTGTGTGATTAATTTTGTGTGTATAGTGTATGTAGTTAAGGCTGCATCAGTACATGGATGATTAGCTCTGAAACACAAACACCGGCTCATCCCAAAGGTATTGGATAGAACTCCAGCACTTCAGGCAATGCAGTTCCACTGCTCCACAGCCCAAAGCTGGGGGCGGGGCTTTAAATCCCTGTATCTGATGCTTGGCTTTTGACCGGTTGTGCATGGCTCTTCTCCCTATTTCTGCGGAGATGCAGAGAAAGCGAGGGCAGTGAGACAGAAAGGCCGTGCTTTCCACAGCTGTGTGTGAGTGAATAAGCTGCATTGTGGCAGTATTTTGAAAGCTTCACCAGTCTGTATGTTTTCTCTAGGCAGCTGCGTGTCGTGCTGTGTACACACAGTGGTGTGTTTGCCTGTGGGAGGACATGTAGAACTTTGTGGAGCATCTGTCAGCAGCCTCAAGACTGTGCTCATCCACACGCTCTCCTTCAGCTCACCTCTTCAGCTATTTATAGTGCTAACGGAGCAGAAATCTTTGTGAAGGGCGGCCAGCAGAGAGTCCAGCGCTGCCTGTAAAAGGCAATGCCACTTCGCCGCTCTGTCTCACTGAGCTGGAGAGAGGACGTTCAGTCATGTTCATGGCTCTGCAGCTACACACTCCTATCCGTTTTTTTCTGGTTTGTATTTTGTTTGTATTTGTGTTCCAGTCGTAAGTCATGATGGCTTAATTACACTGTTGACAGAACTATTTATATTGCTGTGTCAGGGTAGGCTTTTATTCCTCCTTCCATGCTTTTGGAAGACTTGCTTTAAGTTTTTCGTAGAAATCTGCAGGGATGTTTTTCCGTGTCTCCAAAGTTCAGTCCTAGAATTTGGTTGCATTTTCTGCTTCTTTTTTGTTTGTTCCTCTCAGTATCCTTTCACATCCTTTCACACCCGTTGTGTTGTATTTCTCCTCTCTCAAAGATGAAAACTTCAACAAGCTTGACAGTTTTAGTGGTCTTTCACTATTCTCAGGTGTCTAAGGCCTGAAATATACTTTACGCAAGGCTGCAAATGCAGAAATGTGGAGCACCACAAAGTTTTGCGCATTGCTATGTTCAAAAATGTGTCACGACATAATTCATAACACAATGCAGGCACGAGCTGCATTCACAGCCAGGGGCGCCGTGACAACAACCAAGCCTGCCCCGTCTCGTACCACTGGTGTGCTTTTCTGCCAAAGCAGATGAACAGTTGAGCCTCATGCAAAAATGGTTGTTTATATAAATGGCCTTTTATTGCTATTTCGTTTCAGCAGAAGCAGACCGCTCTTCTCTACTGTCCACCTTTAGCTGTTGAGGGTATTTGTGTACTTGTGTCAGTTATGTTTCTGATCTAACAGTCTGACAGTCTGAATTCTGACCTCCTTATGCAAGAAGATTATCTCATATTATATCATCATAAATTAATAAATCTCTCTGTGCTACTGTCTCTCTCTCTCGCTCTCTCTCTCTCTCAGCATCAACAGGACCTGCTGGCTCTGAAGCATCAGCAGGAGCTTCTGGAGCACCAGAGGAAGTTGGAGCGGCACCATCGTGAACAGGAGCTGGAGAAACAGCAGCGTGAACAGAAACTACAGCAGCTTAAGAACAAGGAGCGCGGCCAGGAGAGTGAGTAACGCACATGCACACACTCAGTTATCAACTAGTGACTGGTAACTGACTGTTCAAACAGCATGCAAATACTGTGAAAAGATTGCTCAAAACAATGTGTAATGTTATAGGTATTTGGAGTATTTAATGTTTACTATATTGCTGGGTATTAATAGTTATTAGGTCACACAACAGTCCTTAGTAGTGTAGTTTCACTTTACACGGTTGCAGTCTATTCAGTACATGCCGTCAGGTTTCAGAATGCTTCTCCTTTACAGTAGCATTTCCTCAGTAATCACAGACATGACTGATTTCTCCTCTCTTCGCCTTTCACACCTGTGTTTAGCAGTACAGCAGTACGCAGGTTCGTCCTCATTTATTTGGTTTATGATTGTGCCGCTGACCCATCGTTGCTCAAGTAGAGCTGGCATAATATGCGCTTCACCTTCATGCGCTTTTCTCACAGCTGTCCTCCAGACTCACCACGCTGAACACCATGCCCCTGTATTTCAGCTGACGCTTTCAAATGTGGCTTTTATTCAAAGTCAACAGAATCTAAATGTGTGACTGAAACAGTGACTAAGACACCACGTAGTAAAAAGCACATATCCACAACGGTTGACATCTGTGTTTACGCTGATTGAATAGTTGATGTTTTTATGCCCATCAAGCCATTTGTGTCAGTGTGATATAGAGAGGCTGGAGTTGGACACTTTGAGTTAAGAGTGGAATGAGCTGCAGAGCTGCATCAGGCATTCAGTAAGCAGGCTTGCTGACAGCCAGGCCAGACACACCAGCTGCTGATTCGAGTTTAAATAAAGACTTCTCGCTTCTGTAGTGTGAACTACAGCCCATCAAATACACTGTTGGAAAGATATCCAGTTGGTAATGCAGCGACGTTTCTTTGTTATGAGGAAAATCGTTGTCAACCTAATGTTAACAAACTGTACATACTGAGGGTGCTAAGGCAACCTCATGTGACATTCAGCAGTAGCTCATGCTGTTCACCTGCTTAAGGTTCATTTCTGACGTTAAATATAACTGACTTGTTTGGTATGTATATAATTTGTAAGGGGAATTGAGCTGCTTAATTGAGTTATTGAAACTAAGTCATTCAGAGTGTGCATATTGATGTATTGTTGAAACTTTAAATATAGCCATTTTATTTACTACCATTTGACCAATGAACCTACACGTTCTGAGCTTTTAACTATAATATTGATTATTAAATAATAATAATAATAAAAAAAAAAAAGTTTTTGCCTCAAACACCTGGCATTCATAACGTGACCATTTCATGTAACTGTTTGTGAGGTAGGTTTTAGAAGCCTACCCCCGTATCCCCATCACTGTGAGCATCACTGTGACTTTGTTTACTAAAGTGGAGCATTCTGAATGACTTTTTTACACTTTAGTCTTTTAATTATAGAACTTCAGGAAAGTTGGTTAACCTTCCCTTTAAGTTTGTACTGTTTAAACTCACCATTTATGAAGTCGACAGTAGAGTAATGAATAACAAATGAGAAGTAATAAACTCCCACATACCCAAAATTTCTGCATGTAATATTGATATCAGTATAGGCACTGTGTCTGGGACCCCATCATGAACCCGCAGATCTCTCCAGCTGTGTTTCACTAAGCGTCCCTGTGTGAAAGGCGCGCCGAGAGAACGCAGCCTGCAGCCTCCAGCCTCCTCAGAGATTAGAAGCTGCTGCTGCTTCATCCTGTTCTGTTGCTGCTGACGGCCGCTTTCTTATCCGCCACCTGAGACGCTGACGCTGTGGTCACCTGTTGCCTGCTGGGAGTGCGTGTTGCCTTGGCGGCGGAAGTGGATGTATGTGTCTCTGAGTGAGTGTGTGAAAGCTGGCGGCAGCCCCCGGGGGCTTGTTTACAGGTGATGGGAAAGGTGGCAGTTGAAGAGAGAGCTGTGAGAAAACACGGCGTCAGAATTTCCTCCTTTAAAGAGGAGAAAAACACTGTATTTAACCATCTGTGGCATCTTTCTAAGAATTCCGTCTCTTTTAGAGAGAAAAGAGGGAAAACCCAAACATATGTGATGTGTGGGAGTGTCTGATAGGCCTGGTTTGCTTCAGTGAGAGTGGAGTAACCCGTGCATGTAGATGTGTTTCTGACGCTGATCAGCAGATGAGAGGTCTAATACTCCTGGAACATAAATCAGAGGATAGTATAGATATATAGATATATACCGATCAGCCATAACATTAAAACCTTGTACCTTGTAAGATCATTGTATCTGCACTCATTGTCCCTTTAATTAGCTCCACTTACTATATAGCACTTTGTAGTTCTCTAATTACAGACTGTAGTCCATCCGATTCTCTGCATACTTAGTTTTCCCCCTTTTACCTTGCTCCTTAATAGTCAGGACCCCCACAGGACCACCACAGAGCAGGTATTATGTGGGAGGTGGATCATTCTCAATACTGCAGTGACACTGACGTGATGGAGGTGTGTTGGAGTGTACTGCCTGGTATGAGTGGTTCAGACACAGCAGTGCTGCTGGAGTGTTTAAACACTGTGTCCACTCACTGTCCACTCTATTAGACACTTCTACCTTGCTGGTCCACCTTGTAGATGTACAGTCAGAGACGATAGCTCATCTGCTGCTGCAGAGTTTGTGTTGGTCATCCTCTAGCCCTTAATCAGTGGACGCTGCCCACGGGATGCTGTCGGCTGGATAACTTTGGTTGGTGGACTATTCTCAGTCTAGCAGTGACACACACTAACACGCCACCACCATGCCAGTGTCACTGCAGTGCTGAGAATACAGTGTGGCATACTTTTATGCATTTGTATAGATGACCGTGTCATTTGCTGTCAGATAAAAAGTTTTTATTTTGAGTTTCTCTAACAATTTGATGAAATTTGAGGCAAGTATGTGATGATTCAGGCATGCAGTTCAGACCAGAGAATGTGAGCGGGGTGGAGTGGCAGAAATTATAGTGTAATGAGAAGAACGTGCTTTTAACTTGGTCTACTTTACCACTCACACAAAGAAATCTATGACATCAGACTTATTGTCTAAATGTCCGTAAGACTCCCAGTTTAGACCCACAGTAGTCTTTCCTGTATACGCTGTGTATGAATGGCCAGCATGTGTCACATGGAGATAATATGTGTGGTGAAATAAGGGCATCGACCTGTGGAATGGAAATGTGACCGGGTGAGAGACAGCATCAGTGCTTCGAGTTTTGGGGGAAAAGCTGCTCCTTACTGCAGGCAGTATTGCGTCACTCCATTTTCTGCCCCTCTCTGACTCCGCACTCTAGACATACTCTCCTATACTGGTTTGGGTGATGCTGAGAGGTGGGTATTTTTATGTACATCACATGGTGGCTACTTGAGCCTCATAGCTCCAGGGAAGTTCAAACTCAAGAAGTGTTTGAGGACGCACGTAAAGCAATACTGTTGTGTGATTGGCAGGTGCAGTGGCCAGTACGGAGGTGAAGATGCGTCTGCAGGAGTTCGTACTGAATAAGAAGAAAGCACTGGCCCAGAGGAGCCTAAACCACTGCATGCCCAGTGACCCTCGCTACTGGTACGGGTAAGTAACACCAGGCTCGTAGGGATGGGGGACGCTGGAGTGGCATCTGAAACAGACACCTTGCGCAACTTCAAACACGCACTCCTTCAGGAGAAACTGAAGTATAAAAGATCCTCACATCACACAAGCACCACACTTCAAAGGCACGAGTATCGTCAGCTGCAAGGTGAGTGACAGTCATGCAGCCAGACAGCAGCCACAGCTCTTTTCAGGAATTTGGCCCAGAAAGTTAGACACGTCTGGAGTTCCTCATTACTTTCTTGACTGACGTGTTATTTTTTTTCTCCCCTTCAACTCCAAAGTTTTCAGTAAGAAGGGGGTGCCTGTCACCTCTGGGTTGTTGAGATATTTGAAGAGGGTTTGAGGAGCAGAAGTTTCCCTGAGTGAAAGATAACAGACACAGCAGCAGGTTTTAAAGGAAATCTGGAAGCGCACACAGACACACACACACACATACACACACTCTCCTCTTAGCTGTGAACCTCTGATAATAGGGGATTGAGCTTTCAAGTGTACATTCTGAATATTAGCATTTTGGGGTTCTTTTTTTCCTCCTCCCTTGCCACTCAGCTGCTCCTTTTCAAGGACTCATGTCTGGAATAAGCAAGATAAACAAGAGAGGAAGACAGAAAGTGAAAAATCGGCTTGTCCATTAAGTTTCTGTAACCCTGGATGGGCTGTGGCCTGGGCGATTGGGTGATGTAATCAGGTATTGTTGATGATGTAACCTTATTAAGAAACTACCTGTGTTATTTCTATCTGCTACACACTGTAATGCTGTCTTTCCTGCACAGATTCCCCTTATTTTACTGTACTTGAGTGGAAGAGAAAATAAATACTGACATGCTTCAGAATTCAGGCTTCCCTCAAAGTTTTTCTGTGCAGTAACACAAACAAAGCTAAAATATCTGAATGTTACATTAACTCTAACCTGGAGAGAAAGTTCGTCTACTGCCAGTGTTCCCATAACTAGGTAATAAATAAATAATATTAGATAAAATGTAGGTATAATGTTTTATTCACTTTTACTCCTGAAACATTACTTCATTGCTTAATATTGGGCCTTTAAAATGTCAGGTAGATTTAGCACCTCACTGTCTCTGCTGCATGATGCGTAGATGTGTAGTATATTTTGTTCAGCTTACGTGTCCCGATGGTTAGTTAAATTATGATTTGTACACTTGATTTGTAATGTGGGAATCACGTGGGCATGACTTTGGAAATCACTTACTCTCTGAATTTTCTCCAGCAGGAAGCGCTACCTGTACGCATGAATAATCCGTGGAGGAAGCGTATGAATGCCTGTTTGCAGTAGCGTTTGTTGTAATGATGGGTGGAGTTGGTTGAAGATGTTGGGTTACTCAGTATTATTATAGTATTATACCATGTTATTTCATTGTATTGTTAAATTACTCAGTATTCTTTCATGAAATATGTGGTTTACTTATGCAGTAAAATATCATTTACCATCCTTGTTAATACATCATGTGGCCAAGAAACTGCTGATAAACGTGCCCATCTGTTTCTTACTGTAAGACAGCGGAAAGAAAGCTTATCACTGTGGATTAATCAAAACGGTGACTTTTGCTCATTAATCTTAATCCCGTTATCCTTGACTCAATTAATCATGACAGCCTTAGTTAGAAGTTGTCTTGTCATTCTCTATTTTCAGATTCCCTCTGAAGGTGCAGCTCTTGGTCTTCAATAGTAGTAGTCCATCAATAAAACATTGTTTACTGCTTTACCTCTGTGGTAAGATCAGCAGTGACAGGTGAACAAAGGGGTATGGCAGCAGAAGCGATATGTTTTATTAATCAAAACATTCATTCTGGCTCGACTGAAATGCAAGTCGTTTCAGCTAATTACAGCAAGCCCTGCAAACGCGACGCTCATGCTCCTAAACGAGCAGCACGTTTTGAATGACGCTAGAACAAGGTGAAGTGAACGGGCTGATTTGGATATGCTCCAGGTGTTCTAACATTGTGTCAGCCTCTTGCCTGGGTTGCAGCTAGGATTTGCAGTGCTATGCTTCTATTTTTTGTGCCCAAAACGTATGTGCTCATATTGTAAAGACAAATATGTACAGTACCAGTTAAAGGTTTAGACACACCCAACTAAATGGATGTGTTTGGTTATCTTACAGACGCTACAGGCTTACACTTAACAGTTCCAGCTGATGAGATGTCTGAAACAGTACATATCCTGATATCACATATACTCTTGATGTATCACAATATTATATTTTTTTCCATATTGCCACCTTTAATATATATATTGTTGCATAAAAAACATCTCTTTTTTTCTTCCCCAATTTAAAAGCTGTAGTTACCCTTTCAATATAGTGAATATTCATGATGGACAGACCAATAGAATTCATCCAGAAAAAAAAGTCTAAAATTTCATTTTGGAGGGTTTCAAATGTGACTGCATAATTCCATGAGTGCTATTTTAATGTTTGATGTCTTCACTTTTATTCTACAGTAAAGCATTAAGATAAAAACAAGGAAACCTTCTATGAGTAGCCATGTCTAAACTTTTGACTGGTACTGTATAGGAAAAGCACAAAAACCCCAACTACATTCATGATGTAGGCTTAATCAGGAATAAGTTCTGTGTGATAGACGATAGAGCTGTCCATGATGATAGTGGTGATGATGATGATGATGATCGTCTGATGTTCCTGATTTCTGGTCAGGTCTGTTGTGCATGTGAGACAGAGTGTTTTGGTGTTCGTGTTTGTAAACAAAACGCCCCAGGCTCTTTATTGCTGTCATGCTCTAGGCAAGCATGCTCTTAGAACAGCTGGATATGAACATGAAACTCAATGAATCTATTACTGCCAGTAGGATCTTTCAGCCTGTTCTGTAGGACTGACTAAAGGCGTGTCTTTATAAAGATCTGTCAACTTGTTTTCAGGATTTAATAAAGTTTCTTAGTATTCCTGTTTTCCTGGTTTTGTCCGGGCCTATTTGTCCTGGCTCAGTTTTTGACAGGGAGGGGACTTTAATTGATGATTATTGTGGAATGTTGTTTTGAGGGGGTTTGTTATGTCTGAAGCTGTTCGACTGGACGAGGTGATACTGACTCTTTGAGTTCTGTGGGACTTCCTATTTAGATCATTGCTCTGGTCAGAGAGGGAACGTTCTCCTTAGGGCATTTTCACTAACTCACTATACCCACATTTGTGGTTGTGATCGTAGGTAATGAAGGTAATTCACAAAGTCAGATTCACCTGTGTTTTGTTACTTTTACTTTCCGTTTAAGTGAAAAACATTAGTTTTGTGCAGTTATTGCCAGCAAAAAAGCAATAATAAAGTAGAGACATGTGGGCTACGGATTATTACACCCCCCTCTTATTTGTGTTACTTTGTGTGTTCTACAGGAAAACCCAGCACAGTTCACTGGACCAGAGTTCTCCCCCTCAGACAGGGATTTCCACCTACAACCACCCGGTGCTGGGCCTCTATGACTCCAAAAACGACTTCCCGCTCCGCAAGACAGGTAACATGCTTTCCTGCTCCGCCAGTCAGATAACGCGGCTTCCTCTGACGCAGCTTACAGCGCACTTATCTCTCTTTAGCTGCTTCCTGGTTCAGGGCCATTTGGAGCAGCCGTTTAAAAATGACTCGATCTCTGTCTCACCCCCTGCATGTTGATCCTGCATGCAGATAGTGTTCACTTCTTGTACGTGTGTTGCTGCAAGCGCAGGCATTCCGTCACAGTGGTTGCATTTTTGTGCAGTAGAGCTCAACTAAGCCACGTTCTCTGGAACGTATTTAGCAGTGCATCTCCAGGCACGTTGGCTGAGACGAACTGTCCGTTCATCAGAGAATGCACACTGTGAACCTTTCAGGCTTCACGCATGCACGAAGCCAAACAAACCGGAGTAATGGTGCGGAGACGGTGTGAGGAGGCTTGTGGTCAGGCGCTGGAGCCGGCCAATGGAAACGCTGGCTGCTCAGTGAAATTGCTCAGTGAAAATATCCAGATCTCAGGTCCCAGGGACTTTGAAGTGCTCAGCATCATGTCAAGACTGCAAGTGTTAATGAGCTAATTGAGCAGTGTCTGAAAATAAGTACACGGTCACAATGTATACATTGTGTATTTCTGACATCAGGACTTCTAGGTTAAATTATTATTACGTTTATTTTTTTTTTAAATCACCCGCGTGTCACCTTTGATCTATTTTGCAACTGATTTATGGACATTCCACAAGCAAATTCTGCATCTGTGCATAAGTTTGCACATTGTGAAACAGTCCATATAACGCACCCCCCCCAGTGCAGACTCATTGAATGGCCAAATTAGACAGACAGTCCTATGGCCATGTGGACTTTGCCTGTGGTCTGCGAGTCCAGAGATTTAGATTGGCCGTTTGTCTTTATCCTAGCCGTCTGCTAGCAGATGACTTCGCTGCTGCGAACGGGACGGCCTTCAATCCCAAAAGGCCGAGCGGCCCTTTTCAGCACATGAAAGGCCCGTCGGCAGGCCCTGTGAGTTTGGATTAACGAGGAAAGCGGCCAACAGTGAGCCCAGGGGCATCAAAGGAATGTGCTCTCTGTCTCTTTTTCTCTCTCTCTCTTTTTCTGTCTGCCTTTTCTCTGCCCGTCTTTGTTAAGCCTCCCATCAAGCTCCCACAAGGAGCACTTCACCCACTATCTCCTCCTGCCAGACCAGCCCAGACCAGAAGAGGGAACGAAGGAGAAGAAGTAAAATAGAGAGACGAGCCTTTAACTCACCTGAAGTTTCTCATGCTCTCATCGCAGTAGGCTGCACAAATTAACCGCTCAAATCTCTTTCACGAATTCGCATCACGGCTCCGCACATCACTTACAGTCTGTGTGCTGAGAGGAATGCATGTACGGATGGGGAAAATGAAAGCACCAAATTTTGCAGGGAAAAGAAAATAGACAAGTGTGGACTTTAACTGGTGCTCATTGGAGCGGTTCTGAGAGGCTGCCAGCAGCGCTGCCCTGCCCGGGCTTTGTGTTCAGAGAATGAGTGATGGAGTCGGCCTGTTTCGCACCGCATTGTTAGGTCTTGGCATGTAGAGTAAGGATTGTGTGAGCTGAGCAACTGGTAAAATACCAGCAGATTTCGAACACAAAGAGCATCTCACACTTAATGGCAATCCTTTACTAAATGTCTTATTATTGGTTGCCAGAATGTCTCTCACAACGGGTTTCGGCACTTTTGCCAACTTGTATTCTGTTTCGCCTTCTATTCTCTTGACTAGCTCTTTTGTTGGTTATTGCTTGTATTACTTTACATTGTTGATCATCTCACACTACAGAAATCATAAGCATTTTCACTTTCAAGTCTTTTTGAAAATATTGGAAGAGCACTGATGACTTTGTTGGGCGAGATCAGGAGCCTAACTGGGGGTAAAATCTGGCTAACGATTTAGTTTACACATCTAATATTTCTCGTTTTAGATGGTTATAAGGACTATTATAAAATTGTGTGACTGATTTCTGGATGTGTTTTGGTTGTTTTAATGGCATGTTAATTATCTGTCAATATAGTGAAATCATCTCACATTATGTAAAGCAAGTAAAATGTCAATGTAAAATGTAAAACTTAGATTTCGCTTGCCAAGATATCATTTTTGACATTATTATTCAGGCCATTTAATTCAGTTCTAGTGTGATTTTTGATTAAAGGTTGACTAGTTCCATAACTATGAAACAAACTAAAGATGATAAATAATGCAGTTGCAAAAATGTTGGACAACAGGCTTTTAAACTTTCAAACACTTTGAGTTCATGATTTTGAGAGCATTTTTTTTTTTTTTTTAGAGCATTGCTGTCTCCAGTTTAATATGACATCACCTCATTAAGTTCTATAAGGTTTTAAGTGGACCTTATATTCAGTCAAGTGTAATAAGAACCTTTTGAAAGGTTTTTAAGCTTTTTTTCCCCTATCATTTCTTTTGCATCTGCATCGCATCTGTGCAGCAAACCGATGCATGTGAAAAATACAGCCAGTAAAATAAAACAACAACTCACCAAGCACTTTATTAGCAACGCCTACTCATTCATGCAGTTAGCTAATCAGGAATCTGGAGCAATAAAGGCAATATCAAACCAGAGACTGACAGTTGCACCTTGTTTATGAGAGAGGTCAAACAGAGAATGACCCTACTGGTTTGACCTGATGGTATGTCTACTGTAACTCAGGTCACTCAGCGGTGGTACAATGGTGTAGGGAATGTTGTTGTGGCACACTGTGGGGGTGTTAATACCCTCAAACACTGCTTGAATGTCCTAGTCTAGAGCACTGACCATGTGCATCTTCTAATGACTCCTTCCAGCATGATGATGCACCATGTCACCATACAAAAGTTCAGGTGTCTGGAATATGCCATTGTGGTCATGTTCCTCAGTGATGTTCCCAGTCCATCCAGTCAAGTGCCTTTGGGATAGGGTGTACTGGGAGATTCACAGTATGAAAGTGCTCCTGAAAAATCTGTAGGAACTGCATGATGCAATCCCAGAATCAGAATCCCATCAGAATCAGAAATGTTTCCAACATCTTGTAGGATCTGTAGGTAGATAATAAATTGCTTGGTGAGTGTATATGAAGACTCACACACTGCATGGCAAAAAGCATTAGCAAAAATGTCTACAGTTTAAAGTTCACTGCTGCGGTTCACTTCTCTGTTAAATTAAATGACTTGACTTTCAGGACTTCAAATGGCTTAATTGCACATTAGTTGTCAGTAGACAGACATGCCTGTAGACATCATGTTTCATGTACACTATAAACCCCCACATTGTGGCATGTTGGTCAAGCCGAATATTTTCCTACTTTTTCTGCGTAGTTGTTTTAGACTTTTGACCATATATGACTGTCTATTCGAGCATGCTGTATGACGTGTCGCCAAAGAGCAACAATTCTTATGGTTTATGCCTGGCTGTAGTTGACCAAGTAGAGCAGAGAGTTTGGCTAGTCTGTAAGAAAGGGACAGCTCTAGAAGGACTGCGGCATGCCCTGTGCAAGCTGGGTTACTTTAAAAAGGCCGATGGCCAGGAGGTCGGCATGATGCAGGCTTGTAGAGTGTGGACTGAGCTGGGACTGCGGGCCTAAAGCCGCTGCTCTTTGCAGCAGGACTACACTTACAAGCCTTCCCTGCACACGCTCACCTTAGGCTGCCTGAGATTAGCCCACTGCTCTCATTAATCACACTGGAAAGGGACCTGTCAGGTTACTGCAGTGCAGCCCGCCCCAGGCTACACACTCAGATACCCCTGAGACACCACAGCAATTACAGCAGGGGTGGGAGGGGGTACATTACAGCTACAATATGCCTGTCACTGAGACGAAGAGAGAGTGGGTGTATATAACTCCATAGAACAGCAGAACACCATAGCTTAGAAGTTCAGCATAGCACAGCACACTGCATGCCCTGCCTGCCGGCTTTGTAATGCCATTCCTTGGCGTGTGAAAGTACTTAAAGTACAAATTAGCATTAAAGCGTAATGGCGTATTGCGTTCAGCATCATTCCGAAATGTTATAGCTGCTACCTAGTTATTATTTCACGCCTGTTGCCAGCTAAGAATAGTCGGTATGGAAAATGGTATGGTGCTAATCAGCAAAAGCTCACAGTAGTTTGTGCATTTGGTTAACCTTAAATACATCCAAAGACTGCACGAGCTACTCCCCCCGCCCCCCCCAAAAAAATCTGTGTGTCTTTGGCCAATTAAGACACGTTTTGCAGCACCAAAAACAGCCTAACGAGCAGAGGAAGCGCACAGACCTTCAACGTTCAGGAAGCTTATTTTTTTAAGGGGGGGAAAGAATCTAAACCTCAGTTAAGTGTTCCCTCTGTATGGTGGCAGTTCTTCACTTTGTGGCCAGGCCTGTCTGGGTGTTGATTCCAGCGCTCCCGCTGTAGATAAACCTCAGTTTGCTCTGGCTGCCACAGCACATTCCTCCGCTGGGAACAGGGAGAGCAGGGCGGCCCTCCGGAGGAGCTCCCTCTGCTCACGGCCGCGGCTGGTAGGCCACAAAGTCTGTAGTTGACAATGAGTATGGGAAAGATTTTATGTCATTTACTTAGTCAACCTGAAATCAAAATGGACCGTGTGTGAACATTTCATGATGAATGGACCAACACAAATGTCCCAAAAAAGTCTGGTTCCATTAACTGACATTAAAATGGGTTTATGCCCTCGTCTGTAAAGCTGCCATTTTGAAGATACTTTTTTTTAGCTGCTACCTAGTTATTATTTCACACTTGTTGCCAGCTAACAATAGTCGGTATGGGAAATGGTATGGTGCTAGGCAGCAAAAGCTCACAGTGGTCTTGTGCATTTGGTTAACCTTAAATACATCCAAAGACTGCACATCAGATACTTTGCCTCTCCAATCTGTGTGCCAATTAAGACTCGTTTTGCAGCACGAAACAGCCTAACGAGCGGAGGAAATGCACAGGCTTCATTAACTGACATTAACATTAGGTTTTCACCCCCATCTGTACAGTTTCCGTTTATACTTTGGAGATACTTGTTTTTTTTTTTGTTGTATTTTGTTGATGATATAAAGCCACTGAAAAGCTATCAATCCCAAGAGATCCTTTTCACATGGATGTATGATAACTTTGTTCACCACAGGAGGTGAAGTGTTTGGGAAGAATGCTCACCAATTTAACATGTTAGTTCATGTCTTTGATCACATTAAGCAGAATTAATGGTGTCGCATAATGAAAAGACCAAATTCATGTTTTTCTGTAATTTTTGATCAATGTGCGGCCTGCCTCTAAACACCATCTGATGTTTGGTTATGTGATTGTGTGACTACAACAGCGAAAAATGACACCAATAACCATTGGAAACCAATAACCATATGGGTACATACTTACAGCTAGCCTGCTAACTGGCGTTTCGCCTCATCTACATTGTAAAAAAATACACATTAAAAACGATATTTCAAAAATGCATATATCTTGTTTCAGAAAATACACAGAAATACTTTCATGCCTCAATTTTTGCCTAAATCTGGTTGTTTTGTGTATATTTATCCTTCCCTGCAATACAGAGGGATTCTGCAGGCCATCACAGTCTAGCTATGTGTTTGATCCACATTTGCTCCACAAAATGTGTTCTGATTTCCGACTCACGTTGACTTTAGAAAACAAAAATGCTCTACGGCTGGCAAAATCACCTGATTAAACTTGAATAAAAAATATATTTTGATTAATACCACTGACTGGTTGCCAGTCTGTATGATTTTATTGTTTTTTTTTTCCTCTGAGAGAAAAAAGAACATGGACAGTTGGGGACTTGGGGCACCAATACTAAATTTTGAAATAATTTTCATATTTTTACATCAACGGTTTATGACTGATGGCGGCACCGGGTTGGGGCAAAGTGAGAGGAAACGACAGATGGCTTGATTAGTCAACTAATTTAAAAGCAGTTGCCAGACTAATTGATCATACAGATAATCATTAAATTGCAGCCTTCCTTCTACTCCTCTTCCGTCCCCTCCAGCCCTTTTTGCTCAGAGCTCTCAGGCTGGACAGAGGGGCTGCTAGACGTGTAGGAAGGTGGAAGCTTAACTCCCTCACATCTCTGATGTTGGGGATAACACGCAGATCCTGTGTCCTCCTCTGTTCCGAGTCGTGATTCGGCTTTTTGTCGTGACTCTTTTCTCTCCGCTAATGACGCATGAGTGCAGATTATGGATGGAACTGAGCAGCTGGAGTGCTCTTGTGCCCATTCATTCACTCATGCTTGTGTGCGTGTGCAGTTTTCTGTAGGACGCTGTGAATCAGTAGGGGAGAACAGTGCTTCTGTGTGTCAGCTGACACTAAGGTCACCCATGATATTTTCGTCAGGCGGAGCCTTCTGCTGCATTCAACCGTTCAGCTTTTTGAAATCAAGTTCTTCTTGCCAGAGTGGACCACCATTCAGAAGTTTGGAATCACATGTAATATTAATACGTTGTGAAATGTGAAAACGCAAATTGTATTAATAATTTTATTTATTTATTTATTTATTGATTGATTGCCTCAAATTCATCCATTATGTTGTGCAAGTTTCTCGGTTTCTTGGCCTGGTCATCAACCTGAACAATGCCATTTCATGGAAAACTGAATTTTGCATACTTGGTCTCTGATGTAACAATTGAACACTCCAAACTTAAAATTCACTCCCCACTTCATACAGTCCAATATATGCGTATGTAATATATAACGTATGTTAAATATCTACATTAAGATCAAATAAGATCATCATTATAACCCCTGCAGGCTGAACCCCCTTCACATGAGCCACCTCTTTACGATAACGAGCACCCATTTACCTCCCTAACATTCACATTCATCTTGTCAAGGTGATTTTCATTTGGAGCTAAGACCGTCAGGAAGCAAAGTCGGCAGAAATCTGGAAGGAATCAAGCTGAGGGTTTAAAGCTGTTAGCCTCTGAAACCTGAAGGCTCCGTTATGGGCACAGATGCTCAGTAATGCCAGCTATGGTTCAAGCTGAAGCAGTAGCACAGCCTCATGCGAGGAGCCTGGGAATACAAACCCAGCTCAGTGGGATATCGGCCTGCTGAGTACACACCACATGTTACTTCTACATCAGAGACCTTTATGTTCTGTTCGAGTTCTGACAGGTAGCTCATTTATTTAAGCGCTTTCTTAGGAGTTACTGTTCATTTACTGTTTTCCTCAATTTGGTCACAGCATGTTTCCAGTGTATTAAGTCAGTCTTGGATCGTATACTAACAAAATAGTTTGTTGAACAATGGAAAAAAAAAAAGCTTTTACCCTTAGACCAATAGTAGTCGTTAAAGCTGGAGCTGGAGCTGTGAGTTATGAGGCTAATAAAACTGACAACTGCATTTTCAGTGCAGTTTGAGAAAAGCATGCGATGATGCAGGATTGAAGTTGGCACAGTGCTTGCTGGTGCAGCTTCAGCTTACATTACTTGTTAGCTATATTAACATTTGTAACTCCAGTGGGAAATTAAAGCGGCAGAGTTCATACAGCAAACATGACTTGGCTGATAAACTTTGAAATGATCTCTTTCTCAAACATAGTTCTTTAGGGAAGCGAAAGGGGGTTCATCTGTTGCATCACTCAAGGAACCCTTGGTGGTACTTTTTTTTCTGGAGAGTGTACTGAGCGCAGCTTTTTAGTCCCCTGGAGGCTTCCCTTCATGGGTTGTTAGTAACATGTGCTCATTTCTGTGTGTTTAGATGTATTCATTTAGCAGGCACTCTTATGCAGAGCGGCTCTGTATAGCCTAGTGAATGCAAGCTGTTAAGGTGATAGCGATGCTGCTGAGGACAGTAGTCGTTCCCCGCACAGTACATTGTGTACTCCCACTCCTGTGCCGCTGGCACTCTTTTATTAGACCGTGAGCAGCTATCGCAGCTCGTTCACCTGATGTGAACCCTCTCCAACTGTGCTGAAGCGCTTATTAAATGCTTCTGGGCAGATGACTTGTGTCTCGTTTCCTGCCCGTTCTGCCACATTCGGCTGGTGACTTGCCGCAGTTGGCACAGTCGCTGCATGTCCTTGATGGCACTTAAGCTCCCTTCCAGAGCTTTCTACTCAGCCCTCATCAAGCTTTATAGTACAGGGGGAATGACTACCCTCCCTTCTGCTGTCTCTTCTCATCTCGCTTCTCTCCTCTTCTGCCGATTGCTCCCCACAGCGGTGTCAGGTCCAGATGCACATTGAGCCTCCATTTCAACTCTTACAAAAAGCCTGAGCTGAGCAACTTCTCTGGACCGAAGAAGCATTCTTCTCCATGCACTTCGCCTCCTGTGGGGAACAAAGTTAGCATGTTCCTCCATGTGAAAAAGATGGGATTGGGACTGATAGCTTTTCAGTGGCTGCATATCATCGCTGTCCAAAGAAAATGTGTCTCCAAAACGGCAACTTTACAGGAGTGGGCAAAAACCTAATTTAGTTTTAATGGAAGTCAGTGGAACCAAACTCTTTTCCAAGCGATTGTGGGAGATGGACATGTTTTCTTTGGACGGTGATGAAATCCAAAAAAGACTACCGCTGGCTGCAAAAGATCTTAACCTCCTAATATGAATCATCACTTTGATTTCTAATCCCTAATGTTCATTATCTACATATAAATTTGTTAAGAAGACTTCCAAAAGATCCCTACGACCTTTTTGCCATGTTATGTAAACAGGTATTCTGGGGTGGTGGTGTCCTTCAAACTCAAGTGGACTGGATACGAAGAACCCGAAAAATACATGCCATTTTAAAACCAACTTGTTTTTGGCATCTGTAGCCGGGCGCAATGCGCAGATCAACAGTTGGGTTCCTAATGTTCTTGTTTTAATGCCGCTCTGAAGAGCACCACCCAGTGAGCCCCCTCTCTCACTCAACCACTCCAGCTCATTTCAGCTGTGCACACTTGAGACTTTACTCTGGCTCTAATGATGAGAAGGGAATCAGCACGGCTAATACAGCTGTTCTCTGACCTTTTTTTTTTGTCATTCTTGCCTTTTCACAATTCCCTTTCTGCGCAGGGTGCAGACAGATGACTGTTTTCGATGTGAGCGGGACCTCTTCAGTCTTTGCTAATAGTCCGTTTTATGTATTCCAATCAGCGCAGTAACAGGAGGCCATGCTGGGCCAAACTCAGAACATGGCTGTGGGAGGTCAAAATGAACATGGGTTTGAAATTCACCAGTATGTTTAATCTCTCTCTCTCTCCCTCTCTCTCTCTCTTTCTCACACATTCCATATGCTGGGTAATGACAAGAAGCAGAACGTAGAGAGCCCAGATGGTGTGTGGTTGTTCGATAGGAGATTTATTCCTGTGTGGAGTGTTACTTGTTTGTTATGAGGAGATGTTAAAGGCTAATCTTCTTGAGGGAGAAAAAGCATCCTTGTGTAGAACGACAGTAGGAGGTGAGACGACTGCTGTAAATCTTTCGTTATTATTGTTTGGACTGCACGACTGTAATGTTCTCGTTATCTTTGTATCCCCAAGCCCTGTTTTGCGCGGCGTGTATATTTCAGAGCACCTTTTGTAGACTTGTTTTTGCTGCAGGTACGTTTCCCCAGATATATTGGGTTTTCTGGTTGTGCAGTGAAGCACTAATGATTTTATTGTGAAGAACAAAAGCTCGCTGTTGCCCAGCACCTCCTCAATAGCAGGAAACGTGAAATGGGCCTAGGTGTAAGACATGCTCGTGGAAGTGTCTGGCATCAGCAGATGTCACGGACCACTGCAGCGGATGTGCGAGTGGTCATGTAAAAGTGCACTTCAAAGTCAGCCAGTGACCCTGGCGCTCTCTCGAAGGCTTGTTTCTGCCACCTCGACACTTTTCTCGAGTGTCCCTGGCCCCTCTGCACTTCCCATCCATCCCTATTAGGAATCCCAGTGCCCCCCTGCTGGCTGCCATCCAAGCCTGCAGGCTAGCCCACTTTATTACTCGTAAAATCATCCAGCATGGAATGCTGATAGCATTTCCACACCTCGTAATTTCAAGTATACCATCTAGCTGCCAATGACTCTTTCTAAAGCCTTCAGTTATATGTGTGGCTGGTGCAAATTCATCATTATTCAAACAAATTAACCACACAAATGTGTCAATTTGGGAGGATTTTTTCCAGTATTTTTGTTACATAGCTCTCAGGATTGATCAGTGCAGCACTACCTGCATTATACACCTGGATGTAAGTTCTTTGCTGCTGCCACGGCATGCGGAGTCGATTCCAATAGAGCCTTTTCTTTGACTCGTCTTCGAGTCTGGGTCCACTCTTGGCCAATGATGCTGGGAATGAAATGCTTGCAGTCGGGTCTTGAATTCTACCATGTTTTCTCATCATAATTGGCTCAAGGGACGGTGCCGGAGCAAAGCGTGAAGTAAGAAAGAGTCTGAGTAGCGTGAGTTTGGTTAATTTACCTGATTTAATTTTGCTGTAAGAGAGAGTGAGAGTCGACTCCAGAAAACTTGGATTTGTGTATCACTACAGCTGTGTCACAGGTGGGTGAGGTGACCAGTCAGCGCACACTGGGCTCACCAGGAGGCTGTGGTGAACAAAGTTAGCATGTTCCTCAATGTGAAAAAGATGGGATTGGGATTGATAGCTTTTCAGCTTTTCAGTGGCTGCATATCATCGCTGTCCAAAGAAAATGTGTCACCAAAACGGCAACTTTACAGGAGAGGGTGTAAACCTAATTTAGTTTTAGTGGAAGTCAGTGGAACCAGTGGAACTCTTTTCCAAGCGATTGTGGGAGATGGACATGTTTTTCTTTGGACAGTGATGAAATCCAAAATAGACTACCGCTGGCTGCAAAAGATCTTTACTTCCTAATATGAATCATCACTTTGATTTTTAAGCCCTAATGTGCACCTAATGTTCATCTACATATACAATTGTTGAGAAATGCATGTACAGTAATGCTCGTTTGATGGTTAGGTTTTAGCCATGACTGCATGTCCATCTGTGGTAAGAGGTTCCTTAATGCTCACAGTAGGCTTGCTAGTGGCTTTTCACTAGTCACTGTTCACTTAAGAGAAGCGCAAGAGTTTGCAGAGTTTTAAAGACGGAATAAGGGCAAAGCTTAATCCAGCGCTTGGCAGATGTGTTCCTTATCCTTGCCTAATGCATGGGCTTAATGGCAGGATGCAGTACATTCTTTAACAAAGATGTCTGGGAATGGTCCTGCCTCTTACAAGAAGTGCCACTCTTATACTTACCTAGCTCACTAAGCGCAACCACAAGACCATCTTTTTACTACTGAGTGCTCTTAGAAAAGTGCTTTAAGTTGTGGAACCTTTACATTTTAGATGCGTGTCAATAAGTGCATTATGACAGGTTTATCTATGGTCTAAAGTAGCGTTTCTAAATGGGTGTGACCAAGGGCATGAGGCTGCATGCTCATGCTCCAAATGAACACTGACCGCACTTAACATTGCCTAAATCCCTGAAGGCTCGACAGTCCACTAATGAACTTAGCATGCACTTCTTACTGGCCAATGCATATTTGACACACGGTCATTTGCTAATCGAGGGTCAAACATTCATTAGAGCACAGGCCACTAATTGAAGTGAGACCAGGCAGAGAGAGAGAGAGAGATTGGACAGCGGTAGAGGCTCTGATGAAACAGGGTTTTTTGGGTGAGAGAACGCTTAGTGCCAGGATTCATGCTTCACACGGACATGCTCCTCGCGTTGACCTTTTGCTCCCGGGTAATTATGGGCCAGGAGTTCAAGCCACCTCTCTGGTGGCCTCAGCCTGGTCCAGTGCACTCCCTGAATTACGGCGACACTGTTTGTGCACGAAGGATTCATTTCCGGACTGTGCAGTTAGTGGACTTCACTGAACTTGGGGCAAGTAGCAGTGCCAAGCTGGCAGTAGTTCAGATACTAGATTGGACTTTTGTAAGGACTTCCTAAAGACTGAATCCATGAAGGCTCTTTTGCACTGTAAGAATGGATAATGAATAACTAACACGGGTCAGAGGATCATCAGCCTTTTACAGTTAAATCGATCGGTTTGGTAACACTTTTTAACTGCCCTGTGTGAGTTTGTGAAAGCTGTAAGCAGGCAGCATCCACATCTTTGGAGGACTGTTCTGAGCATGGTTTCTGTCAGCTCTGGGAATCCATTTTACAGTCCTGTGCAGTCTCAACTCAGGTCAGTGAAACAAGTGTGGACAGCTGTTTTCTGCCTAGACCACCTAGTACTGCCTAGACCACTGATAGAACTGTGCCCTGCCCCTCTTGTATGGTCCTGTCAGCTTTAGCATTTGTAAGTGCCATGTGGTTACCTCTTCTATACTTTCTAGAAGTTTGTAATCACCTCATTATCCATTGTTTCTTCTGGAATCAAGGGTATTAATAGGAAGTTTGTCCTCCCTTCCTGCTAAAAAGCCTCTACTCTGCTGGGAAGTCTTTGTACTAGATGTTGCGACATTTGCGAGGGTCAGGTACCGATGTTAGATGATTAGTTCTGGATCACAAACATCACTTCAACTCATCCAGGAAGTATCAGATGGAGGGAATTTTTGCTGGGAATCTTTTAACTCGTTAACTGACGCTTGGCACTGGTCATGTTGACCTTAGACTCACACAACAGCTCCAGAGAACCCTATTCAGTTGGCACCGCTTTTCTGTGGCGATTATACAAGCTGTGTGTGTGCAGTTAATTGCCAGTGTTGCCAATGGGTTCAGCTGAATTCAATAATTATAAGGTTGTCTGAATACTTTTGGTAATGGAGTGTATTTTACTGGCTCCCCTCTTATGAAAGAGGGCTGTTCAGCATACTCCCTTCCATGCTCTGTTGGAGACTAACTTTAGGTCAGAGGTTGGAATTGAAGCCACATTTCTTGCTTAACTGGTGGGAATTCATTTTTGGTGGCATTTGAGAGAAGCGTGAATCTGCTAGTCAGACCCAGATGCTAGTCTACAGTCAGTCACACACAGTGTGTGTAAGAAGTACAGCAAGTCGGTTTTGAACATGCACTCTGTAAGTGTGAATGTGACCTCTTGATGTGTGTGTGGTTACCCACAGCCTCTGAGCCAAACCTGAAGCTGCGCTCCAGACTCAAGCAGAAGGTGACGGAGCGGCGGAGCAGTCCTCTGCTGCGGAGGAGGGACGGCCCCATCGCCACAGCCAAGAAACGCTCAATGGACATGGCAGGTAAGTATGACGGGTGCAGAGCATAGAAACGAGTGTGTCGGTGCAGCCCACCCATGACCAATCCATTATCATACACAGAGCATCATTTATGTGTTTATGCGGTACCAATGACAGCTTTCGGTTACCTCCTCTTAGAATCAGCCTGTAACAGTGCTCCTGGGTCGGGTCCAAGCTCACCCAACAACAGCTCCAATAACATCACTAACGAGAACGGCATCACTGGATCCATCTCCGGTAGTCCAATGGAGGTACTGCTCACATCACACTGTAGCCTCAGAGGCCAATATACAGAGAGCCCAATAACACAGGCACTTCTGACTACTGAACATCACAAGTCTTGGTGTACTATTTAAATGTGGTAACATAGTAATGTAATGAACTACATTCGTGTTCAGTTTACATTTTATTTCAATGTGTTTGAATAGGAAATAGTACAAAATTACATTTTAAGGGTTAAGCATGTGCAGTTATGTTTTTTTGGATTGCTGAATGTAAAGACCGGGTGTGCACAGTGCTGGATTGACGCTGACTGCTCAGGGAAGTTCTGTGGATTCTGGCTGCATGTACATACTGTTCTTCATACGGCTGCAGAATGCAGACAGGAGCTGCAGGGGTCCGCACACCACCAGACAGAGCTGTTAGTTTTGATCTGAGGGTTTATTTATCTGTGTGTGTCTGCTGCTCTTTTCCAGCCATCTCTGGCACACCGGCTAGCTGGCAGAGAAGGTCCCGTTAGCCAGCTGTCTCTGTACACATCACCCTCCCTCCCCAACATCACCCTGGGTCTGCCAGCCACCGGCTCCTCCAGTGTGAGTGCCTCCCTCCCTCGCACTCTCTGTCTTTCTGTATCTCGATCACTCACTCCCCGACTTAAGGCTGGGTGACAGCAACTCTAATGATCAAAATCCAAAGTATTTTTCCAATTTGTCAGCTTAAAGAAATTAAGAAATTCATATAATTACCAATATGTACTGATTTCAAATCACATGTGTGTATATGTATGTATATATATATAGGCCTTCCAGCTCAGCCCTACTCCCTCCCATTTCTCTCACTCTCATCTCGGTGTCCTAATTATTCTCCCACTCTCATTCCCTTTTTCTGAGTCTGTGACTGTTGTCTCTCCCCTTCACGCCACCTCTCTTGCTCTCTCTCTCCCTCTTTCTGTTTTTTCTCCTCCTCTCTGTCACTAGGAGGGCCTGTTTGCGTACACATGGCCGTAGAGCTGAAGAGTCCACACAGAGGGGCTGCTGTCTAGACCGTCAGTGTGCCATATGTGGCTTTTCAGCCCCACTGCCATTTCAAAAAGGCCTATTGAAAGACAATGAGTGTCCGCTGCTCTCTGACGCAAGCAGCAGCCCCCCAAAATAAAGACCCAACGCTCACATTGATTTTAAGAGAGACGGTCTCTGTTTCTCACCTCCTGCTACCCTTCGTGTTCTCCTTCTCTCTTGTTCCCTTTTTTCTCTCAATGCCTTCTTTCTTCTGGTCATTGACCTCTCTCTTTTTCTACCTCCTCTCTGCCACCATCCTTTTTTGCCCTGCACATCTCAAGAACTTTTTTTTCCCTTCCCCCTTTATCACACTTTCTTTCATGACTTTCTTGAATAAACTCTTTTCTGTCTAATATTTCTGTCTCATGGTCACATCTCCCCCTCTTTGTTTTCCTCCCCTCTTCTTCCATCTCCTCTTCTCCTCCACTTCTGGCCTCCTGCTCTCATTTAACTCCTCCTCTCCTCTACTTCTCTTGGAGCAGGTGGCATCTGGTCAGCAGGATGGCGAGCGGCTGGCGATGGCAGGCCTGCAGCCTGGATTACCCATAACCACTCCCTTCATCACCGGAGCCCACCTTCCCTCGTACCTGGCCACCTCCACACTAGAGCGGGAGGGTGGCCCCGCCCACAACCCGCTGCTGCAGCACATGGCCCTACTGGAGCAGTCTGCCTCCCAGAATCCTCTGGTGTCAGGTGCGGTTCTCACCACATCACACCAAAGCGGATGCAGCCCAGCTCAGAGCACATGACTGAAGGGATAGCTGGTCCTTTAAAATAGGAATTCTATACTACTAACTAATTCTGCGTAGTTCAGTATCGCACCCGCCCAAACACTAATCATGTTCACCTGCCCCTTTTATGAACCCGTCTGTCTCAAGCACATGCCATGCCCACCTGCACCCGCCTACTTTGGGCAATGCATGTGGTCCTCGTTAACCTCCGCCTATGTTTGCTGTAATCCGCAGACGTATCTGTGCAGAGCCATCTCGAGACTCCTCACACCTCCATGCATCCAATCACACAAATAAACATTTCAAGGTTCCAAAATAGACGTGAATAGTCTGTGTGTTTTTAGCCTAAACAACGGCGTGTGAACTTGCACATGATGCCAATCAATGAGCGTCGCATCATGTGACATTATATTATATTCCTTTGTGTCAGTATCAAATTATTACCTAATTGCTCTACAGGTCAAGTGAACTTAGTCAATAGATGTGCCAATCATACCGCAAAGCCAGAACAATTTTTTGTGTGAAAAATCTGTACAATTTTGTGCGTAAGCTGCCCACAAATTATTTAGTCAGTCATGCAGGACCTGCAGGTGAACCTGCTATATGCAGACTTTGAAAACAAAGTAATTCGGAGTGGATTGATGTGAAATGGTGCTGTCTAGATAACCTTATTGACCCTTCCTTTATAGTCATGGAGATTGGAAACAGTGGTCACACTGTTACATCTGTGATGCAAATATAGGGCTTTTATTTACCATCCAAAACAGCCAGTAAATCTAGTCTGTGTGTTTTATATGTAATGTTGATGATGGCTAGAAAGTGGTAAATCTGAAAACCTGTGTTTCCCTTCTGTCACTATTTTGCCTTACAACGCCCTGCATATACCTCTCCGCCTACGGTTTAGTACTTCCTCAAAACTGTCATTAAAAATGTCTCTGACATCAGGCGATCTCTCTATAACCATTTTTATGTCATAACTTTGGGATGTAGCTTTTAGAGGCATGGAACGCTTCAGATGTCTGATTCCTATCGCCACCACTTCAGACAATTCTGTCTCTGCAAGTTTCTCTAAAACACAGCATTTTACATCCGACCATTCACCCGAGTAATTGTAATTATGCAGGCCTTTTTAAAAACGAGTGTAATTCACTTTTCAAGCGATAGTTTGGCAGCATTTAATGTATACAATTTCCTCTCAACCCAGATATAGCCAATCAGCCAAGACATGTTTGTAGTTTGCTTCTTCGGTTTTGGACTAATGTAACTAACAAGCAATGCTAGATAATTTTCACACGTTTGCATGTGGGCTGCTGGCCCAAATCGAACGGATGAAAGGAAAGATGAGTGTTTTGTGTACGGACTTACACTCATAGCAGGGCGCACGCCTTCGCGCTAAACGCTGCCGTATGAGCGTTAAGCTCTACGCTGGCATCAGATTGGCTCTTTTTTTCCCATTTTAATGAAATTACTCATAGACAGTGTTAATTAGCCTCCCACTGAGCTGGGGCTGACAGCAGCAGTCAGGGTCAATACTCCTTACAAGCAGAAAGGGGGGGGTGGGGGAGTCTTCCCTGACGCAGATTGCTGTCTGCTGTGACTGACACTTTGCTGTATCATGCCTGTCCCGGCTAGGGGCAGAACCTCTTCTCTTCCCCCTCATCCGTTCGAGAGATAATTGAAATGAGCATATCAGGAGTACACAGGACAAGCGCAGAGCAGGGAGAGAGAACAGAGTTGATTGTGCTTTATCACAGATCAGCACCGTCATAATGACACTTAGGAAGGGTCGAGAGGAAGTGCGCTTGTTCTAGTAATTGCTGTTTCGGGGCTATATCAGGCAGTGGATACTGACCTTGTTCATCAGTAAAATATACATCACAAGCTTGGGATCTGCTTAAACTGCCTTGTTCCTGTTTACTCTCTCATTTCAGAGCTAGTTTTACACATTTTGAACATCTAATCTAGTCTTGTAAACTGAATTGGAGCAGACCACAATGGTTCTGGCCTTGACCATAACTCTGTGGGACCTATTACATACATATTGATTTAATCACTGAATATCGTGTCTACTTTCCACTTTTTCATCAATTTTTTACTTTTATTCGTCATTTGAACACAGCAGCTGCTGTTTACACTGTGTGAAAATTTCATGATCAATGGACCAACAGAAATGGACCAGAATGGCTTGGCAAAAAGGTCTGGTTCCATTGACTTCTGTTCAAACTAAATGAGATCTATCCCTTCTCCTGTAAAGTTGCTATTTTTTCGATGGAAATCCAGTTCAGATTTGCACATGAAAAGTATCAGGCAGCCTGCGCTGGCCCGTAATTCCAGTACCATACACTCCTAATAAGCAAGTGTGTGAGTTTGCACTCAGTGCTGTCTAGAGTAAGAGTGCTAGAGTGAAGTTGGGAGAGAGTTAGGTATGCAGTAATTGGCAGTGCAAGCTTCCATTACCTGGTAGCAGCATTAACTTTACCTTCAGTGCAAAACTCGAAGAAGCAGCTTTCTGGTCACTGAACGTGCTTTATACGGCTGAAGATGAAGTTCTACTGCAGTGTAAATGGCTCTATTGCGCTGAACACTTTGATATGGATATGCTGATCTAATGCAAGCTCTGCCATGCATGTGTCTGCAGGTCTGAGTGCTTTGCCCCTGCAGTCACCCTCCATCCATAAGTTGCGTCAGCACCGGCCGCTGGGCCGGACGCAGTCAGCGCCGCTGCCTCAGAACGCCCAGGCCCTGCAGCAGCTCGTGGTTCAGCAGCAGCACCAGCAGTTCCTGGAGAAACACAAACAGCAGTTCCAGCAGCAACAGCTTCATATGAGCAAGGTATGTTACACGCGTACTCCATCCTTCCATCCGTTCTCTATCCGCCCGTTTTTCACTGTCACTGTCTCTATGTGCTGTCTTCCTTTGGCTCGCTTTGTCACCATGGCAACCAGTAGGATACTCAGTCCTGTTATGGTCAGACCGGAAGCCCACTGCCTGGGCGTGTGATCTAGTGTGTATGTGCTGCGCTTTTGAGGATGCAGTGTCATGAGATGAGCGCGAGCATCGGGAATTACTCCTGTGACAATTGTCATTCTCTCTCTCTCTCTCTCTCTCTCTCTCTCTCTCTCTCTCTCTCTCTTTTCCTCTCTCTCTTTTTCCCCTCTCTCTCTCTCTCTCACACACACACACTCTCTGTCTCTCTCCCTTTTTTCTTTCTCTCTCCCTCTCTCTCTCTCACACACACACACTCTTTATCTCTCTCACACACTCACTCTTTCTCCCTCTCTCACACTTACACACTCTCTCTTTTCTCTCTCTCACTCTATTCTCTCTTCCTCTGTCTCGTCTCTCTTTCTGCCTCCTTTCCCTCATATTCTGTTACTCTCCTCTCTCTTGTTTTTCCCTCTTTCCTCTCTATTTGACTCTCTTTGTCCTCTCTTTGTCTGTCTTTTTCAGTCTCTCTTTCTCCTCACTCACTCTCTCTCTCTCTTCTATACTCTCTTTTTCTCTCTCCTCTTTCTCTAGCTCTTCCTCATTCTTTCAGTCTTGTCTCTCTCGTCTGTCTTTGCCTCTCTACTCCCTCCCTTTCTTTCTTTCTTTCTTTCTTTACTCAGCTTCTGTTTGTTTCTCTCTCCTCAAGCATTTTACCTCTCCCTTTCACTCTCTCTCTTGGTCTTTTTTCTATTTTTTTCTGTCCTCTTTATCTCTCTCTCTCTCTCTCTCTCTCTCTCTCTCTCAATTCAATTCAATTCAATTCATTTCAGTGAAGTTTTATTGGCATGACTGTATTAAGTACAATACTCTCTCTTTCTCTCACTCCCTTTCTTGCTCTCTCTCCTCTCTTGCACTTGCTCTGTCTATTTTGCTCTGACTCTCTCACCTCTCTCTCTCGTTCTCACACTCTCTCCCCTCTCCCGCTCTCTCTCTTTTACCTTACTCATGCCTCTGGTGAGGATGGCCGGTGTTGGTAGCCGCTGCTTATTCTCCAGTGTCCTGGACGTCCCCCCACAAATGCTGTAGGAAACGAATACAGTATAGATTAGCGGTGCTCTTTGGAAACACTGGGCTGAGCTGAGAGGGAACGAGGGGAGGCCCCTGCACTAAACATCGCTCTTCCTGGAAGTGGGCCTGTTTGCTCCCTCCACGCTCTGCAGATGTTGGAGGAATGTAATACCTCCCTGGTATTTCCATTGTTTACGTACGGAGATAGAAACTGCAGCGCCACGTTTTTAGGAGCCCTCACTGAAAAGATGAGGAATGTTAAAATGAATGACATGTTTTGTCATATTTCACATGATGGTCACATACAGCCTTCTTGTACTTTTCATAAGGAAGTGTTTGTACGTTTAGTACTGTGTTATAGACTGCACTCCAGCTGTCATATTTTGGACACTTGCCATATTTGTAGCCTTTGTATTAGAGATGTTTCTCTCTCCTCCTCTTCTGTGTGTTTCTCCTCACCTTGTATGTATTTCTAATTTCTTTCAAAGCAGCTTAACGGTTGTACAGCTGTTCAGCAATGGTGAATTTCCACTTTAAGCGAGGGAGCAAAAAGTGGAAAGAGCAGAGGAGGAGAGCAGGAAAGGGGAAAAGAAAGAAAAATGAAAATAGCAAAGCTTGTTTGGAAAACAGAGGACAGGGATGAGGCAATTGCTCAGCGCTCTGACGTCAATGATGTTCCCCTGGCTCTGAGCCAGGGGGCTGTGTTGTTGCCAGCTTTGGCTATGGCTCTGTGTGTGTGTGTGTGTGTGTGTGTGCGCATGCTTGTGCGTGCGTGTGTGAGTGAGATATTGCTGTGGCGACGGGCCGAACACAGCTGCTCAAGAAAGCAGGCAGTGAGTGGAAGGTGAAATGACTAATAAAGTGCAGAACAGCCCTTCTCTCTTCTCTTCTCTTCTCTTCTCTTCTCTTCTCTTCTCTTCTCTTCTCTTCTCTTCTCTTCTCTTCTCTTCTCTTCGTGATCCGCCTGTTGCTTCAGCTTGTTTCTCAGCACATGATCTCTGTGTATGTTATTGTGAGATCATATCGCTGGTCTGTGTCTGTAAGGCTTCTTCTCATCTCTCGTCTCTCTCTCTGTGGTGAGATTCACCTTTTGGCTCTTCAGTAACAGATCCTAGCCAAGCTCAGAAAGGGAGCGGTCAACTCTCAGGGTCTCTGCCTCCTCAGCTCACTGCATGACCACTGTTAATATGTTTACGTCTCTTTGTATATAAACGGTCATATGGTTTAGAGTGAAAATGACGAAGCCCTAACAAATCCTGTGGATGTAAATCTTTGTTTCAGTCAGTTTCCCATTGTTTATGCATTCGTTTGGACGAGTACAGCTGTCTGGATTAGAATGATTTACGTGTTTTATCAAAGGGAGAGGACTTACGCAAAGCTTGGTAGTCTCATATGAAGTCAAGTTTTGTTTTATGTTTCATTTCATGTCTTATACGCTTTTAATTTGCAGCATTTAAATAAACAAGTATTTAACAATGCACAGATTGGATAGCATCCTGGAATATAATTGGAGCTACTGTACTACCCTCTTCAGTGCTTGCTTAACCTAGCAGCAATTCCGTTATAGGCCCACAGTTCAGTGTCACTTAATACTTGCTGAATAATCTCCTACTGCTATATTATGAGATTAATAAGTGAATAATATGGCAGCGCAAGTTCAAGAGGTTAACAGTATGGAGGATTTCACTGGCAGTAAAAGAGTGCTATGCTGAAGCCGGCGTCTCTCTCTTTGGTAGATGATTCCTAAGCCCAGTGAGCCAAGCCGGCAGCACGAGAGTCACCCGGAAGAGACGGAGGAGGAGCTGAGAGAGCACCAGGCCCTAAGCGACCCAGCCGAGGGGCTGCCCCGAGGGGTCACCATTAAGCAAGAGCCTCCCGACGAACTGGAGGAGGAGCTACAGCAGAGAGAGAGGCAGGCTGAGCAGGAGCTGCTTTTCAGACAGGTGAGAGCAAAAGAAGATACTAATGTCATGAATATGACTACTTCTTCTAAGCCAAACATGATCACGTCTTAAAGCATAAGTGATTAACTGACCTGTGTAGAGCTCCGTCTTGTTTAAAGTCCGGTGTCCCATTTGCATGTGGGCTGCATGGTAAAGCAGCTTGCTGGCTTGTGCTAAAACCGATGCAGACACCCACGCAGTCACGCTTGAACACGCGCACACACACCGTGTCATGTCTCAGCACACCCCCGCTCGAGCGAGGGCAGTAGATATTTACTAGGAAAACAAAACTTTTCCTTTTTATGTTTTTCATGAGGTGGAATTTGAGTTCTGCCCACAGGGGTACAGTCCTGTGAACAAGGTTGGGCACCCCTGGCCAAATTACATACTTGGTTGATTGTCTTGGTGAACGTAGGTACACATTCTCTACTGGACGCATGCCAATGGCCAGTTATTGTTTATTTGCTGAATCGAACACATTGTGCAAACATGTAGGGAATAGAAATTGTACTGAGAGTGCTTTTCCCAGTTTCCTGTAGAGGGGTGTGTTTACTTATTTTTCCTTGGAAAATCAACAAAACACGTCATTTGACGGGACCGTTCAAACTTTTGCATACGACTGTATGTAAATGAGTAAAGGAAAAACTCAAAAGCATGCCCAAACATTTAGTGCTGTATATTTAGAAGGGAGTACAGTTTTCTGGCTCCGTTAAGAGTGTGCATACCCAACTGGGAATTCTGCTTATTTATGAATAAGTAATGAGAGTTCTTGGGGTTCCTTCTTGAAAATCGATTTGACTTGTACTTTATCCTCGTCTGTCACTGATTGGGAGAATCTTCTTAGGGCCAGTCATTTCACAAGTGTGTAGTTGTTGCCACCTTGTGGCTGTTTTTTGTAACTGCAGAGTGTTATGGCGGAGCTGTATCTCTTTCTGCAGTTACGCTTTCTGGTTAGATGCCTCAGGCTTTTCTCTTTCAGTTTCAGTAGTTGTGTTTGAATATGGTATGCTAAGTGTTGGTGTTATCTTTTTACTGTGTCCTGAGCAGCAGGCTCTCCTGTTGGAGCAACAGAGGATCCATCAGCTGCGGAACTATCAGGCATCGATGGAGGCTGCCGGCCTGACGGTCACATTCCCCGGACATCGTCCCTTGTCCAGAGCGCAGTCGTCCCCGGCCTCAGCCACCTTCCCTATCGTGGTGCAGGAACCCCCAGCCAAACCACGGTTCACCACTGGTCAGTCCACTTGCTACATTTATTGTCACGCTTTCAGTCTTTGAGGGATATTGTTTGTCGATCTGAAAGAAAAGCATCAGAGCCAGTCATATTTTAATGCAATACTGATTGTCAAACAGTGAAATAGCTTGAAATATAAAAAGAGTGCATTCAAGGCAATATAAAATGGTCATTTACAAAATAGTAGGCCATAGTGTGAAATGTTACTGTAGAGTTTTAATTTGGTTGGCAGGCTTGCATATCGTACCTAAAATGGATTGGATTTTGCTGTTACAATCATAAATATGCCTCAATCAAAAACAATGTTTTGGGACAAAGCTACGTGGTTTTCAAGGTAATATAGCGCCAAACTTCCCCCAGATTATGATTGGTCCATGTCACATGGTTGCCTGCCTCATTACAGAGAAAGGGCTTCTAGCAGTGCTGAATGTGTTAAAGCATTCTTATGACAGTGTTTAACTGTAGTATCTGGTCATTTGAAGTATTCTACCAGCTTGACTGTAATAAATTAGCCACATGCACTGCTGTTTTGTGTGATATATGAAATTATAAATATCAGTTTGCGCTCTGTAACAGTAGATTTACAGGGTTAAAGGACTTGAGTTGACCTCAGCACTTAATCTACACTTACTGGTGTTTGCCAACTTGTGGTGGTGTTGGTTGAAAGTCTCTGTTCTTACTAAACAACAAAGCCAGGTTGCAGAGCGTTGTGGTGGTGTTGTGGTGGTGTTGTGGTGTGGGCGTAATACAAACCTGTTCTGTGATGTGCTGCATCTAAACTGTGCCTCCTACAGCCACACAGCTTTCATTTCAGGGGGTTATTTGTATAGATGTCTGTAGCTTGTTTGAACAGGATTCTTTTACTTGCTTTATTTTCTGTGCATTCATATTGTTTCTTTATACACCAGTGACCTGTGTTACACCACTGTGGCTTGCAGTGTGGTTTACCTTCCTATTATCAGTGTCACTCTCTCTCTCTCTCTCTCTCTCTCTCTCTCCGTATATATACATATGTATGGGGCTCGTTTTTGTGCTTGTACCTAAATAATGAATAAAACAAAATTGTAACACGCTGCTTTAACAGACTCCATAAAAGAGCCAAACACAGTTAATTCAGCACAATATTTTTTATACAGTGAGTGGAAACGCTGTAGAACACAGAAAGCTACAATGTCTACATGCTGATTTAGGCGCATTTGAATTAGTTAAACAGTAAATACGTTAGTAGTTTCCATTGAATGCTTTCTCTGTGCGGATTGATGGTCATCATGATGATGGTGAGTGAATATGAGTTTGTGTTCACAGGGCTGGTGTATGACACTCTAATGCAGAAGCACCAGTGTATGTGTGGTAACACCAACACCCACCCGGAACATGCAGGCCGCATCCAGAGCATCTGGTCTAGACTGCAGGAGACCGGACTGCGCGGCAAGTGTGAGGTACCAAACGCATTTGGAATGATGCCCTAAGAAACTGTTTACAAATGAGTCAAATGAATAAACAGAATAAAAAGAAACCCCAAGTAGGAAATATTCCTCCTTTTTCCAGAGCTTTATAATGTTCCAGAATAAAAACCGCTACATATTCCTGATGGCTGCTGTGGCTACAGTTCTTCTCATCTCTAGAGGGCGCTGTCGGACCATCCACAGTGCAACACCTTCTCTTATTAAGCCTCTGAGTAAAGTTGGGCTGCAGCCACTGCACATGAAGAGCACACCCAGGAGATGACTGAATGTGTTTAGTGTATCGGAGAGAGACGGACAGAGAGGCTGACTGCTTACGGGCTGTGTATGTCCTCGGATTACGAGAGATGTTCCTGTTTTAGCTCTCCTTCTTCCACAGAAATCTAATCATTAGGTTGCGAAAGGCAGATACAGACCCTAGATGAGCACTTTTACTCAGAACAGTTTTGTAGGCGCATACCCAAGTCCATGAGGAGCAGGGGTGTTTCTCAAAGGCATTTTTTCCCCTTCCAGATCGTTTAAGCCAAAGGATGAAGTTGGTCCAGTTAGAAATGTGCTTTAGACAGTTTTTAACCGTCCTGACTTTAAAGTGCACAAAGCCCAGCTGTACTGCATAGAATGTCTCACAATAAACATGGTGGTAAACACGAAGCTTGGTTAATTTCACACTATATTGGTGTATATTTATGGTAAACACATTTTAAAATGTGATTATTTTGTGCTATGAATTTTGGCATCAGCTTCAGCTTTAGCTGGGCATATACGTGGTGAAAGACTAGGTAAAATAAATACCGGGGCCTGAAATATTTTAGAGTATTTGCCTCTGTTAACATAAATTCTAAACCATATATCACCTAGCAGCCATTTTTGTGGTCTTGTCCTGGGTTTAATTTCACGCATAAATAGGAAAATGCTGAGTAGCGCACTTGGGTGCTAGAAAAATTGAGCAATGTTGGGAATCGTTGAGCGTCACTGTGGCAGTATGTGCACTTTCATTACAGCCATTTCAAACTTTTAGATGCTGCGTGGCCAGTATTTTTTCTTGCTAGATAGTGCTCTGAGCATGATCATTCTAGAAGGCCGTCTTATGTGACGTGCTTTGCTTAAAATAGCTTTTAATGCTTAGAAGCTTTTAAAGGAGCAATTTGTAAGATGATGCAACCTGTCAATTGCAACCTATTCATACTCCTAACAATAGGGAGCACCAGAAAATGCACAGTCCCTCCGTCTCCCTCTTCAGTTCTTACCAGCCTAAAAGAAATGTTTGCAAGTTTAGCTTCAAACTTCCAGCTGTGGAAACCAGCACCAAAACCAGTCAACACCAGTGTTTTGCTTCTGTTTCATCACTTCTTGTCTTTGCTGCTGAATATGGATTCTTGTTATAATAGTAGCTTGCCAAGATCTTCAAGCCATCGCTGTTGTTACTCTTCTTTTTATTGGCTGCCTGTCCTTAAATAATCTAAGCAGTAGCGAGACCTTCAGCACAATTGGAAAGAGGTTAGGATATGCCATTGGGGTAGTGCTTCATCTTCATCCCCTCATGTTGGATTTATTCAACTCACTACAGTGACTCATTATCGCCTCTTGAGGTACACAGTGATATTACAAACTGGGTGTGGTGGGGCTAGCTGTATGCTAACTTAGTACATATCTCTGCAACATGATACATAGAAATCTTTGACATACCATCAAAGTTGTAATTTCTTTACATACTCTTGATAAGTTTGGTTCATTTCAGTAAGTTTTACACTGATATTGTTACATATTGCTCTTTTAAAGGAGAAAAATAGATCAGCATCAGTCTGTGCTTGAGGTTTCAGGGCCAGTATTAGTATGGGAAAATAAAGGCGGTGGTGTGCTGTCTGTAGTTATCTGACTGAACGGTGAAAATACCCCTCAATGCTGGTATGTTATCAGTCTGGGCACCTGCAGTGGGTCATTCTTCTGCTGTGGCATCATGCAGATCACTGTGACTAAGTCTGGTCTGATGTCTAATGGCCCTAGCTGGATCTAATCTCCCCCACCTCTCCTTCTCCGTGCTCCATTGCGTCAGACCTTTTAGAGCCAGTCGCATAGCTGCCGTCTCTGTTTTCCTACAAACAAACAAGTAAACAGGCACAGCAACAACAATGAGTGTCTTGAGTCTCTCTCTCTTTCTATCTTTCTCTCTCTCTCTTTCTCTCTCTCTCTCTCTCTCTCTCTCTCTCTCTCTCTCTCTCTCTCTCTCTGCGTGGTATGGGAAGTGGGAGTAGTTAGCTCTTCTGTGAGATTGTTTATTGTTCTGCGCGATGGGAACACAGAATTGGGCCTCAATTAAAGGCAGTCATGACTCTAATACCCCCTAATCTACAGCAGGGGGGCCCTTAAAGAGAGCGGGGCGGTTTCAAGCTGCCGCCAGCCTCAGCCGAGACCCCCGAGGGCCCCCTTTAACTGCCCCTGCTGTTAAACCTGAGAGCTAATACACCCTCCCCTGCTGCAGGTGTCACCATAACTTCCTTACATGCACACACACACACACTCACACAGGTGAGCGGCTCCTTCCTCCGTGGACCCCTGTGGCCTGGACGTTTGCCATGGTGGCCCACTGCTGTTGAAGCAGGGAAGGCTCAAGTTATTGCCGAGCCGCAGTGGCAGCAGCTTTCCAGCTCTGGCTTTTTGTTCTGGAGCTGTAGTGGGCTCAGGGGGCTAGTAATCCTCCAAATGCTGAAACTCAATGCCCAGTGCTAACACCTACTGCAACCCTCAGGGTGGACCTTAAAGGAGTAGTCTGGCAAAAAAATAAAAAATGAAATTTACAGAATTTCTTTTTTACTCCAAACAGTGGATCAGTAAAGAAATGTGTCTGGAGTTTGCTTGCCTGCCTCAATCCACATTTGTTCAATAATGTCAAATAGATTAATTTCGTTTTGTTGTTTTCGTTACGTTTTGAAGAAACTTGGCATTAAAAATTGTTCTGCTGCTGCTATTGTAGCTATATAATATGGTCATATCAGAATAATATGAACACCTTCTTGTATCTACACTCATTGTGCCCATTTTATCAGCTCCACTTACCATATAGGTATACTTTGTAGTTCTTCTGTTACAGACTGTAGTTTTCAGTGGACAAGACCCCCAGTGGACCACCACGGAGCAGGTATTAATTGGGTGGTGGACCATTCTCAGCACTGCAGTGGCACTGAAATGGTGGTGGCATGTTAGTGTATGTTGCGCTGGAGCTCTGCTGAAGTTTTTAAACACCTCAGTGTCACTGCTGGACTGGACTGTACCAGAGCTGTCCAGCCAACATGATTGTTTGGGCAGCGTCCTGTGGGCAGCGTCCTGTGTCCTGACCACTGATGAAGCACTAGAAGATGACCAAAAACAGATGAGCAACAGAGGATCTATCATCTCTGACTTTATATCTACAAGGTGGACCAACCACACTATTGTGTCTGATCCACTCACACCAGTACAACACTCACATACCACCACCACCACCGCCACATCAGTGCAGTCCTGAAAATGATCCACCACCCGCATAATATCTGCTCTGTGGTGGTCCTGTGAGGGTCTTGATCATTCAAGAGCAGGGCAAAAGGGGGATAACAAAGTATGCAGAGAAACAGATGCACTGGAGTCTGTAATTGTAGAACTATAAAGTGCTCCTATGTGGTCAGTGAAGCTGATGAAATGGACAATAAGTGTAGCTACAAGAAGGTGTACCTAATATTTTGACATGACCGTGTACATAACAACATGTCTGACAGTGTCAAAAAACACATAAACAAGTCTGTTTAAGATTGCGCAAATAACATGAAGCAGTTTGAAGCGCATGTGTAATGATTCAGCCATGCAGTTGGCAAAGCCATAGCATTGGCCAATCGGCTGTATTTGGGGTAAAGAGATTCATTTTTCTTTTCTTTTATGTCTTTTGGATTTGAGCGGAAAAGGAATGTGCATCCCCTGACGGTTTCCTCTGCTTCTCTTGTCTTGTTGCAGTGTATCCGGGGCAGGAAGGCCACATTGGAGGAGCTGCAGACAGTCCACTCTGAAGCCCACGTACTGCTCTATGGAACCAACCCACTGAGACAGAAACTAGACAGTAAGACACCTGCACACTGGTTTGGTTTTAATGCATTGTCATAATGCGTGTATGAGCAGTATATTGCCTCTCTGGCACTCCTTCTAGTTAGTGAATTGAGCTACTTTAAAGTACATACGATTTGCACACAGTTTGAGACTTTAAACCTTCGTAATTAAGCAAATGACCTATTTTTTATATTGTCCCTGTTCAGAACAAAACCTCCCATAAAGCAAAGAAAATTCAGTTTTAATGTAACTTTTTGAGATATATAATATATAATATAATATATAATGAGGTATCTGACTTAGGGCTGTGTATATAAAGGAAGCATGTCATTCTCAGTGAGTTGGCGTGACCATTTTTTCTTCATCCATTCATGATGCTGGTGTGCCTCGACAGTGTCTCCTGCCTTCAGCTCATAGTGCATGGGCAAAGTCCCCCACCCGCACAACAGCAGAAGTCCCACCTTTTTGCCTTTCATCAGCAGCAGCTATGATTTGAATCTGCCCCTGAGCTGTCCGTCAAGGCCACCGCCAACTTTCTGCCCGGCACACAGTTTTCCATGACTTCAGCCTGCCGTGCTTTCATTCAGCGATTAAACAGCATTTCAACATTGTGCTTTCATTCAGCGATTAAACACACCCCACGCATGGTTTAACAGAAGGTCCTGTACTGCAGTTGACCCACACACATGCACGCATACGCACGCACGCTCGCTCACTGGAGCTCGCAGAATTCTGCTCTGTTCAGCCCGTACTGATGCTCTGGGTGGACCAGATGCTTCTTGCAGCAGTTTGGGGACAATGGTCAGCAAAAGTGCACCGCGACTTTACATTAGGGTTTTGTGAGGGGAGAAGAAGAGTGTGATGACTATGAATCAAGGCGGGGAAAACTGGTCAAAGTTATTTGTTTTATGTATGGGAGTGTGATACAGTCACTTTAATAACAGAAATGTGTGACAAAATATCAGGTGTCTAAACATCCCAAGGTTATGATCTCTCTCTGCCTCTCTCTCTCTAACCCCCCCCCCCCCCCCTCCAGGCTCTGTGACACCCATGTTTGTGAGGTTACCTTGTGGTGGTATTGGGGTAAGTTTTTCTCCCTCTTTTATTCTGGTGTGTAAATAATGGTGCTGTTTGTTCTCCTGTGAGACCCCCTCCCCCAAAACTCCAGCGGCAACAAAAACTGTTGCTGTGCTTTCCGCCGAGCGGGTAATTGTGTCCAGATGTTTTCTATAAACAAGCTGTGTGTAGTGAATATGGGGGTGGTAAAGTGTGTGTGTGTGTGAGTGAGTGAGAGAGGACTGTTGGGGGGTCTTTGTATTTTGAAACTGTGTGTGTGTGTGTGTGTGTGTGTCTGTCTGTGTCTGTGTGTGTGTTATGAGAAGATGTGTTGTGATTGGTGGGAAATGTAGACTATGTTTTGAATGTGTGTGAGTGATGAATGGACGGATGGTCAGATGAGTGAATTGATGGGTGGGCAGATGAATATGAATGGACGGATTGATGAATGAACAAATTGACAGAGGGACGGATGGACGGATGAATGAATTGATGAGTCAACCATTGAATAAATGGATGTATGAATGGACAAACGAATGAAGAGATAGACGGATGGATGAATGAATTGACGGTTATGAATTGGCAGTGCCGCATGGACAGTGTTAGTTCTGTAGTTCAGATTCCCAGTGATGCGTTTTATGATTACTTTCTTCTTAAAAGGGAGAAGTCAAGTCACTCTCTTCCTTTCAACCTTTAAACACAGTACAGACGAAGTGACTGGAAGCACCAACTCAGTGGAAATGAAATATGAGAATGTTATTAATAAGTCACTGACAGTAATATCTTTATACACATAGAACAGGGCTTGACCACATGTCTACAGTAATATTGTACATCCGCTTCTTCATTTGTTTTGCTCCAGGTTCTCCAATTCAGATTTTTCAGAAAGCTTAATGAACTCAACTTGAGAATTGCTGTAATTCACATTGCAATTTCAAAGTATCAGCTCTGCTTTTAGGAAGAAAGACTGTGCAGGGTTTCCTGTGGAACATTGAAGACCTTTGGGGAAAAACGCATATAGACGTCAGAAGGCATGTCTGTGTGAGTGCGAGATGGCAGTGCTGGATGCGTGAAGGTGAATGGTTGAGTGTCTGTATGTGCGGGTGAGATATTGGGTAGGGGGGGTGCAGGTTAGCCCCCATCAGCACCGCTGTTTGTGGGTTGATGAATGGCAGGCTGCTGCAGCAGGCTTGGTGCGGCTTGGTGAGAAACAGAAGGTTTCTGGACTCTTTTATGGAAATGGAACAAAATTGTTGTCTTCCTGCGTCTCCACAGCGAGCCTCCGCTCCCAAAATTAGCCTGTCAGAGTCAGGAGAGACTGCCTTTCTTCATTCCAACACGCTCTACATTCACCCCCCTCAACACAACCCCCCCCTTCCCCCTATTCTCTGTCCATTAAGAGCATTTTTCTCCCTCGCACACATCACACACTTTTTTATTGCCTGCGTTTACTCAAGCGCACACATTCAACACATAAATGCTTGCTCAACAGAGCTCAACGTGTGAGTCTCTCTCTCTCTTTCTCTCTCATATGCCAAGGTTTGGGTGCCCACGGTCAAAAGTCAGATTCCACAGTTTGTTTCTAAGTGACAGTAAGTTAACACGTCCTCTACACAGTTAAATCTGTGTACATGTTTTGCAATTGCACAGCTTTACATTTATTTGCTGAATTTAACATATTGGGAAAAAATAACAAATAAAATTTGCCAGAACATTTGAACAAGCCACAATTTATGTTTCGTATACTTTTCCTTTATGTCAAAAGTAGAACTGCATTAAAACGTTCCAAGGTCTGTTCTCTGGAGAGAATGCATTAACTTACTTCCACCCAGAAAATCTGTTTTAATACACAATTATGCAAAAGAATTAGTGAACCGCCGTTTTATCCTGACCAAAGCTTTTACAGGCATTTTTTTCCTTGTTGTTTGTAAGGTAACTGCAAGAAATTTACATTTCAGTAGTAGGGTGTCCACAGACTTTTAACAGCCAGTGTGCCTCTTTGTCCCAAGACCTTGCACTCTGTCTCTGCTCTTTATTTTATTTTATTTTATTTTATTTTATTTTATTACTTTAAATGCAACACAGACGTGTAATTTCTGGCAGAGTCATTCTTGGCCCAGCTTGAAAAGACAGCATTAACTATTTTTTTTATGCTGCCCTTGAGCATTCATGCCATTGAAAGCAACATTCAGAATTTGCTGGAGAATATGCATGCAGAGAGGGAGCCCCAGGATGTAACCAGCGGAACTCTGACCTGTTCTGACCGGAGAGATCATAACCACTCTGACCTGCATGCCACATTTAAGCAATCTGTACATGCTAAAACAACATCACTTTCACGTTCTCTGGTTTATTGGAGGGCATTAATGAAATGCTGGGTTTTTTTTATTTTCTTTTCAGTGTGTCACTTACTTTTAAGAGTTTGTGCTCCCACATCAGGTTCGGGCATCTCTGGCCATCCAATGGAAATGTTGATGGAAATGCTGTTTGTCCTCTGGAAAATAAGCCGATATGTATTGTCCTAACTCAAGTGTACGACTCTGAACATTAGAACTAGCGGAATGTGGGTGATAACTGTTGGCTGTAAATACCCAAGCTATGCTAAGAGAATGCTAATGAGTCACTGCATTTGCTTATAACCGCAACATGTTTTGCATGGTTTCTACTCGTTGTGTGTAAAACAAGTAGCCTATCCCGTCTTTGTAATTCATACTGAGATTTCTTATCCCATGTGAATCAGTCATAAATGTTACAGGCGTTCTAGTAAAATTGTAGCTCGTCATGTAAAGCCTCAGGTCCCATCGGAACACTGCTATATACAGCGACTTCAAAACATTCCCTGTACTTAATAAAGGTACAGATATCTTGTACCTTCCAAATATAGTTATAATTGAATCCATTGGGTCAGAACTGAACCAAATGTCTGTTAGCTTCTGTTGTTAGTGTAACCATCAACCATATGCTTCAGATGCTGTAGATCAGGTAACGTCAACTGGCGTATCACACAGTCTGGAGGCGGACCCAGCAGAGTATGTTAGTAGGCTGTGCTGAATGTGAGAAAAAATACTGAAGGAAAGCCGATGGATGTTTGGTGCTTGAACATGAACCAGCATGGCTTGTGTAGCGGTTCTGGTACTGTTTTTCTTTTCGCTTTATTTGTTTCGATTTTATTTGATTTTGGTTTCAGGTCTGAATAGTAGTGACAGCATGGCTTGTTAAAGAAAGGAAAGTCAGCAATGACAACACCTTTAAAAATGAAACTAGCTCTACATTTATCTTATCGCATTCAGAGTCTGTGGCCATAGTCAGAGTTGTAAACCTCAAGTGTCACTGCGAAACAAATCACTTTACACTAACCTACTTAAATTATTCAGTTCTGTACACGATTGAAATAAACCCAAAACTTAACATGAAAGCTCTGCTCCTATAGTGGCAAGAGTGTGAAATGCTCGTAAAGAGTAGCCTTTATTCTTTTAATCTTTTCCTCTCCCTCCCCAAAACGTTGCCAGTGGCCATGCAGCCACTAATGGTTAAGCATTTAACGGTAACCTCTGTCTTTATGCAAATATGTTAGTTTGTTTATCCAGACCTTTTGTAAACAAGCAGTATGATGTAAACAGGACTTTAGCTTAGTTTTAGTGCTTCTGGTATATGCAGTGATGAAAATGCTGAAGCGTTCCTTTAAGGCAACACTGCAAATGTCATGGTACATGGTTTGAAAGGTGGTTGATTGTATCTTGCTTTGTGTTGGAGCATCTATTGAACTTTCATTCACTTCTTTATAACCTTAGATGATCATTTCAATATGTTTCAGAGGACTAAAAGAACATAAATCCTGTAGTTCTGAAATGTGCTTATAATAGAAATCAGTGGGGTAGGTGTTGAAGCAGCTGCCCATAGATTGCATGTTGTGAGTCAGTGGCTTGTTGTTCTTTTCTATCAAGGAGAAAAACACATTGAAATGATTGATGAATCGCTGTATTCTACAGATGCCGTAGATGGAGACTAGGTTAGATTCCCGGGGTATGTCTTTAAGCTCATGCTGATGTAATTGAGGGGTTATGTATTTTTGATGGTGCTCAGTTGGAATGCCGCTGTCTGCTGGAGCACCTGTTGAACTGCACACATGAACTACAGCGTGAGTTTCAACTTTGTTCTGGTGTGTGTGTGTGTGTGTGTGTGTGTGTGTGTGTGAGTTCATGGTCCAGAGGGCAGAGTAATTGCAGTGTGTAGGGCAGGCGTGCGTTGGAATAATGAGGAGTGACTGATGAATGAATGTTCTCTGTCTTGGATATCGCACACGCATACACACACTCCTCTGGTCAGGTTTAACCCTCTAATGTTTATCCTTCATGTCACTGAATAAATGCCCCCATGTTCTCCTGTGCTCTGCTACCTCTCAGACACAGCACAGATACAAATACATGTCTCAGTGTGAGATAACACTCAACACTCCTAGTTCTTTGAGTGGGAGGGTAGATTGTTGTGTTGGGGTGTAAAAATGCATCATGATCTGTCAGTCTGCATTTTGAAGGATGTGTATCCGGCATTTTGTTGTAAAACATTTTGTGTGGTTTGATGTACCAGAAATAATCACAATTCATTTACATGATCCCTGCATGACTCCTCAAAACGGACTGTTTTGGGCACTTTGCCTTTAAGAGCGAAATGTAAATGAGCTCTGTTCTGATTGGCTGCCTTGTATTGTGGCTGTATTGTGAAAAAGCCCTCAGAGCTAAAACGCCCCTTACTATGTCAATATAAGTGGGCAGACCTTACCTGCTGTAGACTGAATAAGTGGATATGCATAAATGAGTTGGTTTACAAAAATGGTTAATGGCAAGCCTGGTTACCGTATATGATTTCTATGGACTGGTTAATGATTGGTACAGTTTGAAGCAAAGTTTATATTCAGTATCACGCTTTTCATTAAAAAGTTGGCCCTTTAATCAAAAGGATATGGTTGTGTATTTGTCCAAAGTATTTTTTTGTAGATTTTCTAGCATAGAAAACATAAGAAAAGCTTTGTTTATTATTTGTATCGTTCACATTCCACTATCGTATAATATGCTAAAAAGTCCAAAAATATCCAGACACTTTCTAATTGGTAAATTAAGCTGCAGGTATTCAACTGAGCACACCTGCCTTGTATATAATATGTTGAGCACTCTGCAGCAGCTCTCCGGGACAGTGGAGCAGTGGATCTGTCTGTGTTCTATGGAGTGTGATCTCTCCTCCTCACAGCTTCACAGCTTCTGCTGTAGAGTTAGTATGTTCTTCTCAGCTTGCTTGCTGAGCATGCAAAGCCCTATTTACAGACTTGAGTGTTGACTCTAGAAATACCTTCCTGCTTCTGTTGTGTATGTGTGAATACAGTAGTCAGTACGGTTTACTGTGGCACCAACCCAAGCAAACATCACACCTCTGCTCTCTCTGCTGTGGTCATTTACCTTTCAGTTAGTGATGCAAATTGCTTAGACCGTTCAGTGAATGGCACAAAGCCTCAGCAGCAGCAGCAGAGCTGTTTTATTTTCCTCTACATCTCATTCTGTGAGAGAGATGTCACACAAATTAACGTCACTCAGACATCCCTTAACTGAAGGAACCAAGCACTTTGTTTTTATCAAAACACTCTGTGTGCATACATGTGTATTTTACTCGGAGTCTGTTTGAACAGGTGGACAGCGACACTATCTGGAATGAGGTCCACTCGTCCAGCGCGGCTCGCCTGGCCGTCGGCTCTGTGGTGGAACTGGTGTTTAAAGTGGCATCCGGAGAGCTAAAGGTAAGACTGTCCTCATCTTAGCAGCTAATACAAATTGGCTGTGGATAAACATACAGGCTGTGGCTCTAAGCTGTGGTTAGACTGTATTTGTACATGCAAAGAGCCTTTATGTTGTTTACACCATTTATATTTATACCATCTATACACCATTTATATCTAGGTTCCTGTTATATTCCACATCAAATATTCATAAATCTTTATATTTTTTTATACTATACACTCACACTCAGCTTCTGCCCCTGCGTAGTTTAAACTAGTTAACGAAAAACCAGTATTTAGAGACCAGTCTCTTTGAGTGTCCAGCTGTGCTGTGTGTGTGTTACCTTCTTGGAAAAGAAAGCTGCCGAAGCAGAACTTCTACCAGTGCTTTCATACCTCTTTTCCACCAACAAAGTGCCAGTGCTGGCTCCCAGGATGTACAGAACCTGTAAGAACGGGCCACAAGTTCGAGACCCAAGATTAATTATCTAGATGTGGGCAGTCCTTAATCCAGAAGCGGAGGTCTGCGGACAACGCATGAAAGCATGTTCTTGTGCAAATTTTACTTCTTGCTTTGAGGGCATATATCTTACCACTCACAATCAACTTTATGCACAGTTATGTGCATTTGTGCGCAGTGCAGAGAGATTGTCGTAGACAGCGGTTACGTGCAAGATGACATGTCTGTGTTTCCTTTTTCCGTTATGAATGTGTCCTGTTATAAAGCAGCACAATGTAATTGCCTGAAGTCTGAACCGGAAAACAAGAAAACAGCGAGGTCAACAACTTTACGTGGCGATGCCAGCACCACATACCCCTTTGCTGCTTGCGTCACAGGTTGCAGGGTTCCAGACCAGAGAGTTAATGGTGCTGGAACGGCACCAATTTTTCCAGCTACCAACCAGTTTTTGGCAAAGTCCAGAGCGGTTTGAGATTTTGGCACCAGCACAATGTTGGTGGAAAAGAGCTGTGTGTCTTAGGGATCATGGACTGAAATGTCTGGCTATATCTGGCGATATTATACTAAAATTAAGTCTTATATTAATTATTCAGTAAACTTTGAATAAAAAAGCTTATAAGAAAAAATAGAAATATAATAATAAAACACTGCTGGTCAGGACAGAACAGGACAGAACGGTCCTTATGTTCTAAAGGGTGTGCTTGATTGACGTCCCTCTATCCCAACACTCCCACTCTGGAGCACTGAAACAGGAGTAAACATAAGAAACACAACATGCAGAGGGAGAAATAAGTCAAACGTACAACATGTGCAGGTTGAGGGTTAAATCCCACATGTGTCCACGGCTCACTGAAAACGTTATCCAGCTTTTGAGATGTGATGCCCTAAAGAAGGTAAAGTTCTTATTCACTTTACAGCTGGTTGTGCATCCAGGGAATGTACACACACTGCGGCAGTGTTGGAAGTAATATACTGTGTACTGTGTACTGCATACAGCTCTAGTATATGCTGTGTACTCCAAGCTACTCTTCATCAGAGGTACACTGTACAGCTGTACGCGAAGTACAGGAAAGGGACGCCTTCCAACATTATGGACTGAACCAATCAGGCCACTTCAAGAACCACCCCATTTTCCTCAGCCCCCCCAGTTACTGCTAAGCAACCATTGCTAGCCGCTTCTCAGCATGTATGCTAATATTTTGGTCAAGAGTGGCTGTTATAATACATCCCATACTAGGACTGTGTTTTCTACCCGTCTCCAAGACCACAAAATAATATTTAAAAATCTCTGATTTGGGTTCGTCTGTGTGGTAAACCTGTGTGGTTTCCAAACACTTTTTCTCCCTTTGTGAGTTTCTTCTGCATTATGCTCATAACTAATATGAGCTAGTTTGACTGAATATGAAGCATGCCTCCACACGGGAGCCTGAAAAGGCAATGCTGAGATTGCTTTTTGAGAGAGCAACTTTAGTTAGTTACTGTTTTAACATTGTCTGTACTGTACGTTAACTTTATTAAATAGACAGAGTAAGCAAATCCACCTCAAGACCAGCAGGGAAAACTGTAGGGGCTTCATTGTTGCACTTTGTCGCATTGTTGCAGCAACATTTGAGCAAATTTCGTTTCATTATCTTGTGAGCCTGAATCCAGGGTTATGGAAAATGTACAAGCAGTTTGTCAATTATTACGTTGTATTGAAATGACTGTATTGCATTTTGGGATGCAGTATATTAGCTCTATTCGCTTACAGGATTTTTTTGCCGGAGTAGTACATCATGTTGGTGTATTTGGTACACTGGGGACATTCATGTTTTAGACATACAGTACCAGTCAAAGACAAAAAAAAATTAGACACAGTTACTCATAAAAAGTTTTCCTACGTTTACCTTAATACTTTACTTTAAAATAAAAGCAAAGTCATCAAACTAAAATATACCACTCATGGAATTATGTGGTCCACCTTAAAAACCCTCCAAAATGGAGCTTTACAGGAGGATGAAACAGCTTTCTGAACTTGCAATGGAGGTTGATTTTTTTTTTTTCTTTTTGGGTCAATTCTATTGGTTGAAAGGGTAACTAGAGCTTTTCACTGGCAAGAAAAGAGGGTTTTTTTTGTTTTGTTTTTTTGTGCAATGATATATACAGTGTATTATCTCATCAGTTGGAACTGTTAAGTGTAAGCCTGTAGAGTCTTTAAGATAACCAAACACATCCGTTTAGTTGGGTGTGTCTAAACCTTTAACTGGTACTGTATTGGATCTGCTTTACTTTAAAAAATAGCCTCTGTGTTAGCATGGCCGGGTGGACAAACAAATGCATGACAGGAAGACGGGCAGACAGATGATGTAGCTTGCTGTATCTCTCATGCTTGCTGGGTTAGCTTTCGCTTGGTTGTTAGCTTTTGCTTGAAAATGAACAGAGAGAGAGAGAGAACACATAGTTATGTCAAAGCTGTGTGGATGGAACAAACCATGTCATCCACATGATCAGTGAGGATGCTGCTTACACAAGCTGTACCCAAGATTAAGACAGTTTAGTTTAAGTCAAAAGAGAAGGACTTCAGATAAATCCATTGGTTATTTTGTTGTGCATTGTAAAGTAATTCGTGGGATGTACTTTGCGCATATATATTGTGTGTCTACAAAAGTCAGATTAACATAATAGCTCTTGTAGGTTTTCCGGGGCTTTAATGTAGAGTTTGTATTTGCTGTTCTCAGTGCAGAGAGGTGATACCTTCCTTATCAGAGCATATTTGTGTGTGGTAGAGAGAGCTTACGTGACTCCACCGATCTTTGGGCATCTGCTCAACTCCAAGGGAAGTGACCCAGTAGCAACATAATCTCAATCAAACACAAACACTCCTGAGCGTAACCCAACCTGGAGGGAATGTATTAGTCTTAACTCTCACTCAGCATAACATCCTGCCTCCCACCAGTCATCACACTCAAAAATAGATCCTGGCAGCACCATGCTATCACTGTAACCCTGAAGTCCAGCCCTGTGCTCTAAAGACACCTCTGAGAGCGATCATAAAGTGCAGTCTAAGCCCCTCTCTCACTCTCTCTGTCCTCTCCACTCCCTCCATTTTTTGTCTGTGACTAAGGTGATATCCTCTGGAGTCAGACAGGAAAACAGTGCAGTGCAGCTGCTTCAACATCATTAGGCTGGGGAGTCAGTGGAGTGCATAAGGCATGGGGTCAAGGCATTAGCAGTGGCTCACACTCTTCAGCATTTTTCAGTATTCCTGAGGGGACTCATCTGAGCACAGTGACTCAGAGGCCTTAGTACTGCAAGTGGTCCTTAGGGACCACCACGTATGCTGAAGAGGCATCCGCAATATGACAGTGGGCTGACCCGTTCACCCTAAATGGAAAAATGATTAACTGAGAGCTGACTCGTCCGACTTTTACAGTCAGAGTCATTATATATAATGTTTGAATATATATATATATATATATATATATATATATATATATATATATATATTCATTTTTAAAGTATGAGATTGTGTGACAATGCAAAGTGTGAATTGAATGTGACTGCACCAGGATCTCAGCATCTTTAAAAACTAAGTGGAGCACAAAGACTAACAATATTGCAAAGATAGAAGAATGCAGATTTAGTCAAGAGATTTAGTATGTGAAATAAAGGTTAGACACGGGTCAAAAAGGATGGCAAGGTTTCGCGCAACACAGGACGGGCTGACTGTATCAAAAGCGGGAATGCAGTCTGAATAGGCCAAGCTGGCTGACTTGGTGCCAACAATCAAAAATTTAGCTCGGCGAATGCATTACCTCCTGAATGCAAGGCAACAGCCTGGAAGCCGGGCATGATTCTGTGGGTTTAAAGCTAAGATAGATAAAGATAGATAAATAAAGATAGACCTCTGTATTGTCAGTATAGCAGTAGAGATTGAGGCCATGGGAACGAATAATAGACCAAACTGTCATTTTTCTAAGTGATAAATAAAAAATCGGTTGCCTGTTTAAAAGACATGAGTCAAACAAAGTTTGACAAGGACATAAAGAAGGCAACTGGCCGTTTAACACAATGTTTAAAACAACTGTGCATAATTGTACAGATGGAGCGGCAGATTTAAATGAAATATGTGTGCACGAACCTGATACATGTTATTTAGGCCATAAAACCACAATGTGTATTTGTGGTGCAGCTCAAGCAATACATGTCATGAAATGAGCTTATTTTGAAGCCCCTAGGGCTATTTAAATGGTCGTATGTATGTGTGTGCATGTGTGTGTGTGTGTGTAGGCTGGTCTCCGTTCAGTGTGTGGCGTTATAACTAATGCAGCTGTGTGTGTTGGTGTGTGGTTACAGAACGGCTTTGCTGTGGTGCGGCCTCCAGGACACCATGCTGAGGAGAGCACCCCTATGTGAGTCCCCCTATTCATTTCCTCTCCAATCAATGCAGAAAACCACAGCGCTCACCTACACGCTACTCCTTTCTCAGCCAGCTATTAAACACCTGTTTGCTGTTGGCTGGGGAGTTCTATTATGCTATTTTCATAACTTTACAGCTCGTCTGAACCGTTGATTAAAAAGAAAAGTGCTTTGAAATTTTCTCAGATGACATGCCGCACTCTTGGAAAGCCACACTCTTTTTGACTGCACTGTAGTCTAATGGCTAATTAATATTCCTTAATAATATGTTGGTTTAATAGTAAAAGAGAACAAAGCATTGCATATACATATGGATTGTTGTTATATGTGTATGTACTGTATAATAACACTTTTCTTAATGCGATGTTTACGTCACCCTGGCCTACGGCAGAGTTCATTTGGTGCCATTTTTGAGTGCGTATTCAAAAAAACATGAAGAAATATTTTATTATTATTATAATTGAATTTCATTCAAACATGTTCGTATCCGATATAATGCTCTTCATTCACTTTACACGCACATGCATGAAAGCACCACATAAATGACTCTCAGCTCGTGGGTGGACATCCTGCCAAGGTGCACACCAGCCCTGTTGGTACATGACTGCAGCAGATGAATTCAGGAGTGGACAAAAACTGTGACTGGTCTTTAACCCCTTAAATGCATCCAGCTTTTCCATTCCTCACTTCTGTGTCTCAGGAACACACTGTGTTCCTCAGCCAGCAGGCATTGTTTTCTGTGAAGTTACTCAATAATAGGCCTTAGGATGTAATAATTTAGGGGATTCAGTTTCATCTGAGAAAAGCTTCAGTAAATGCTCAACATTTGATCTTTGAATACCTGCACAGTAAGTGATCCGTATCACCGCTTCCCTCTCTCGTATAGAAACGCCTTCCCACTGAACTGGCCTCATTACATAAAGGTTAAATGGAATGATTGTTCCACAGATGCTGTGGAAAAAAGGTTAAATAAGATGGCTGTTGCGATGCTGCGGTGAGTGAAAGCCAAGCCCAGCTGAGGCTGTGTGTGTACTTCGCTTTCTCTCTTTGGTATGGGCTGGGGTCCGGGCCAAAGCTCCGCTCTCCCACTCTGAAGTGAAGCCAGAGCTCTGTGGGTGAATGGTGTCATTAGTGAAATGGTAGAATCCACTAGACCAGGGGGTCCACTTAACACACCACCATACACGCCGCACTACATGGCACACCAACTGACGTGCTCTCTCTTCCGACACTCGCTCACTGCCTCTGTCTTCTTCCCTCACTTCCCTGTCTTTTTCCTTCATTGATATAACAGGGGCTTCTGCTATTTCAACTCGGTGGCCATCGCAGCCAAGCTCCTCCAGCAGCGACTGAACGTCAGCAAGATCCTGATAGTGGACTGGGTGAGTGCCCTATTAAAGGTGCAGGGTGGTCAATAAGTAGAGGGTATTGTTCAGTCTTAATGACATGAATATAAGGAAAATAAAAAGTAGCAGGTATAAAATGTTACACTGTATTGAAAAATGAAGACCTGCAGTGATCTATGGGGAAGAACACTGGTGGACTGACAGTGACGCTCATGGGTGAGTGCCCTATTAAAGGTGCAGGGAGGTTAGTGCGTCCGATTAGCATTGCAACATTTTAGTGTCACCTAAAAGGTTTTCACATAGAAATAAAATGTGTGCAAGAACTAAATAGATAAAAATGTATAATAATATTTAAATATATTAAACATTTTAGTATCAGCAGTACAGTCAGAACCATAATTATTGGCGCTCTTGGTTATTTATGTATTCTGTAAACTTCTCCATGTTCTTGAAAAAGTTAATGTGGGCTCTTTTGCACCACATTTATACCGTAGTCTGCTCTAGATATGAACTGAAATAAAGAAGGGATTATGGTTTTATTTTATTTATTTATTTATTTATTTTTTTTTAAAAAACAAGTTTCTAGTTACAAGTTTGTTAAAAATGTATTTCCTTTTTTTCTTAATTGTTAGATTTCTCATATATTCTTTGTAAGATTGATAACTTTTTTTTATTTATCTTGCAAAGTTTGCGGTAGTCGTTGTGGAGGTGACTATACATTACACTATGCTTTAGAGTTATAAGGTATTATCAGTTAACCTCAGACAAATACAGTTTGCATCATGTACCTCTGCAGTAAGTGTATTTCTGCTTGTAAACACAATATATTGCATTGACATCTATTTAAATAGACATTAATACAGTACACTTGCCAAACATGTAGTTGATGCTTTATGAGCTGGTTAAAAGACCATGTTTGGTTCTGAAACTTCACCTCAACACCTGCAACAATTGCATAGACTGGTTCAAATCGATCATCAGCACATCTGATTAAATTTAATGAAGAATTGACTAGAAATAATACTAGGGATAATAACAGATGACAAGTAACTCTGGTTTAGAAATAGTTCGGTGAACACAGTAACACTTAAAATCACAAATTATTGACTGCTCTGTAAAATAGCTTTGTGTATATATATATATATATATTTATATATATATATTTATATATATATATATATATATATATATATAGTTTTTCACTGTATCATATGTATAAAACTTCAAACTACATTAACTAGATTCATGTGATCACTACATCGTATAGTACACAACCATAGACTGACCTGCAAACTGCAAAGAATCCTGTCCAGCCTGGCCTGTGGTGGCATACAACGGGCCCTGGCGCGCAGGAAGCCTGCTAGCGTGATGGCGAGACTCTACTGGGATCTTTAGGGCCTCAGGATGCCTTTGAAATGCCCTTCATTTCCTCCTGTCTGTCACACAGTGCTTCAGAAGAAGAGCAGGCCACGACACACAGGGCCTCACATCAAACGAGAGGATGAGACGAGAAAGCTATTAAATCTTACTGTTGCATTACAGTGAGCTCAGAATAGAATCTTTACACGTTTTAATTTCAGTGAAAGTATGTGCCCGTGTCAAAATGTGTTTTCCAGCTCTGTGTCTGATTTCGACATCGTCTTAACGAACACATATTTTTCTTGTTCGTCACCTGCCGTGCGTGCAGTTCAGTGTTGTTGTTCAGTGTGCTTTTTTTTTTCCCTCATCAGCACCAGGACTATGAGCTAAGAGTGCATGTATCAGTGGGTATTTATACTGACAGTCAGACAGCTGCATAAATGCTGATAAACGCTAACGGCTAAAACCACTGCCCTCTTCTAGGATGTTCACCATGGCAACGGGACCCAACAGGCTTTCTACAGTGACCCCAACATCTTATACCTTTCTCTTCATCGCTATGACGACGGGAACTTCTTCCCTGGCAGCGGAGCTCCTGATGAGGTCAGAAGCCACAAACGCTGCCGAGACACAGAGTCATCGTGTCTCGCATGCCGGGGGGGGATGAAACTGCAGACGGTTTTAGTTTTCCTCCACTGTGAACGTCTGTATTTGCACCACAAAGACTCACGTGTTCATTCACCCTTGCTCCAGAACACTTTTTTTTTCAGTGTTCTAGATCAGTGTTTCTTTAGATCATTCTAGAGACACCCTGCCCTGCACGGTTCGGTGCTTTCCCCTGCTCTCAACACACCTGATTCAACTCATCAGCTCATTAACAAACTCTTCCAGGAGCTGCAGGAGGTGGGTTACAGCAGGGCTTCCACTAAAATGTGCAGGGCAGTGCGCCTCCAAGACTATGGTTGAGAAACACTCCTCTAGATTACTCTTTATAGCTTGCACTGATTTTCTAAATAGAGTTGGGGACTGCAGTCACAATAAAGTCTCATGTTAACTGATTCAAAACTTGGCTCATTAAATGCCACACAAATGCCACACAACTCGACTCGACGAACAAGAAAACTCTGGAGAAACTGGTTTAAACTGGGAGTGGCAACATAAAAACGAGAGATATGAATATAAACTCTCACTTCCAGCCTTGCATGTCCGACTTTGTCCAGCTTGGTCATTACTGCATTGTCATTCTCCAGGTGCAACACAGCTTCAGATATGGAAAACCCTTCGCTTCATGCAGTAAATGCAGTGTTTAAAGGAAAGAGGGAAATTGTTTTCACTCTATGTTCTTGTAATTGTATTTAAGTGAAGCACAATGAATTGAATTGCCTTTGTGTATGAAAAGTGGTCTACAAATAATATTTGCCTTGCTATATAAACTACAGACTAAGCAACTATTTTGAGTTGTTTTGCCTCTTTCCTATAAACACTGCGTTCACTGCACGTACAGCTCCAGTTCTGTCATTCAGGTCGAAGGTTTTTCTGTAATAACAGGCCAGACCTGATGGGTTTTGTCAGGGTTTATTGTTGCGCAGTGCAATGCCAGCAACTAATAACGAGACTAAAGACTCGACTCGCACTCACACCCCGGGGATTCGAGAGTCTGCTCTGACTCACACCCTGAAGACTTAAGACTCGAGTCTCATTTGCATGAGTCGACTTGTAAACATCTCTGTTTCTAAACTACTCCTGATGGTCTGTAGAGAATTCAGGTTCAGGTTGGTGTTAGCATGAATATGAGCATGAAATGGAGATTATGTGAGTTAGAGCCAGTCTAAGGGGAAAAACCCCTGCAGGACTTAAATGCTTAGTGACATGCTGTGGTTACTACACCTATTGTGTCATGGCACCAAGCACAGTTGAGCTCCTTCTGCAGAGACAACCACATACACAGGAGAGACTTTAGCTGCTTCAAAGAGGTGACATTGTTGTTATCCAGACCACACCTTTTAGCCTTTTTTACCCCCTTGGTTAAATTAGTTCCATGTTCAGACACCTCTGCTTAAGAGACAGCATATCACACCTTGTTTATTGTCTTCACAGTGTAGTTCATTGCCATAATAAAGCTTGAGCACTTCTATAGCTTCCCTCTAAACACAGGAAAATGCACACAACTGCAGCCATCCATGATCCTTTCTGACTTTGAATCTGTCTGTGTCCTTCTGGACCAGGTGGGTGCAGGACCTGGCTTGGGCTTCAATGTGAACATGGCCTTCACCGGTGGTCTGGATCCTCCTATGGGTGACGCAGAGTATCTGGCAGCCTTCAGGTAACAGCCCACCTCTCGCTTGTGGCTTGTGGCTTACTAGGTGTGATGTGTTTTATGTCTTCACTGTTATTCCTCCTCTGAGCTTATTCCAGCCACTACCTGCTGAGCACTGGGAAACATTCATTTGAGCTGTGCATGGGGCATTTTAATGTGTTCACAGAGGCTGAATTGTGATGCTATTCAAAGGAAGATGAAGGTTACCAGGAACAATAAATGATGATAAATTTGGACTGATATGGGCAATATTTATTGAGCTACACATACAGAAGTAGTGTCTCTCAGTATGGCATCGGGCCACCATGTTTGCTTATGCAACATCCAAGACATATTGGCATGGAGTTGTAAAGGGTCCTAATGGTATCCTGTGATAATCCATCACATGCAGTTTGAATATTCTCACACAGTTCCTGCAGATTTTGTGGTAGGGGTGGAGGTGGAGTGACACTAGGCCTTCTGGACGTGTGACATGTGACAACAAACTGTTCATCTTGGAGCTGACCATGGTGCCACCACACCATGGAGAGAGATAGGGAGATTCGTTGGTTGTCTCCACCAAGACAAAGCCAGGAGGGCATCACTGCTTGCTGAATGTCCACAATTGTTGGGAATGTCAGACAGTTTGTCGGTTCTCACTCTCCGTAGTTTGTGCAAGTCTCCCAGATCTTTCATGTCACTGGTGTGCCTTGTTCTATCCACTGCCGGCAACAGCGTGCTATGGTAGTATCTGCACAACCGGTATGGCATGCAATATATCCTTAAGACCATCCCACTTCCCAAAGTCCTACAATCCGACTGTCGGTTGATTCCTTCTAGGCGCAACTATTTTTTCAATGATGAGTGTATGTAAATGAGCTCTGTTCTGATTGCCTGTCCTGTTGTCTGCCACTATTAAAAAGCAGAAACAGGCTGAAATGCTTCTTATATCTCTGATGCAAATGGGCAAAACTGCCGTGGCCTGATTAAGTGGTTATCATGACATCACAATGTCAAAAAAGCTGTTTTTGCATCTTAGTGTAAATATGTATGGACTGCACGGACTGCAAAGGTGAATATTTAATTTATTATTATTATTATTTTTTTAGATATTTAGGATTTAATATTTTAACAGTGTTTACATATAATAGGCAAGTTTCCTATAATATCAAGCTCCAGGGTGGGTGCCTATAATTATGACACAATTTTGCCATTTTATCCATTACAGTTTGTTACATACCTCAGAAAAAGTAAGTGTCGTGAGGCATATCACACCATGAAAATGACTTCAAGTATCATGATGTCACAGTCTTATATCCTCCAGCATTATTTTTGAAGCAGAGTATTGCCTTGGCACTTGACAACAAGCGCAGGCTCCCAGCTAGAGAGCACCTTTGAAAGATGCACACAGCCTTTACCTCGCATCTCTGGATGATTTGTTTCTCCTTTTGCTGTGTGTAAGCCTGAGGCAGAACATCACCCATACTTCCACTCTCCCTGCTGACCCTCAAGCTGCCTGCTGCTCTAACACCCAGAGAATATCGATGGCAATGCTCTTTGTAAGCCTGTTAAAGCCTCTAGGTAGCTAACAGCACATCGTAAATCTGAATTTCAAAGAAGGCAAAGTGGAAGAGGCGTTGTGCTACTGTGCGCAGATTTAAAGAGCCACACTTCATATAATCGCTGCACTGACTCCAGCCTGGCAGCTGAAGAGAATGTGCCAAACAAGCTTCTACGCAGCCCCCATGATTTTCACAGGGATTTTAAGCATCTAGGAGTGAATAGAAGTAAGTGGGATGAAGAAAGGTTCCAAAACAATGTCTTGTAACAATTTGTTTAAGCGCTGCTCATCTGTTGTACAGTCTCTTTTATCTGTGTGCAGAGGCTGATGGGAGTCTTTCAGGATGTGCCAATAGGGCTGGGCCCCATTAGCTCTGGTGTCTGGGCCTATTAATAACCCTCTCCCCCCCCTGGGGTGCGGGCGCACGGCCCATTCAAGACGCCCCTGGTCGGGCGCTTTGAAGAGGGGAATCCGCGCCCAACACGTTCAGTCTGATCCTTCAGGTAGAGGAATGACAAACGGCCCATGGCGGGTCAGTGATAAACCCAGATGATCTGTGCTCATCCCTTTCTTCACCTCCCTCCACTCCTCCTTCTTCATGCTACTATCAACCGTTCCTTTTGTCTGTCCACCGCTGTAAATCTCCCCACGTCTCTGATAAACAACACAGCCCCGGTCCGTCAGAGTCTCCGCACGCAGGGCCTAAGTGATGCCAGCTGCTTCAGACCTGCATCACCCACTGACCCCAGACCATCCTACTGCGCTGCTCGTTCCATTACCTATTAAAGCAGGGGTCCACAGGCAGGCATTGAGATGCCCACAAGATGCTTTAATGTCCGAACATAATAACTTAATAAATATAATAAATAAATAAATAGCAATACAATGGCACTTTGAATATTAGAAACCTGAAAGGGCATTTTATTAAATTTATTTTTTTATTTGTTCTCCTTTTTAATTCATTTTCTTGAGTTATTTCATGAAAAATAAGAAGTTATTAAATGTGTAACATAACGTAATAGTCTGTTTACATTAAAGTTTTGTCAGGTTATATAGATTGAGTCTTGATTTAGATTCAAAGCGTTCTAGATGTTAATTTTATTTTGAATTAATTTTCAATATTCACAGTTTTACCTATTACTATGAAATCTTTATTATTATTATTAATTTTTTTTTTTGCATTTCTGATGATATTGTTGATGTTAAAAACTGGGTAACTACATAACACATTCATAACATCTTATATAAACACTTCACAACATATTCAAAATTCATAAAGTATACATGTTTTTATGATATAATGGAGTACTATGTCATGTTCTGACAGACAGTTTTCAAGTCTTTATTTATAATTTTCTGTATTTCAATGAAATAAGTGTCCTAGCTTTACCCTTTTGGACAGAAAGTGCATTGGCACTGTTTTAGTCTATACTTTCAACTCATTTTGTCTTCTTTAAATTATGTATTGTGCCAGACCGTTCATTCAACAGCTCAAACGCTGTTTAGCAAAACATTATTAGGTCTTTTTTTGCCTGTCCAGAAATAAGACATTTCTGGACATTTTTTCAAAATAATAAATGAAGACTTTTATTTTGAAAAATATCCCTCAGTAAATGACATAGTACTTTATCTTAATATCATGTAAGTCATGTAGACTTTATAAATGTTGATTTAAACCATCTCAGAAATGTTGTGCATGCCGCTGCTTTAGCAGCAAGCTAGCTGACTGGTTCCACAGTAGATCTGAATTAACCACTGATGTGCTGTATTTGGAAATGTACTCGATCTGCACAGTTACTCAGTGTAATCCGAGCTTTCCTGACTGTCATTGATTGAAGTGTGGTTGAGGTCTAGTTGAGTGCTAGTTGAGTCAGGGTTAGTCAGAGAACCCTCGGTGTGCTGGGTAGCAGTCTGTAGTGAGATTGTGTGTGCTGAGCTGAGTGACTCACTCCCACTCCCTCCTGCCAGCCGCTGCTCTAAGCCTGGCACAGAGCCCCATACAACCAGCCCATTCATACTGATCACTGTACACTACAGCCAGCCATGCTGCCCTACTCTCTGATTCTGTCTTCTCTCTTTTCTTCTCTTTACCTCTCTTCTCTTCTCTTCAATCCTCCTCTCCTCTCCTGTTTTCTAGTCTTTTCTCCGTCTACCCTCTGTTCTCCTCTCCAACTCTCCATTGCTCTTTTCTTCTATTCTCTCCTCTCCCCTGCTGTCCTAGTTATTCCTCTCCTCTTTTATCCCCCTCTTCATTCTTCTTCTCTTCTCTCAGCTCCTCTGCTGTCCTGGTTTCTCTTCTCTTCTCTTCTCTTCTCTTCTCTTTTAGTCTCCTCTTAACTCTTCTGCTGTTCTTTTTTGTTTCTTTCCTTATTCCTTCAAATTTTCTCAATTTCACTTCACTATTCTTGTTATACATGCTCTATTCTTCTCTTCTCTTCTCTTCTCTTCTCTTCTCTTCTCTTCTCTTCTCTTCTCTTCTCTTCTCTTCTCTTCTCTTTTCTTCTCTTCTCTTCTCTTTCCTACTCTATTCTATCCTACTCTACTCTTCTCCTGCATCCTGCCTTTCTGATGAATGTGGCCCAGTTCTTACTCAAGTCACTTTAAAATAAGTCATTTGTGAAATGTGCCTAAGAACAAACTGAAACAGGAAGATGTAGCAATGAATTAACATTGGACAGCACAATTAGTGTTTTAGTGTTCATCCTGCTCTATAATAAGTTGTTCATGAAACATCAATGGACCCAGCAGAGATTTCTGCCATACTGTATGTGTTAGTCAGATTGTCCCAAACCACTGAAGAGTAAAACTTTGCTCCAGTCAGCGACAGCAACCTGATATGAGCCATTAGTGTAATCCAATTAGAACCTAGAATAAATTTCAGAAGGTGGGCTTCTAACGGCATAAATCTTGTTCTTTCTCTCCCTCTCTCTCTCTGTCCAGAATACACTAAAGTAAAGTCAGTAGAAACTCCCAATTCCACTGTCTCAGCATCTCAGCACTGCACAGACCGGTGCTCTCCTTTCACTAGCACACCTGATTCAACAACAATTAGCTGATGCATTAAATCACTGTTTGGCGAGTTTTATTTTTTGTTTCAGCTCAATTAGAGCACACCCTCCCAAACAGTGTCTTATCTTGTTGCCCACCCCTCCTCAATCTCTCTCTCTCTCTCTCTCTCTCTCTCTCTCTCACTCTCTCTCTCTTGCTTTCTCTCTTTCTCTCTCGCTCTCTCACCCACCCTGGCCCCTCTGATCAATCGTACAGCACTGCACCATTTTCACAGTCCTGATTTATCTTTCCCCAAAGACTGGGGAGGGAGAGCACAACAGTTCATATATCTCTCCTTTGTCTGTCTGTCTCTTCCTGCTCTCTCGCACACTCCTTGCCTTCCCTCTCTTTCCATCAACTACCTCTTAGCTTTTAACTCTCCTTCTCTGCATGGTAAATAGTGCAGCATTGATGTAATGATAAAGCCTGAATGGGGAAAATCTGTGGCCAACCAAACAGAGGAGAGGATCAGATAAATAGAAAGCTCCTCTGGTGTAAACAGAAAACATTGTCGCTCTTTCTTTCTCTCTCCCGCTTCTTCTCCTTCCATTTCCCTTGTTTCCCTCTCAGCCGTGTTTTGAGGGCCATGCGAGACAATGCGTGCCTCGCGGGCAGCACCTTTTTATTCAGCCACAGCCAGTGCCACGTTGCATTTGCAGGGGATCAAGCCTGAGATGAAGAAAGAGGGAGAAAAAAGATAAGAAAATTGGCTCTAATGAAAACCAGAAGCTCAGGCATTCTCGCCATGAACTTGGAAACAGAGAGGAGAATTGAAGTTAATTCAAACCAGCTCTCCGCAATGCCAGATGACAAGGCTTTGAAGTGTTTTTCCCCCTTCTTTTCCTTTTCGTTCTTTCTTGACTTTTTTTTTTTTTGTACAGGGAGAGAGATTGGAAAAGCCTTTGAGCCTGACAGATAGCCCTGGATAGCATTAACCCTTCGTGGGTCCCATTGGTTTTACAAGCAGGGCCTGTTGTTGCCTCAGACCACTGTTGGCATGCCTCATCCCGGGAATTAAGTGGAATTGCAAGGATGGATCATCTATGGACAGTCTGTGGTCCCCTGTCCTTCTTGCAGCCTTCGCAATTTGTCTCAGTCCGGTGCAGGGGAATCTGTACAGGCTTTTGCTAATTACCGGCCATAAATCCTAGACAACCATGCCCCTTGATGCCGGTCTCTTCTTCTGTTTGAGCCCTCCATCAGGCATTTTCTTCAACAAGTCCGTTGGTGATGATCATTAAACCAGGATTTAGAGTCAGGTTTTTAGGGTGGAGTGGATGTAATGAGAGGAAGGTTTGCATATTTCCTGTCCTTGTCATGTACAGAAAAAGAGGATTGCTTTCAAAGTAGGTGTTTGGATCAGTCATCCGTGGGCCGGATCCCAAATTGTGTGTTTTTGAAAGGTAGAGTATGGTTGTGTTCGCAAGTAGGCCTGGCCTCTGTCTGGTGTAGCGTCACTGTGTCATCTAGATACAAATCCATCTGTTGTCTTCTGCCACACCATGTTCCAACTCCACGCCCTTCCTGTGATTTAGTCCCAACTGCCTTGCCACCGCCCACGGAAGAGAAGAGGTGGAGAAAGTGATTACTGTTTTATGCCTAGGATGGGACACTTCTAAGACCTAGGTGATTTGAGGGAGTGGGCTGTGATTTATAGCTTGGTCAGACCATCTGAATCTAAAGAGGTTTCATCTTGCTCCAAGTGGGTTTGGCTTTGCTTTCTACACCACTGAACTGTACCTAGATGTAAGCTTAAATAGCCAGTTTTTTCTGTTTTTTCTGCTGTGCCCTGTGTTCATGCATTTGGTAGATTGTCAGTCCTTAAAGTAACCTTCTCTGTAACTCGGCTAAACACACTGATGCTTAAAAAAAGTTCTGGAAAATTGACTCCCATTTGAAGTAATACTTGACAAAATACAAGGAGAAAAACCAGCCAGGAACCATGATGTGTTTTGCCAGGCTTAGTGATTCATGGTTTACTGAGGATCTCTGCAAAAGAATTAAGCTGTGCCAATTTATCTCCAAAGTGGGGAGGTGATCTTCTTGCCTAGTTCGGGCAGTAGTTGGGGAAGAGCTGGAAGGACCATTTCTCATGGATTTCTGAGAAGCTGTTGGGAAAGCATATTGAGGGCAACTGTTTTACTGAGAGGAGGGGTTGTGACAGCCCTGTGGGTTGGGGCTGTTGAGGTGTCTCATAGTTTTAGAGAAGCTCCTGGGAAAGGGAAGAAAGCCCATGCACTGTAGCGCTGCGTTCCTCCAGTACTAGGAAACCCACGAAGAGAAGCACAGTGTGTACTTTCAGCAGTGCCGTCGGGGTACTGGCCTGCAATAACCACTAAACACACAGTGGGATACTAACAGTTACCATTAATCCTGGCTCAGAAACGAGCTGGACAAAGACCGGAGAGGATTTCCAGTCTTTTCCTCTTGGCTTACGCCTCAGTTAGCAAAGTTTGGGTATTATTGCAGAATAGCATTCATTCATATATGGAACAGTTCTTAACAAGAACAAATAAGCAATTTAGAAGCTTTGTCATTTCCTGCTTTTTATTAATGTTTGCTGGTGTTGCACCATGGTTTGAAACAGATTTAAATCAGCAGCCGCACGCTTCAGTTGCTGGTGTGAAACCTTTACTTCTTGTGCAGGTGCCATTTAAGATTCTGTGAGGGCCATAGCTGTGTGGTGGGCAGGATGAAGGATTGTGTTCCAGGCTGATGAGGGGGTCTGGATGAACGCTTAGTGATTATTAAGGGCTGCTCTCTTTGGCTTTACGAGGCATGCTTTCTTTTTTATGAGCCTGCTCTTCAGGATTGGAGCTTAGAAGAAAAGCCAGATGGACCTACGTAGATACCAGCTCCGCACTATGTGCATGGGTATGCGTTTTTGCACACTGTGTTGGAATCAGTAGGATATTTAGAAGACTCTATATTCCGATAAGAGGCCTTTCCCTTCTCCTTATTCCACCAAAGTCCTGGCATGCTGTCTCTCCAAGGATCTCACTTGAGTCTGTTTCTCCGCTTCCATGGAAAAGATCACACACGGGCCTCAGCCCAGGTTAGGACCTGCAGAGATGAGCGTGGAGAAAAGGGGTTATGAGAGGGCCATCGGTGGCGAGGTGCGAAGAGCACGTGAGGCTCCAGAGGGGTCACAGTCTGCTTTTATTTGTATTCACTGCATATCTGTGTGGTCCAGACGATGAATCATCCCCTCTCTGCTCAGATTTGCTTAGAAATCAGGAATGATAGCGAGCGTCAGCAGGCAGGAGGCAGTAAAACAGCAAACGTAAGCCGACGGTCTGTGGAGACGTGAGTTTGGATGGCTTCCACTCTGTGGGTCGTAAATTTCAGCATCCGTAACCTAATTAGCAAAGCTCTTTTCTTTGTCCCAACCTAGACGTAGCTTGATTCATGCTCTTTAAAGGATATAATGGAAAACCAGTTTCTTGCTCTTGAAAAATGGGATTTTTGATACACTATGTAAACACTGTGAAGGTTTTTCAGAACATAGCATTTGGTCTGCAGCCCTTCTGGTCCATAGGTGTAAAACTATTTTGAGCATCGTGCTGGTTGTCATGTCAAAACCAGTGGCTGACCTACAGCAATTTCGACTGCTCATGTTGCGATAACGTTACTGCAGACATTCTGAAAAGTCATTTGTAGAGGAAGATGTTGGGGGAACATTGTGCTGTTCTTGGCTGTTGGGAAGCAAATGTATCATTGCAGCTTTCCAAAATATACAGACATCTGAAAGAAGTAGCTGATGTTTATTGTTTTATGATATCCATAAGAATGTCAGTCTGAACATGTAGACAAGAACATGTAGACAAGAACATGTACAATGTGTGTCTTTTAATCCAAGCTTTCTGCATGCAGCACCGATGACCGAATGCTGCGACTTTTTGGCAGTTCGGTGGGGGGTCCCCACCGAGGAATGCAGTGATGTGAGCAGTTTTGACATGCGCATGGCATTGGCGCGTCTCACTGAGAACATCAAAGCGAAGTGGGGGGGCATGGAGGCGGGGGTAGTGCAGGGTAGGTGGGGGGGGGCCCTGGCCTTGTGCCCATCCCACTGATGCCGCGCACCAGTCCTAGGCTCCGGGTTTGCGGCAGCCGCTGGCATGCCTGTGGGCTACGTGTGAAGCGTCGGAGCTTTCATGTGTCCCGGACCAGACGCAGGAGAGACACGGGCAGGCTTTGCTGCGGTCAGGCCGCCACCATTGCTGGCAGGTTGGGAGTCTGCAGGAACGAGGCGTCACCTGCAGCGGAAAGTCTGACTCTGGGGGAGAGCAGGACTCAGCTTTTCTCTCCGTGCTAATGAATAAGCGTTCCTCATTATTAAAACCCACAATCTAATATCTTGACCTTAAACCTCACTCAAAGTGAGGCCAGTCATCACTGTTTTTTTTCCCCCTTCTGTACAGCGGTTGAGGGACTTTCCTTCTTTCTGTTCTCTCTTATGTTTAGCCACATTTCAGCAGACCACAACATGTAATAACAAGAGTCAGTGTTGATTGTGAAAATATTATTGAGCATTTTTAGCTTGTTTTGGATGCTTCCAACATAAATGACTGTGGTGCTCTGTCCCACACTTCTGAAAACAACTACTCCCTGCTCACCCCTACACTCTGCGTAGTCATGGAGGCATAACCATTGGTAAGAGTGACGCTTGTTCTTTCACTCTTCCACCCTCCGCCCATCTTTACCTAATGTAGCCGTCAAGGTTTTGACAGACCTAATTGAGTTTTATCATTTCATAAAATGTTATTGATCTAAAGGCTTATGCAAAACACTACGTAGTGAAGTTAATATGCCTAAATATGTTTTTTTTTTTCAGTCAGTTGTTAAAAGCACATATTGAAACTATTATGGTTGGGCATTCCCTGCATTGCTAAAGCTACACATTACTTTGTTAATATGTAGCCTTAGTTGTGGCCACTCCTACAGCGACATTTCGGTAGCCAGTTCCTGTAGTCAGTGTGTCGTGTAGTGAATACTGCTCTGACTGAAGGAGGCACTGAATTCGGGTAGGACAGCGCAGGTGTTGGGCAGTATTGGAGAGTGTGGGCACCTAGAAAGCCTGTAATTGTGGCGGTGTGGTGGAGCACAGGATGGAAAGAATGAGGCTGGTCTGAGCCACTGCCATCTCAGGCCCCAGGCCCCGGGCCCCCGGCCCACCCACAGTACACGAGTGCCATGTTCCTGAGGTCAGCAAAGTACAGCTCTCAACAGCTGCCGCAGAACGTGGAGGGCTGGCCACCACCACTAACGCTGACGGCTACGCCTGAGAGAAGGGCGTGTATATACCCCCACACACGCACACTCCCGAACACCACAGCCAGATAGATAGATATTTGGTTCATATTTGGATGTTAATGTTAATTTTTTTATAGTTACAGTTTTTGGGTACTGGGAAGGTATGCTACGTTTAATTCGGCATGTGTGCTTCCTGGGGTTTGAACCCATGACCTTGACATTAATAGTGCCTACCAGTCAGGAGAAGGCCTAACCTTCAGAGGTTATGGGTTATTGCTTAAATCTCTTATGTATTTACGTAGTATATAATGCATGACGTATATATTTATTGTGAGTTTTCAATCTGTATTGACATGTTTGACTTTTTTCTTCTCCTTTGGATGCCAGGAGGTTAGAAAAAAACGGCATAAATGTTTCTGTTCTGCAAAACAAGACCATATGCAGAAGAATAACTTATCATAAACTTAGAATCATAGTAAAATGTCTCCTCTTGTTCTCACAAACACAAATATGATATTAATTATGAGTGTGTAATAATCAGCATTCCCTGTCTTGTTTCAGTCAGCAGCTTAAGAAGTGATTAACCTCAAGTTCTAGCAACTGCTATCAATTATTTTTAGCTATTATGAGACTAACATTCAAGACTGCTGTCTATGAAATATTGCAATCCGTGCCGACACATGAATAAAGTCCAAGATTTGATGCGGCCGGAGTCGTTATTAAGCACTGCAGGGACGGGGCGATGTTGTAGGTGTGGTATACGTCATGCTTCAAGAATATGCTGAGGCTGCGGCGGATATTTGCAGCCTGACCTCAGCTGTGGTGTGTGGACAGGCCTCAGCTGTGGAGGACCTGCCCACATCTTAAGAAAAAGCAACACAAAGCCAGCCTATAATCTGCCTACACCTACAGTGCAGCAGGGAGCTGCTGTCCTCCGGCCAGATCCTCAGAGTGAAACTCCAACTTCAGCCCCAGCAGTCCCACTAAGCCCAGCCAGATCCAGTTCCTCCCCAGCTGCAGCTCCGACTAAAAACTCAGCGCCTTAATGGAGCTTAATATAGCCTCCCAGCTGGGTGTGCTTCAGTGACGCTGGAGGCGGCCAGCCGGAGTTTATAGCCATAAGCTCAGCCATAATGTCCTCCCACCCGAGCAGAGCGCATATCTCGCCCTCTCTGATAACCCTCACGCAGTTTGATGAGGTTGACCCTGCATCTGCTGCGTTTGCTTTCGTGGATGTGTCTTCTGTAGTGTGAGGAGTATTCGTTTATTGCTTGTTATTAAAATGGTAGGGCGAGAGAGGGCAGATGGGAGTCTGTTTTAATGCCATATCCTCATCCCACTCATGCTGTCATTGGGTCAGTACTGCACGTCAGTCTGGAAGAGTTGTGGAGCTGTGTGCGCTACAGCGGCTCTGGGCTGGGAATCATAGCCTCACCACAAAATGGGCCGTTAAACCCACAGTCCTTCTATGAATCACACATTCAATCTGGGCATGTTACTTGGACTCATTTTTTTTTTCCCTCTCCTTCCGAACATAACTGTGTTGTATGCTTGCCTGCATGTTACAGTATGCTGATGTTTATTCATCCGAATGGCCTTAGTATGAAAGGCCATGTTCGTACCTGGTATTTTGAGTAGTTGAATGCATCTTCGTTGGCTATTTATGATCAGATAACGTGACTGGACAAGGACACTGTGTTTCGGTGTGTCACTGAAAATCTTCCATGTGTTTGAGTAGATGTACAAGCTGTTGCAAGTGCTTATATGTCACAGCTTGTGCAGTGAAGGACACACTTACAACATGTAGAGAGCAAGAGTCACTTTATTATTCTTCTGGGGTTTTCATGACTGTTTTATACCGCACTGTAATGGATAGTTCACAGAGTCTGTTTTTGTCTTTGTCTTTTCTGCAGGACGGTGGTGATGCCCATTGCAAACGAATTTGCTCCAGACGTGGTGCTGGTTTCGTCGGGTTTCGACGCTGTGGAGGGTCATGCGCCACCACTGGGGGGATACAAACTCACAGCCAAATGTGAGTGTTCAAGGAGTGCTGATCTTTTTCTTTCCTTCACCCAGACACATCCTCCCCACAATACACCGCCTTCCCTCTCCTCCTCCTACACTTGAGGCTTCAGCACAACATGACAAAACCATTAGTCATTATTATGGAAGTTTTTCTCAGTCTCTCTCTCTCTCTCTCTCTCTCTCTCTCTCTCTGTCTCTGTGAAAACCTTTCTGAATCCTTATGCACTGGTACTTACATGCTCTTGTGCTTGTCTGGATATGGACTGGTACTTACATGCTCTTGTGCTTGTCTGGATATGGACTGGTACTTACATGCTCTTGTGCTTGTCTGGATATGGACTGGTACTTACATCCTCTTGTGCTTATCTGGACATTTACATTGACAAACACATAAATAAATGTAAATTCATACACACACATATGCATAAATCTCTCTCTCTATAGCTCTTTCTCTTGTCTCTTTTTTTTAGATAGGAACGGCCCTTATGCCGTTCCTATCCACCTCTTGCTCTCTCCCTCTCTCTCATCTTGTCTCTCTATCACTTTTTTGTGGCCTGTCTGTGTGGCCAGAGAGAGAAGAGGAAAATCACACACCACACACTGCTCCGCTGCTCGGCTCGACAGAAGGCAAAGGTTTATTTTTCCTGTCTAAAAACTGTTATTCTAGTTGAATTTGTAACGTCCCAATGCCACAAAAACAAAGAGGCCTTATTCCCCTGGGTCTTCAGCGTGGCTCAGCCCAGCAGAGAGGCACTCTCTCTTTCTCTCTTTTTTATGCTTTTATCCCGTAAGGCATTCCAATCCCATTCCTAATCTAAGTTTAAGAGATTAGAAAACATGTAAGAGACCAAGAGGTAACTTTTATCCTATTAGAAGGCCATTCTCGTATCTTAAAGGTCTCTTTGTAGATTACATCTACCAGCAAAAACCATACTTACGTGTGTTGAATGCATGCAGTGTAAAGTATAAGCATTGCTGGGTAGAGGTAGAGGACGCATGTGAAGGGTTTGACTTCAAAGTAGCAAGATCATCCAGACTGAGATAAAGTAAGTGCGACCATGCAGACAGGTTTAATGTAAACCTTTTAATTAAAAACAATAACAAAAAACCCATCAAAATTGTGCACTGAATTTCCCTAAAAAGAATACGATTGAAAAACAAGTTTAATAAGTTTTTGTAATCATTTTATTTTATGATGTAAACACACAAATTCGATGTGCTTAGTTGATTTTTCACATGACCAGTAATGTCACCCACGTAATTCACAAGGCCTTGCATTTTCTTATTGGCGGCATGTACTTCAGGCCATCAGATAGCTAGTATTTAGCTGGTAATGTAAATTAAACATGCCAGGAAAGTGCGAAACAGCTGGATAATGACCACTATAAGGACTGGCTTCAAGATGAAGAAGCAAATAAACGTGTTATGGAATGCCATTACTTCATGAACTGGAAAATTCCCATATTAGTGATGTTTGCATTGAAAAGCCATATGATGAGGAGGAACAGAACAGCGTGAACTGAAGACAAGCTAAGAAGTGGGCGGGTCAGTTAAGATTTTTTTCTTCCCCATTTGCTTGCATATTTTTGCTATGGGTTTTCAGTGCTGGAGTGCTGACGTTTGGTCCTGACTGGTTTAATGCCACTGGGACAAGTCAGACTAGTTTAATGTCAGTGAGAGCCATTTAGACTGGTTTAGAATGTCAATGAGATAACTCAGTTTGATATTGGTGGGAACTTGCAGGCTGGTTTCATGTTAGTGAGTCCACTCAGACTGATGGTAAAAGAAGTGAAAAGTATTTGGCTCTGTTTGCACTCTTGTAGGTGCCTGATGGCCTGTGACAAGACCCACTTCCCTCTAGACACAAAAACTCTTTCTAGACCTTTACGGAGCATTTGTAGCCGTAAGCATTTGGACATACTTGTACGCTATACTCTTATCTGGATCTTAACACTGGAGCAGTGGAAGCATAAAATCACACTTACCACACTACACAAACATAAACATGCAATGAGGTTTTTGTACAATCAGTGACCTCAAATCTAAATTCCAGTGAGACTGAGTGAGTTTTTTTAGTGAACGTTTTGGTTAGCGTATGAGAGTGTATGAGAGTACTGGTCAGAATGTACTGTGCTATGCTGTCCTGGCCAATCTCTTGCCAAGATCTGAAGGGCCTCCAGAGCTTTAGCAGAATATATCAGAGCGTTCAGACCCCAAGACCGGCCTGAACGGGGTATAGCAGGATGCATATATTCAAACAAAGATCAAAAGCAGCCTGGAGTCGAAATCCTGAGCCTCGTTTATTAAAATTAAACCTGCCTTGTATTATGCGTTTAGGCCCACTAAATCCTAGGTGCCTTCCTTGCGAAAGAGAAAATATGATGTAATACCCCTTTCTTTCTTTCCTTCCTCCTTCTTTCCCCGCTTCGCTCCGACTCCAGCTTCTTTGATCGGGGGCCAGGCAGCGGAGCCTTTGGGGCCAGCTCTAACCCCTACCCACATTTGCTTTCTCTCTCCCCCCGGGCAGGTTTTGGCTACCTGACCAAGCAGCTGATGGGTCTGGCCGGCGGCCGCCTGGTGCTCGCCCTGGAGGGGGGTCACGACCTCACTGCCATTTGCGATGCGTCTGAAGCATGTGTTTCTGCTTTACTAGGAAACGAGGTAAGAATGGACTGGAGAGCAGAACAGAGTGGCAGTAGAGGGGTGGAAGGGACTTGCAGAGGTGTAAATGGATGCTCTGAATAGCAGCATTCTTCAACCCCTCATACACAAAAGTTTATCTGATAAAGCAGTAGTTCCCAAAAAGAGAAATCTAATTTACATCCTTTTACATACAGGCATTTTACCCATACCTCAAATGTATTCTGCCAACAGCTGTGATTTGATTTGTTTTGTAGTAGAGCCATGAGGCTTTAACAGAAGGTTCTATCCCAAACAGTTGACACAGTACAAATTCTGCCTGTCTAAAAATAATGTACAGACAGAATTCATGCTTGAAGATATCTTTATCTATTGTATAGAGACCAGCATGTCATACAGACTGAAACCACATAAGCATGTTTGTTTGAGATTAACAACTTGATGCAGTTTGAGGCAAACTGTGGTGTAAGACATGTGACCATAAATGCAGTGTTTATTGGGGTGTGGGCTTCCTTATTTGTTTGCCACATTAGCCTTGTAGCTGCTATGTAACACTAAGGAAACTAATAGTCTTGAACACCAAATGTCTTTTTACTGATATTTTAGGTTAACCGTGTAACTTTTATAGCTTTCTTTTCTTACTAAGAAGGAAATGACTGGCAGTGTCTCTGTTTGGCCATTCTAGAGAAGCCCCCATACTGCTTCCTGGACCCCTGTGTTTACTGATGTCTCTTTTCCTTGGCAAGGATCACACTGTATCGTAATAACACCAAAAAGGTGTCACTTAAACAGACCCTAAATTGTGAGACATGTCATGCTCTTCATATTCACTGACATAGCTGCTTTAACATTACAGGGAATCCAAAGTAAAACATTAGAATGCTTGTATGATAATACACCTCAGTGTTATATTAACCATCCAGCAGAGTATGACCAAAAATATACAGATATACGATATAAATGTGATAAAAGTTTACTTAAAAATGGCTGACCCAGACCTATCTGTGAACGGTGTGGGCGTGACCAGTGAGCCGATTGATTGACAGTTCTCTGTCCAACACTTCTAGCTGTGCTGCCACTCATACAGAACTAAACTCATTATCTATCATTTATGTGATGGTAACTAGATGGAAAAAAGTCATTGAAGAACAGACATGCAGACGGACAGGCAGATAAAGCAACAAGTGAACGAAAGGGCAGACAAACAGTGCTGGTTTATTGATAAAGGAATGAATGGGCGACATGCAGCTACAGATAGGTGGTCTTCTAGGCCTCTAGCTTTTGATTATGCTGGGTTAGTAAAGGCTGCAATTTAATTATAGGCTATTTCACCAAAATCGTGTCTTAAGTGGGAAGCAATAACATATCAGAGCTGGTAAACTGCCCGTAGATGAGTTAGACCAATCAGAGGCAGCCAAGGGACTGTATGCTGTCACATCACAACCACATCTAACTGGCAGTCTGGCCAGCAGGAAGTCTCCAGCCAGAGAAAGGAGATGTTCTGGTCTTAATGACCAAAATAAGAGCCCTGGACTTTAGTTCACAGAGTCCAGCCCTACACTTATTGATAATTGGAATATGAAACGATTTAGGTTCTCTGGGTTTTCAAGTAACCTATAAACGGTGCCATAAAGGCTAATTTTCAAGGAATCAAAATGGAAGACATAGACAAATGATTTGGTCAAATTTATATGCCAGGTATTGCTAAGAAAGTGTCATAACCAAACAAATTACGTCATGTTAACTTGGATCTGCCAGCTTCCCCGTTTTCTCAAACAGCTACTCTTTTAATTCAAGAGAAATCTGAAACATTGAAAGCTATAATTCAAACCCACGTGCCAGTAAAGAAAAAACAGTTTGTTTTATAGTTTAATCCTTTTTTTCCTTGTTCCCATTTATTTCCTTTGTAGCTCTTTGATTTTGTCACTGGTCATTTTGGTATAGCAATCAGCCGTCTGTATTTCTTTCTCCCTCATCTATCCTACTGCAGTTTTCCATTCAGGCTCTTTTTCTTTCAATCATACTTTTCCTTTCTCTGTTCTTCATCCCCCACCCCCTACCGGCCTCCGGGTGTGGGAGACAGTTTGCTCCAAGTGCAGAGGAGGGGGAGAGAGAGGAAGTAACAATCGTCGAGTTGAAAAATCAGAGGTTAATTGTGGGAGTGTGTTTTCCGTATCCAGAACTAAATAAACTATCCTCTGTAATTCATGGCACACAGTACATTACGTACAATAAAAACGTAGACCCCTCTTTCCTCTGAAGCTAATGGCTCGAATCAATGTATTTGGCTGCGGTGGAGATGAGTTTTGCCCTGGACATTTGCGTCTGTATTCGATCATTGTTCAGGGGCGGCGGTTTGTGGTCAGAAAGGAAAGCACTGTTGCAATACCAAATATATTCTTGTGCTTTATTGTGCATGTCTAAGTTTTACATGCAATAAAGCCTGTGTAAGTTTCCCCTCTTGTTGAAAGAAGCTCAGATTGCTCTCACGGAGCATATTGTTAACAGGCTTTCTAAAAATACAGCAATAGTCACTCATGGAACGTCAGATGGTGCGCTCGACAGAGGTGAGCGCTAAGCCGAAGTGAAATCGCAGGCACTGTGTATTTTTTTTAGAGGGGGACATGAATTGACCCACAGGCACACACCCTCTTGATGTTTACTTTAATTGGCTGAAGAGAAAACCTGCTGAAGCCATCCACACAGGCCCTGAGAGGCTTTAAAGCACAGCTAATAGCATCCTGTCCCCAAAGCGGAGCTACACGAATCAAGCCCAACTCTGACACTCACGCTCGCGTTATACCATCTCCCTAAGGCCACCTTAGCGGCCACAGGGATCAGAGCGCCACTTTCCTCAGCTGAATAAGAGGACAGCCCTTGTTCCTGGAGTTTTAGCCTAGCTCTTGAGACAAAGCTGTAAATACGGTCTTGGAGTCATAAAAAGGGGAGCTAGTTCCACTCCAGGGGATGAGAAAAAAAAACAAACAGGACAATAAGACTAGCCGCTGGAGCTCGTAAAGGAGCTGCCCTGTGTGAGCGCAGCAGGGTGACTGGAGGGTGGGCATGCTGTTGGGCCTCCAGCTTGGGGCCCCCTGCCTTTGGTGGGGAAAAAAAAAGAGTCACTGCTTCCAACCTGTCAGGATAAATAGATCTTATCAGCACCGAACTGAAACAACGTTTGCTTTAGAGCGGAGCTACACAGACCGCCGGTCTTAATGCAATAACCTTAATCGGTTTACCCGCGGCAGGCGTGGAGCCTGAGTCAGGGGTCACATCTTTGGCTATGGCATCTCTGCCAGTTTCTGACTTGAACCGCTATTCCCTAAACTTTTAAGGGACCTTCGCTTTTGCAAGAACCTATTTTTTTATAGTAATTCCAGAATAATATACGCTTAATCACACTCAATGGCTTCTTTGTGGTCAAAACCTAGATGTACAGTTACATATTGTTTCTCACGCTCTACCCCATTCATCATTGGCCAGTGTCCGGATGACCACTGTTAATGAGGTATTATTTAGGAGGCGGTCCATTCTCAGCACATTCTCAGTGACACTGCTAATGGAATGAAGTGCCGGTACAAGTGTATCTAGCACAGGAGAGTTTTTACACATGGTAGGTTCAGAGCGGTTCGCCACCCAAAAATATCCAGCCAAGAGCAGCTCTGTGGTCAGGCTCTTACCACTGATGAGGGGTTGGAGTATAGCTAACACAAACTCTGCATTAACAGATGTGCAACGGTCTAACTGTACACAAGTAAGGTAGACCTGCAATGTTGATGTTTCTAATAAAGTGGCCAGAGAGTTTAATTCCATATTTTGATGGTCTCCTATTAGATTATCTACACATACTGACAATATCAACAAACTTACTGGTTATAACTGATTGTCAAGAACTTTATGATCAGGTTTAGGACTTTAAGGTGTAGCTTTTGAGTTAGGTTTACGGCCACACTTAAGTTGGTTTAGTTTTTATTTTTATTCATTTGTTTATTTTTTGTTTGTTTGTTTGTTTGTTTTTTAGTTTTTGCATAATTTAACATACCCACAAAGTAAGATAACAAATGATATACAGGCAATAAACCTGATAGGCTTAGGAAATAATATTAAAATTACTCCGGAATATAGAGGCACAATGACATACAGAACATATCAACAAAGGACGATAATAACAAGAAAGAAACTTCAAGCTCAGTTGCATTTAATGTATATTTATATATTTATTTGAATGTTAGTTAAAAAGAGACTGACTGTGTACAGTGAACCATCAAAATAAAACTGGACTGTAATTGACTTTTCCTGAGCTACAGTTTAAAAGATGCACAATACTTCCTTTCTTGTTTTCCAAGCAAGAGCCTGAGCTTATTCAGAACAGAATTTGGATTGGTAGGGGCTCATTATTGATTGCTTAATCAGAGTAAACATAGAATGACTGATTCTACACCATGCTCATGCCAAGATGAAGTGTTGTCACACGTCACACGTCCAGAAGGCCTGGTGTCACTCCACCTCCACCCCTACTGCAACATCTGCAGGAACTGTGTGAGAATATTCAAGATGCATGGGATGGATTATCATTAGGAACCTCTACAACTCCATGGCAAGACGTTTGGCACGTTGTGTTGGCAGACATGGCAGATATATATATCAGTAAATGAATAGACGTTGTGCACTAAAAGTCCTCTGTAGAGGATGTTTTAGCTCATTTGCACTTTTAAAAGCAACACAGTATGTGATTTGACAAGCAGGTTTGCATGACTTTGTTGGCTAACTTTCATAGATATTAAAAATATGCATCCGTGTTGAGTCACCTTACTAACTGGAAGGGGCATAAAATCGCTATTTTGAATCATCTTTAAAGGGTTAATCTGAAGAATAAGCCTGCAGTTTTTGGATTTAACTCAACTGAACAATCTACTGTCTGAGGGGAGGTAGAGGATATAAGGAAGTGATGGAAGAGAGAAAAGAGGGAGAGGAGAGGAGTAAGAATGTTTTGTAAAGAGGAAAGCAGCCTTCGACCTCAGAATGTACATTGGCGCTGCTGTACGGATCTGTTTCAGACGCCTGCAGAGACCTACTCAGCCGGGGGGTTTGTGCTCAGGGTACTATTGAATAAAGCCTTTTCTCTCTCTGTCTCTCTCTCTCGCTCTCTCTCGCTGTCTCTCTCTCTCTCTCTCTCTCTCTCTCTCCTCCCAGTAGAAGAGTGTCCCTGCGGCACATATGAAAGCTGTTAGGCTCACACTTCATGCAGACAGGGTCAGTAACAGAGAGCGAGAGAGACAGAGATGAAGTAATCAAAGGAAATTGGGAATCATTTGAAGTCGAAAGGAAGCTATTGTCATAAAGCAGCAAGAGAGTCGGATTTCTCTGTGAAACCTCCACAGGATCAAATGTGCCTCTCTCACGCACACTCGGATGCCCCCGACTCTAAAACAACACTGCAGTGCCCTGAAACGCAGAGCCACACGCTCCGCACCAAATAGTTAGAGAGCTCGGCTCATTAGCCCAGTCCGACTGTTTCGCCGCCATGCAAAACAACCATGCGCATCACGTGCCAAATTCAGACACACACAATCGATAAAGTAACGCTGGTGTTTTTCGTGGCCCGAGTTCAAGGAGATCCTGGTAGAGGCCCTTTTCGGTATCGGAACGCGTGCATATCAGCCATACGTTCGTTTGATGACCCGCGCGGCGAGTAACTCGGACCTTGAAAACAAAAGCTCCGACTTGATAACGGATCAAATAAAAGGAGGCTCAGGCCTGTAATCAGAATTGCAGGAAGCAAGTGCTTTATCATGATCTTTACGAAAGCTACAGTGTAATAGAGTTGGAATGCAGGTCAGTGATTCGTGATGAGGCAGATAGAACAAGAGGGGGAATGTGCGTGTCTGTGTGTACACACACACACACGTGCACTACAGTGTGTTGAATACTCTCATGGGAGTACAGCTGCATCAGTGAGCCTGAGCCCAAAACTGACTTGTTTTGCTCACGCAGTTTCTCGCCCACACCTCTAGATCGCTTTGTTAGGGCTGGCCTCAACTGATTTTCCAGACTTCCAGAATACCCACTGGTGTTTTTAAACATGCTTGCATACTTGCATTCTCTGAACTACTATGGCTGTGCATTCTGAGTAGTCATGGCATTCAGGTGACCGTTCAAGGAAGCTGAAAGTAATGTATACCTGTGTTTTTAGGCAACAGCACTGGCGTTGCACAAAAATATAGCAGAATGCAGAAAACAACACTTCATTAAAAACAGCTGAGGGACTGAGGTAGGCTTTGGATGAGTTACGGAGGATGCCTCTTCAGATAAGCATATGATCTAACAAAGCTAAAGATTATCTGGCATCATATTATTTGTGAGAGAAATATATTTTCATTAAGCGTAGTCGACCTCAGCTAGAGTAGCTAGCCTGGAGAGTGATACAGTCTCTGCTGTTTCAGTTTCAGTCACATGCTTAATGTCACATAGTCTGCACCACATTTACTGAATCATTTGCTTGGACATTTTCTCTATTTTGCCATGATGAGACGGAGCAATGATGGTCATTTCAATATTTAAATACTGGCATATCACACACTTAATTTTAGTAATTGACCAAGACTTCATAACGGACCATGATTTTAAGTATGTTGGTTTGTGGCACCTAGCAAGACACAACTCTGTCTATGTGTTTGGTAATGTGTTTTCTTAGGCAGTTTAGCTGGTTTACTGAGTGGATAGTAGAGCTGTGTATTAGCAAGAACCTGGCAATACAGTGGGTGTCATGTTACATGAGTTACGCTTCAATATATTGCCATATACTGCAATACGGCGAGCTAGGCGACATATTGCCATTTTCCAGATCAAATTTTAGGAAAACTGTCACAGTATAAAACACCACTATATGCGTAGGTTTGCTAATGCTAATGTTACTGCAACCCCCTTTCTCTTCTTGTTTATGTTGGAGTTGAAGAGGCTAATGGCTTAAGATGTCCTGTTTGTTTTTGGGAATTTGATACGGAATCACAGAATATAATATTGTGATACACGAGCGTATCAACATGTTCTTACACCCCTAATAGATAAACAAATTTGCTTTCCATTGTTAACCTAGTGGTCCAAGTTCAATTCCATCCATAGGTGAACAGAAGTTTCATTCAGGATGGAGTGCTATCATGCTATTTCAGTGTTTTATTCCAATTCATAAAGATTCACAGCCGTTTATGTCTTGTAGGAGTTAGCTAGTCTGTTATCTCTGTCTCCATCTCTCAGTTCTGCTCAAGCTAAACAGAGCACTGAGGCTTCAAGAAAGTTGTTGAACAATCAGCCAAACAAATCGATGCGTATTGGCTAGTTCCCTTTGGTTAAACAGTATTTCCTTTTTAATGCGTTCATTAACAAATCTTGCTTCGTTCTTTCAAAGAAAAGGGGTAACACTGGGAAATCATAAGGAGGAGTGTGGTTTGATATGACATGAATATTTTGTTTAAAATAAACAGTGATAGATAAACCCCTAACTCTGAAAGCCGTCAGGGATCCACAGGAGATATCTAGAATTCTGGTGGGGTCTAAAGGGTTAAGAAAAGGTGAGGATTTTCAAATATGAGTACTAAGTAAGGAAAATAATAACATATGCAGCCATACGCTGTGTCAAATGTGCAGCTTCATAGAACCAAACATCACCTTTTTCCTAATGCACTGGTGCTCATGCCGTTCTCCAAAGAGGAGGAGGAGGAGGAGAGGCGGTGTGTGACTGAGGGCATTATATAGAGCGTTTTACTGCCGACTCCAGTCCGAGAAATATTCCCCGTTTTATTGAAAGGTAAAGACGAGGAGACTTGGCTATAATGAGGATTGTGTTTCCTCTAAAAGCCGTTCAGATCAGGAGAGAAGGCCGACGATAAACTCTGCCTCTCTTAACCCAGCTGCCATGTTCTTTCTTTCAGCTCTTTGGTGACTAATTCTAGTTAAATGCCTCATGAATGATGCATCGGCTCTGACGTTAGTCAACTCTGAACCCGTGGCTAATTGGCCAGTGTGTGCAAACAGATGTTGTTCTCCAAATAGTGGTTGTTGGTAATTATTTGATAAATGGCCTAATAGGCTAATTGTTACCAGTCACTGATGAGGTTATACCCGTGTTTACCCAGTGGTTACTGTAAACATGTGAGCTCTCACCTGTGGGCCCCTGGGCCCGGCTCTGCGTTCCGCCCGGTGGAAATATGTGCACCATTCCCAAGGTTGCAGATAATTTCATACAAGGTCGCTGTGTGCAGTGAGCATAACATACAGTAATCAGCTTTTTGCAGACTGACTCTGGCACGTTCATCCAAAACAATAACAGTCAGTGCTCTGCAACATACTGGACAGGTTACATTTCTTGAATGTTTACATCCTGCACTCTCTAAAAGGCTAGGAAGCGCATTCCTTCAGAGCCTCCAGTTTGCACGGTATCCTCAGGTGGGTGTTTCAAGACCATGCCATGGACTGGTTCTGTATTCCTTCAGTCAGTTTTCTTACCATCCAGGCAAAAACATTTCCTGTAGCGTTGGGTATTAAAAGCATTTTCAGATTTTTGATGCATTGGATGGATGTAAAAGAGCCACTTTTGTTTCCCTAAAGGCTCGTTTTTGAAAGAGGAACCTTGCAAAGTTGTAATGAATCTTCCCATTACAGCTCTATACCAGTTATTCCTCAAACTATTACATTGTGTGGAGGATCTTTAAACCTTTAAAAGGGTTCTTTCCACTCTATTAAAGAAAAGGTTCTCTAAAGAATGATCCACTGAATTGTTTTAGGGGAACCTAACGCAGTTCTCCTTTGACTTTGTATAAGGGCACTCTTTCTGGCACCATCATTTTTCAGAGTGTTGCATGCAAGGTGAACCGTACCTGAATGTTTTGGTATTTTAGCAGCTCATCTTTGTGCTTCATGTGTGCTCGTCACTGTCTAAAGAAAAAACATGTATCTCCACTTTTGGCAATCTTTATTGTTATGCATCATTTGAACACAGCAGCTGCCATTTACATTGTGTGAAAATGTCATAATGGATGAACCAAGAGAAATGGCCCTAAACTCCTTGGAACAAGTCTGGTTCCATTGACTTACATTAAATCTAAATTAGGTTTTAGGTCCTGAAAAGTTGCCATGTTGGAGATACTTGTTTGTGTTTGGACAGCGACAATATTTAACGTACCTACTCAACAACTTGCCCTTAACAGATGTCAAAATTTCACTTATCGTGATGCATAATATTAGCTGCTTGCACCTCAAAATTCTGCCACAGCTAAACAGTGCACTGAGGCTTCAAGTAAGTTGTTGAACAATCAGCCAAACAAACTGATGCGTATATGGCTACTTCCCTTTGATTAAACAGTCTTTCCTTTTTAATGTCGTTCTGTCACATAGTCCAAAGCCTTTCTAAAAATGACAAGATGAGGCACAGTGTTACTAACTGCACATGCATTATTCAGATAACTGCTAAAGTGATTGAATAATAAATTGACTGAATGTTCTCCAAGACCCTCACACTCGGACCAGCTCAAGAGCAAGAACTCAAATAAACCCTCCGTGTCGTGGCGGACGCTGGCGGCCGCCTTGCGTTTCATACCTGCCAAGCCGCTCAGAACGCGCTGACAAGACCCATTAAAGTTTATAGGCTCGCGGCACGGCCGTCTGTCAAGCTGACGGACAGGTCAGCCCCCCTCAGCCGGTGCCAGGGCAGGAGAGGGTCACACTCGCAGCAGGGTTGGGGGGGTGTAGGGGCAGTGAGGGGGCTGTAGAGTTTCAGGGTGGATGTGGGGTGTGGGAGCTGGAGTTGGGGTAAAGGATTTCAGACGGAAATTTAGGAGATGTCTGGGCTGATTGGAGACTGGAAGGGAGCCACAGGGAAGCCTCACAGCAGGGTGCTCTGAGTGGATGACCACCTGGCCTCGCACATACATACACACACACGCACTAGGGCGGCAACAAAGTCGATTAGTCGTCAACGACAGTGATTATGGAAAAGTCCATACGGTATTCATTTAAAACTAAACGCTCTGTAGTTGTGTTACAATGCGTATCGTAGCGCGGTCAGAAAAAAAGCAATTGTTGAAAATGTGAATGATGGCAGCGATGTTATGGGGCAAACGGTAAAGAAGTGAATGAAGACATAATGGCTTAATTAGTCGATTAATTGTAGATTAATAATAGACAATATAATAGTGTTAGGCATTGTAAATTTTAATTGCATTTATTTGAATTTAGGCTTTTCCAGATGGCGTTGCATGCTGATGATTGGGCTATAAATACCTGCGGGCAGTGTGACGGGATTCATAGATTGAGAAGAGGTGGTACAGATCAGTGAATGTCTCGTTCCATGTTAGAAAATGGCTCCAGAGCAGATGTTAATGATTGGCTAAAAGGAGTGATTGCATTTGGGCGTGCCAAAGACCATAGTGTGAAGGAAGTAGCTGGATTTGCAGGTGTATTGAAGTGTACGGTCATACGGGTCTACCAGTGGTGGCTAAAATCCCAGTCTACAGGAAATTGTCTTCAGAATTGTACCAGGCAAGGCATCCACCAAATCTGGCCCAACTGTGCAGTTCCTTGATGCAAGAGTGTCTGAACATTGATGTGGCCTACATCCAGTAACTTGTCCAGTCCATGCCAAATCCAATCACAGCTGTTATTCATGCTCATAGAGGTATTACACACTATTATGTACATTTCAGTCACAGATGACTAATGTTTTTGTGCTGTAAGCTTGTGCAACCCAAAATGAACCTGCTCACACACACTAACAGAAGTGGACTGTCATGCATTGCTTTATTGCTAAGCAATTCAGCTGAAGAACAGTTCCTTCAAATACTTATCTGAAAGTTGAGCTTTTGCTGTTGCCAGCACTAACTTGGCTCCTGCAGAGCTGCTGCATTCACGTAAATGTCATTTAAAAGATGACTCCTGCTATCAAAGCTCAAAGTACTATGGCACTGTACATGACCAGTGTGCTTGTTATCTGATGTAACAGCCAGGTTAAAATGTTTCTTCCATGAAGACGTCCCTGATACATTTTGAATGCATTTTTAAGCTATTCCCCATTAACAAACACTGTTTTTTATCATCCATGGTAATCAGACTTTGCAGATGTCAGAGATCACACTTCATTTATTTAATGTCCATTTAAAACAGCCATTAAGTAAAAGTTATTCATTTTATAGGAAATGTTTCTGATGAAATTTGTTAATAAGATAAGTAAAGTGGGAAAAAACAGGAGTTTCTAAAATTAGAGTTAAATTATTTTATTTTAATTTGATTATTGTTTAAATATAGAATAAACAGGACAAGCACGTAAAACCATAGACCACCGTAACTACTATCAGATTAACAATGATTGAAGCTTAAATCTTTACAAAATTGAATTTGAGTTAAATGTCAGAGAGTAATTGGCTGGCCATCCCAGAGCCCAGACCTCAAAATCACTAAATGTGTTTGGGAGTACTTGGATTTTGAGAACCAGAAAAATGTGACTGACTTCTCAAACTGAACTTTGGAGGTGGGAATCTCCATTTGAATAACTGAAAGCAAATCTTCTGAAAAGACTGGAAGGTAATAAAGGCTGGGCACAGTAGAAAACAATGATATTGTGATTAGTTGTTGAGACTTCTTTGTACTTTTCTGGTAAATGTAATTGCTACCTTTTTCCTAATGCGGAAAAATACATGACATTACTTATTAGCCATAATAAATGCTCTCTTATTTTAGGACAGCACTGTACACAAGTTGATAGACTGGTCTAGAGAGCATGCGTGCGTGACACTAGGAATGTGTGAAAGCGTAAAATTTGAATCGGCATTATTATTCCTTGAAAATATCTTCCACATAATAAAACACTTCACACACTTCCACAAAATCCGAAAACAAGCACAAGCCATTCCTGTAAATCAAATCCCACTGTTAACCCAAACCCAAACTTAACCAGAACCCTGTTGCTCTTGGGTTCAGTAGCAGACCCCTATAGCACAAGCCATGCCAGGCTGTCAGTTCATAGTGCTCCAGCTCCACAGCCACTGTGTGGAGTGTAGGTAGACTGGAGAGGCTAGGAGTGTTATCTGGTGCAGTGGGAATGGTGCATCCATTAGAGCTTGAAGAAACCCCATTGTGTTGAGTGCCAGTGACTCAACAAGAAGCTCTATTGTCCAGCACGAGCACTCGCTCTGCCAGCCACAGTCTTCGGGCTCCACTTCAACCTTACACTTAACTCTGCTTTTCCTGCTTCCAACTCGCAAGGTGCTGAGAGTACATGGCAGTCCTCCATGGAGTCAGCAAATTACACACACACATCCTACTCTTTTATTTTTTCACTTCTTCTCCATTCTCTTAGCTGTATGCTAAGGAGCCAGTGAGTTATGTGTTGGTACAGTAATAGATCTCTCTGTGACTGTGAGGATACAGAAGGCTTCTCACACTCTTTTGAGGGAGGAAAGATATGCGTCTGTGCCGAACTTTGTATGTGTTTGCATGTGAAGAGAGCTGAGGGGTGTATGAGGCGTGCCACTGCAGGATTAAAGTATCCCTCTCTCCAGATCACCTCTCTGCTCCAGCCCCGTCCCGTCCTTTCTTCTGTTTGCTTTAATTAAGTCAAAGCTTCTAGAAGGAAAAGCCTAGTTTCTGTGTCTCTCTTTTTCTTTCTCTCTCTTTCAGTCTCTGCAGATGGTTTGTGTAGGGCAGAGAAGGGATGCATGCCTTTCCTCTTTCTCGTGTTTTCACATGAAAAGTTTTTACTTTTTTCATGACCTTTTTTTTTTTGCATGGTGTTGAAACAATACAGCCCACAGCCTAAGGGAAATGGAATCATTCCACATTAGGAATGCATTATTGCGTCCCTGCTGTTTGCTCTGGGCTCCAGCCCTGTTGGCCCTTTCGGCCCCGTTGGTCCCCGAGCTATCGTGAACTTGGGCCTTTTTGTGCCCAAGGAGTTTGACAAGGCACAAAGCAGTGCATTATGGGCTGAAATTATGTGTGAAAGCTGAACTAGGATTACTCTGAGTGAAACGTTTAGAACATCTGTGAGTCCTCACCAGGATGTACACATCTCACTGTGCTCACCTCCACACAACCAAGATCTGTGCCAGATAACCACCAATACTTCAAGCGACCGACAGCATTGCATCTCACCCTGCCAGCTAACTGCTAATCCTGCAAATAAGCCTGCAGTTACACATCAATATCGCAACTAAACCTGTCAGCCAGCCACCAGAACTACAGCTGACTCTGCCAGTTGGCCACCGGTACTGCAGTTAACTCAGTCAGCTGACTGCCAATACTGCAACTAACTGTGCCAGCCAACCACCAGAACTGTAGCGAACCCCGCAAGCTAACAACCCATATTACAACTAACATTGCCAGCTAACTGTCAATACTGCAGCTAACCATGTCAGCTATCAGTCAGTGCTGCAGTGAAATCTACCCGCTAAACATGCCTCACAAACACCAGTATTGCTGGTAACTCTGCCACCTCTGGATATGTTTCAGTCTGTTTCTACAGTCTTGAGACATGAACATATTAGGATTCTGCTCTAGGATATGTTCCATTTGACAAGTCACAAAAAGACCATGTGATGTGACACTGTTTCTGTACTCTCATCCACAGCTGGAGCCACTTTCTGATGAGGTTCTGCAGCAAAGGCCCAATCTCAATGCCGTGCGCTCCATGGAGAAGGTCCTTGAAGCCCATAGTAAGTCTGCATTTATGTCTCCCTCAGTGGCTCACCAAGCTCTAGCGTATAGTCCTTCAATATTCGATTTCTAGGGTAATCTAGAGCATCTGTCTGGTGTTCTGATGAGAAGCTTGACTGTTGTCCTGTGACCCGTGTGTGTTGTAGGCAAGTACTGGCGCTGTCTGCAGCGTAGTGCCTCAGCACTGGGCTACTCTCTTGTCGAAGCTCAGAAGTGTGAGACAGAAGAGGCCGAGACTGTGACTGCCATGGCCTCTCTATCTGTAGCTACCAAACACATGGGGAAGAGGTAGGTTCCTGAGGTGTAGGTGTACATGTTGGTGTGGGTGTTTCGTGTTTAATCTGTGTTCAGAAACCCATTCGTTTGTTGATACGGTGGCACAGGCGTAGTTTCCACTGACAGTGGGGGAACATACCCAAACTTGACGATCCAGATGCTAAAAATATCATAAAGTAATAATAGCTTCATCTGAAGTAGACTACACCACTGATGTTATATTTGGATCAGTGGGCTACACCCACTTGCCCTTCTCCCTTCTGATTTATAGTAAGTTGTGTACAGCCAGTGTGGAAATAATGTGTCTGTGCACGACTCGCAGGTCCGAAGAGGAGCCGATGGAGGAAGAGCCACCATTGTAGAAGCAGTCGTCCGATGACCTCGGTGACCTCCTTGGCTCACAGCCTCTCACTGGTGTGTGACCTCACTCTGCCCTCTCCATCCGTTTCATTTTTGGCCGCTCCTGGCTCCGCGGCCTCGCGCCTCCACCCCCGGGGCTCTGAGCGCGTTTTCAGCTTGGGAAGCGAAACGGACCGAAGACATCTCCTAAACACTCAGAGTGCACCAGTCTGGAACACCTCTGTCGTTTTTAGTCCGTCTCTGTCCGGCATGGGGTACGTCCAGGCCTCGCGCCTGTCTGTCCTTCATGGACACCTGCTTTTGAGCAGGACATGGACTCACGTTGGTAACTGTGAGAGCTGGTGCTTTCAAAAGAAACTCTTCTTTACATGGCCACTAACGTCCGCGTGGTTCCAGCTGTGGACTTCGTCATGGCTGTGTCCTTTTTTTTCCGCTCGAATTTTATTGTCTCATTTATTTGTTCGTTTGTTTATTTGTTTGTTTCGTCTTTTCTTGAGGGGGAGGAAAAAGTGACTGATGCTGTTTCATTCCGAGTTGCGACGTTTTGGAAAGTTACTGCTACGTGCTTGCGAGGTTGATGAGGGCGGAGGCATGGCCAGAGGTGGGGTGGGAAGGGAGGGAGTGAGTGAGTGAGGGAGATTTGGAGGTTGTGTGGAAGACGGCTAGTGAAGCAGCCCTTCTGGAACCCCTCTGACACACACACGAGAGAGAGACGCCGAGAGATTGTGCCTTTTTGTTTTTTTAAGAGCTGGTGGATTTAGTGATGACTTGAGAAGAACATTGCCTTAAACTAGTTACATAAGGGGAAGGCCATCGGGTCCCTCGGCCCCCTCCTTTTTTTTTTCCAGGAGTGGATTGGCTGAAGGTCCGAAGGACAGAAAGCCCTTTGCATGTTTACCAGGAATGCCCTGCAGACTTCTATGTGTCTCGCACACATTATCATTATCATTTTATTGTCATTTTTTTATTGTGGTTTTTTTGTTCCTTTTCAGTTTTTCTGTACTGGCTTTGGACTTCGCATAACTTCAGGATCTTTTGCTTGTAAGTGACTCGTAAGGTAGTTGCCAGCTGTACACAGGCAAACATTGTTGGAGCAGTTTTCAGTTGAATTCTGCAGAGCTTTTGAGAGCAAGCGCAGGCCAATGTAGCTACTTGTTCAAACTCCTACGACCAAATCTCCATTATCGCCTCTGTTAACTAGCATGCACTGTTACTCAACACCTTTCCCCCAGGCCAGTTTGAATGCTGTAGTAGTAGAAGACCTAAAAAACACTGAACGCATGAGGTTTAAGTAGTTCGGCGCCGCTAGCCGCAGATAGGAGCGTTAAGATGTTTTCTTCTTGCAGAACTTTGTATGATCACCTCACTTCTTAAGACTTTTTATAGCTCTGAATGTCTGTGCTCAGATGAAATGACTATTAAGGGCACTAGTTAATCACCAATACTATCCTTCTCAGCATACGCTCAGTTTTGTTTTTATTGGCATCTTTGAAATACGAGGACAAGGGCTGGAAACCAGTTTTAAAATATACCATTGAGCCTTCTGATGTGCCAGCAGATGAGATTCAGTGCTGGTGAACAGCTTCATGTTTCCTGCCAATAGGTCCCTGCACTAGCAGCACTGCAGTGGACCGTTCTTTCACTACTGGCAGGTACTAGTGTCTCTGTGTGCTTGGATTGTTGTGTGTTTTTGAGTATGAGTGTGAGCGTGCATGTCAGTCCAGGACCACCAGCCTGCACCCAGACAATAATGGCCCCCCCCCTTCCCCAAGACCTCCGAGAAGGCTGTGACACTTCACTGATCTGCACGAGTCTCTCTTACTGAGCACGTAGGTTTTGGAGCAGCACATGTATGCATCCTAATGACCCATTGACCTGTATATACACAAGCATGCTCGCTGATGGCGTCAGTCGCCTTGACACTGATCTGATGTGGACTGATCTTACTTGTTTGAAAACCCCAACTCATGTTGAGCCTCTTGGCAACTACCTTTGGCAACTGACATGGTCGACTACGAACTGATTATTTCTTGTATATTACCACGAGCGAGATGGGAGAAGTGCATATTGAGGAACTAGGCATGAGTTGCTGTTGCGATTGTTCTTATTGTCTTTTCTGGTATACACATGCCTCACATGACTACTCCATTCTGAGTTATTTGCCAGTTTGTTTGTTTGTTTTTTTTTCCTGTCTGTACTTTCCTTATTTTCTCCTTTTTCGTCTTTTTATACTTTTTTTGGATTTACTCGTTTTCCCTGTTACACTCTGTACAGTTGACAATGTTGTTTTACATGCTTAAAAGTTCTTAAGACCATAGTTCTTCTCTTAGAGAGCAGCCTTTTACACACACTCTGGGGTTCTGTGGTTTTCTTGGGAGGGTGAAATTGAGATGTTTCTACTTTGTATAATGATTCCAACAATTGTGTATTTACTATATGTTCTGTTCATAGTAGATTTATATATGAGACAAAAATCTATAGATATATATTATAAAAGATTACAATCACGTTTGAGAAAACAAAACAAAACAAAAAAAACAACAACTTTGGAAGCGCAAGGTGATATGCTCATGTATCCGCTCTGGCTCTGTTTAGCGCAGGGTTCACTGAAGACTCTGTTCTCTCCTCATGGCTGCCATTGGTTTAGAGCCGCAAACCGTAGCACTACACTGGTTCTGAAATCGCACGGCCATCCGGGCACTTCATTCAACAGTACAGTCGAATCCACAGGCAGACCTACTGAACACGCAACTTCACAGGCTTGCTCAGTGACTTGTGCAGGCAGGCAAGTTAGTTAGAAGAGACCAAATAAATGGATTGACGTGGTTAGCTGTCGAGCTCTCGAGTGCCAGCTGAATGTCTGTTTGCAGAAGTTGGCACTCTTCAAAGCGAAGCATTTTTAACATTGTCATACTGTAGCATGTTTCTATTATTACTGAAGCACCTTGGGCTGCATTTGTACGTGTGAAAGGTGCTATACAAAGAAACGTTCTTATTTTCTTTTTATTGTTTTGTTTTTATTATTACCAAAAAAAACTGCAGTGGTTAGCAAATTTCCGATGAGCGCGAGTAAAGTACATGTACATTTTGGTAAACCCAAACAGGCTTCAGTGATGGAAAGCATTGCCGAAGCATTGCGCAGTGTCCTCAGTGTTATGCAAAGGAGACAGTGGTGGTAACAGGGCAGCGACTGAACTTGCCAACCAGAATTCACAGATCACTTTGCAATAACAGTCTGAACAATGGCAGCCTGTTTCTCACTTCTTCTTTTTTTTTTTCTTCTTCAAAGGGACTTCTCTATCTGGCTTGTCCACTCAGGATCCAGATAGCCACTTTCATGATTTAAAAAAAAAAACACAAAAAAAACCCACAAAAAAAACAGCAAACATTCCATTTATTTCCATTTATTTTGTTCCCGTTTATTTGAACATCTGTCATTCCTGCTAATTTGCCATTAAGGCCAGGCCTAGCGCTGTTTATTTGAAAGGCCTGGTTGAGTGTTTTTTTTTTTTTTTTCTTTTGTCTCTTCGCTCCACCCCTGTCGTTTTTCTGCATGTTTGTGTGTCGGCATGCCCGTCTGTCCTTGTAACATATTTGCACAACCGATGAGCACTGGAGGACGAGACTTTTCCAGCATCGGAGAGCGCTCGGGAACGCGACTGCTTTCTCTTCTCCTCTGCGGTCAGGAAGCAGCGGAAAGAACGATGCTCCTCGCGTCCAACAGATGTGCTTTTTACTTGTAAAAAAGAAAGAAAAGAGAAAAGTAAACGATTTCAAAACATTTGAATATTTTACAAAACAAAACAAAAAAACTATCTAGCACTTGTGACATACAGACAACAGATTTTATTGTATTTATGTAGAACATTGTTTTAGGTGAACTACACACTACATATTAGACTGCCTGTGTGATATATCCTTTTTTTCTTCTTCTACTTCTTCTTCTTCTTCCTCCCTTGGATGTATTTTTGGGTTGAGTGGAAAGCATCTGGAGTCATCAAAGGGCTTTTTCCAGATGTTTGACAGGTATATCATCCTCAGCCTGTCCTTCCCTTTACAGCCAGTAATATATCTATGACCACTGTGGCTCGAGAGCAGGTCTAGGTTTACAGACGTAAGAAATGCATATTATTTTAATCACTCAGTTTTTTTTTATTATTTTATTTCATGTTTTTTGTTTGTTTCCATTGTTACAGTAGAACTTTTTTCTTGGGACCTTTACTTTAACGTTTGTCTTGGACATCAACTATAAAGTATCTTGTTTTGGAAAACTGGAATGTCTTGTGTTTTTTCCACCAACCTCACGCTTTGTTTTGAAATAAATAAATAAATAAAATACAAATGAAACATTCACATAAATACATGTCCTTGGAGATGTAGGGGGTAGCGTACTAATGAATGTTTCATTGCAGTCACAGTTTGAGGACTTGGGCCGGTTTGGAGTCCAGCTACAGGAGAAACCACTTCATGGCGGCATTCAAAAGCAACAGTTGATCCGTAAATGAATGTCACTAAGCAACTTGTAATAATTCCAGCCTGTTTTGATCTGTAATGCTTTATAAATGGAGTCCTACCCCCTACAACTTTAACTGCACATGCAAATACATTGAGTTGATTAAATCCCGGGTTTGGGTTTTGATGAAAACCATAGCCGCATTTTAAAATCGCTGTGTTCTACTCTGGAAGTTCTTGTTCTTACAACACTCGGCTTTCGGCCCTACCTTTCATCTCAGGGCCACGCGGTTCTGCAGTTGGTGTTCATTTAGCATTTAGCTTGTCCCACAAACATAACAAGTAGTCCATCTTTCTAGAGGCAGTGGTGCTTCTTGTGCAAAGGGCTTCACAGTGAATTGCATATACATTCCAATTTCACTGATAACTAATTGTGAAATTCATAAATGAATGCTATTAAAGTGCTATGTCTGCTGCTGGCTGTTTCTAGATACGTGCTGTCGTCCTGTTACCTCCTGTTAGTTTTGTTTATTTATTTATTTATTTATTTTATTAAAGACCATGTACTTCATAAGCAGAGTCAGGTGTGCTAAAGGATGGAAAGCATAAACATGCTGCATATACGGCCCTTGGAATCAGCATTGGGAACCCCTGTTATAATCCCACCAGATTCAGATTATTACATACTGTCACATCTGACGTCCCCCCAAATAATTCTTTGTAGTTATAGCTATAAATTCCTGAGTATAAAGAATGCTAATCTTTTGTCAGATAAATATCTCAATTCATTAGAGTTAGAGCATGAAGCTGAAAGCTGTGTTGTGTTATGGTGGTGTGCTTAGGGCTGGATCTGTAATCTTAATCTGTCTTTTCCTGTATGAGTTTAATAGTGTGTGTAGTATTAACCCAGAGAGCACTCTCTTTTCAAGGCCTGGTGTGCTGTAGTGCGTTATGGGGTCACTCTAATCATATTGCCCTGCAGAGAGAGCATCAGGAAAAGGGGGCTGGTGTGGAAAGACTAGTGGACGAGGAAGAGGGCTGTCCAGTGATTTGCTGTGTGAGAGCTGTGGTTTGTTTTCCTAGGTGTTGGTTCCCATCGGTTTGCCCAGAGTGTCCAGAAACTGAGAGCAGGTTGCTTTCTTCCATTTAGCTAACCTCAGCACACAGAAAGCCGGCAAGGGGCCAAATTCTTTGTGAGAGAGAAAGAGAGAGAGCAGAGCACATTTTGGGTTTTGCTAAACAGTTGAAAACAGCTATTTCAGGAAGATTCATATTGTCCTGTAGATTTCTGCTACAAGTACAGCAAAATAAACCTCGTTTCCAAGGTTCCAGGGCACATGTTACTGGTCCCATTGCTGGAGTTAGTCATGGCAGTGTCTGGTCATTTGATGCAAACAATTAATTCAAAACAGTTTTGTGTTGTTTGTGTTGTTTGGCAGACTCCTTTAAACACTGCCTTAAAACTAATCCTTCTATGTGGAGTCTGGATATCTCTAACTGTGCGTTATATATACAGCTGCATGCAAACAGTTGGACACTGCCATCAAATGTTTGGTTATTGTCTAAGGGAGAGTATGTTAGCATACCCTCTGCAGGGAACAAACATCAATGTAGCATTTTTCTGAAACTTTACTGCACAATTTCTCGTCTGAGTATAACATATATAGTATAACATAAAACGTGCATTAACGTCTGTGCTGGACACATTTAGTGTTCATTATTTTCCCCAGCAAACAGTAACCAAGCACTGAAACGTGTTGAAATGTGTCACTGTAGAGGATGTTAGCTTATTTTCACTTAGAAAACTGAGAGAACATGACTTTTAGACTTTGCACAGCCTTGTTACAGCTTAGGGCTGAATGATTTGGGGGAAATCTCTAGGTGCAATTTTTATGACCAGTATTGAAATTTTAATTTGAATTAATTTTAAGTTTTTGTTTTTTCTATGATTTAAGGTGATATACTTTGTCCAAGAAGAGTTAATTTTGTACAAACATTTTATAAATATATATATATATATCAAACTTGAACACAGAATGTAGTACACCAGACTGCCAGTTAATTTCTCCCAGTATAACAGTGAAACAGCATCATACTGTTCACCTGTATATGAAAGTTTTGTTGATTTTTGTTTGTGGATTACAAGTGCCAGTTTAGGAATATGCTGTGTTAATAATATAGGCTATAAAATTAAAAATGTAATTAAAATGGCAGCTTTTACAATCCGAAAAATTGCAAATTGTGATGTTGATATAAAAAATATTTTTTCAGCCCTTTGTTGAACTAAATAAACAGTCCATGTTACAGTTTACCTAGTTTTGGGATACTAATTCAGTACAATTTTAAAGTCAAAGAGCTTCAGTGTTAACAACTACAGGGTAAAAACTAAACTAAAGACTAATTAGTAAGGCACTGGCTAGTTCTAGCTTTAATATCCTTTTCCATAGGCCGTATGCAGGAGGAAACCAATATTATATATTAATGAGCATATATGGAGCTGTGATGTCTGTCATAGACTGCAGTGCTTTCTCCGGACAGTGGAGGGCAAAAGTGAGAGCTAGGCCTCACTGTGGTCACGCCAGGGATTACCAGCAATTCTAGTGGAGATAAGGGTCAGATATCTGTCCAAATAAACAGATACTAGACAGAGCAAGGGCTGATAAGAGAACAGCAAACAAACAGCGACCTGCTAAGCTGTATTCAAATAAACAAAAGGTAGCGTGACTAATTCTGCTTTATTTGCCAAGCTTACGCTAGTCTAAGCCGCGTGAGCCCTAAAGCTGGGAACAGCACAGGCCGTGTGACAACCCGGGGCGTTTGAATATTCATAAATCTGGCAGCTTCAGTGCTGTAATAGAGAAGGCAAACAGTCAGGCATGCTGGGAGCATAATGAGGCAAACGGAGACGCGAGGGACAATATTTACTGTCGTACCGGTTGTCAAACAAGCACCTCCAAACCTCACACAGGGGACAAAGGTGATATGAAGCTCAGGAATGTGGCCACATTTCAGGACATTCAGGAGCCGAGGCCAGTGAATCTGCCATAAAGTGCTCATCAGTAGTTGACTGACTGACCAGGCCCGACTCACCCCATAACCCCTGCCCTGTAGCTCAGGGTTAAATAAACTCAGGGCAGGCTCTGCACTTGATTTAAGACACTGTGTGCTTTCCTGATCACGGCCTCCATCAAGCATCCCTTCCCACAATAAAACCGGAGAAATGGATCTTGGCAAGGAAGAGCAAAAAAAAAAAAGAAAAAAAAAAAGTCCCCAGCTATTTTCCTCACCACAATGACATTCCCGTCTGCGGTCACACTTCTCTCTCTCTCCCTCTCTTCTGCTTCTTTTCTTCGCTTCTTCTGCTCATCCTCTTCCATAGGCCGCTCACTCTGTCATTACTGTCCCCTATATTAGAAAAGGGCCTCCTTTCCGAGCATCGTTCAGCGTTCAGCTCTAGTTTTTAATTGTGGCGCTGAATGGTGGTGGATGAGGGCAGCTGCATCTCCAACCAAATTACAGATCAGGCTTTCAGAGCTGTTTTGATATGACATAAGGAACAAGACGTGTGTCATTGAGAGGGCACGCGCCTCCAGCAAATAGGCGTTTTCAATACAAGTTCTCAGTTGAGGCTCCACGGCTATAATTCTCCATCTGTACGTCCTGATTTTTGCCCTAACCCAAGGTGGTGAGGCCCTTTGTGCTATTGTTTGCCTGGATACTCAGATATTCCAGACAGCTGTTTGGGTCGTTTATCAGTGAGCTGCAATGCGTCTGTTCCTGTAGACTGACCGTTAGGCCTAGCATGGGCCTCGGTTTTGCGTGTGCCATGTTTGGAAAGCTGGGCTGCGTTTGCTTGTCTTGCTGTGTGTTTAGTCTAGAGAGCGGCACCCAGCCTGAAGAGGCATGGGCAGCACATATTTGTCCACTGACCCATCACTGCATGCTTTCAGGTGAGACTCTGCTGACGGAATCTGGAGCAGAACTGAAGGCCATGCTTTAGGAAAAAATACAGCAGCTAAAACGTAATCACTGTATTCGCAGTGTGTCTGGGTAAATAATCAGCTTTCAGACAATGCTTTCCAATGCATGATCTCACTCTGTGAAGAAAGAAAAGTCCGTTAGGCTTTGTTCTGGTCAGCAAGTCTCATACAAGGTCAGGACAAAAACAGATTGTGATCCGTTTATTCAATTTCAACTTCTTCATTTTCAGGAAGTTCATTTTCTGAGATTAGATGTAAGAATAAGTGGAAACAAACAGAAGTGTCCAAAACTGGGATAACAAAATTAGGACCTGGAGAAAAAAGTGGGCGTCATAACAACCATGCAAGACATGGCAGAAAAATCCAGAAGTGGACAGAAGTGTTTCTGTCCATCCTTTCACTGTCAAAGTTGTTGTCAGAGACCAACAGTTGTCAGAGCCCAACGATTACGACCAAATATGCCTTAACTCCCCAACACTTAGGAAATTCTTTGTCTCACTGCCTAAGGTCTATATGAGAAACGGCTAAGGGCACAGGGCCGAGTTTCACTGTCCCTACATGAAGCGAAGAGTGTGAAAATGTAACCTAAATGAATGTATGTATTTGCCACGAGCTACTGGCCAGAAAGCCCACCCGAGGAGACTTGAACACTCTGGCATCTGCTATACCACAACCTCGGAACCAAATCAATCAATCAATCAATCTATATAGAGTGTTTTACAATGAATGTTGTCTCAAAGCAGCTTTACATAAAATATAAGGAAAGGTGTCTATGAAGAGATGAGGAATCCAGGTACAAGCCCCCCATGAGCAAGCCAAAGACAACAGTACCAATGCAAAACTCCCTTGGAGTAAGAGGAGGAAACCTTGAGAGGAACCCAGGTGGAAAGGAGGAATGCATCCTCCTCTGGCCAACACCAGATGAATAAAAAATGACAAAACTAATGAGACTTTACAAAAAAGATACAACAAAGAAGCTTCTTTCAGCAGCATCCGATTGAGGGTTCCTGGCCAGCCCCGGGGCTTTGTTGGTCATCGTCATTCAGTTTTGGTTTGATAATAGCAGAGGATATAATCCCAAAAGAGAGAAATCCCCAGCAAAAGTCCAGAAATACCAGTCACAGTCGCCACAATACGGCTTCCTAACACAAGGCACCGCTGTGGGTCTGAAAGGATGTGTAGCTGTTAAGACCTGACTGGTGGAAAAAAAAGCTGCATCAGATCCAAATAAAGAAGCTGCTGGGGTGCTCAGAACACTGGACTGACCACTCCAGAGTCCAGACCTCAACATCACTTCTAAGACTGTGGAAAGACTGAAAGTACAGGCCAAGTGTGGACACACTAAATACTGAATATATTATGAAATTACTGAAATATATTATATTTAGTTGTTGAGGCTAATGAATGGCGAGGGGTCTCTGATTTTGTATGGTACTCCACATAAGTATGTATGTTTGCTTTTGTTACAAAGCCCTTTACAAAGTCAGGACCTTTCCGTTGTAAATGTCGTTGTAGATTAGCCCTGCATTCCTTCGTTTTCCTCCACAAAGTGGGGACATTTTGTCCTGGAAAGAATACGAAAACAAACCCACATCCACACACCGCAAGGAAGGCAGGCCTTGGGGGAGCCGAGCCACATTTTTCAAATTAACTGCTCATACACCTTTCAGAAAGCACCCGCAAATTAAAACTGCATCAATTTCTGCCTGTTGTGCTAGCCCACATTATACAAGTGACCTGCCACCTTCCTGCTGTACGAGATGAAAAAGAGAGGGAGGTGAGGAGGAAAAAAGCTCAACCCCCTCAGAGCTATTTTCATTTCAGCCCCGTCCACGGCACTGGCTCCGCAGTCCCCCCAGGCTGGACTAACCTTGTAAAAGGGACTCGGTTTTATCCTAAAGACTCCACATGAGGAACGCATTACCACATGCATCTCTGAGCAGTAATCTGCTCTGGGCTACTGCCCCATCCACAGCAACAAACACACTCATCCTCCGCTGCGTTTCTAGACTATTGTCTGATTGATCTTTAGATGCTTTTGTTTACATTATTTTCCATTACTGTGAACAAAGCTTTCATGTTACTGTTGATGGCACGGGTGGAAATTGCTACTTATTGTTCATTGTTAGCAATTGTTTGTTTGCTCTATTTCAACCGCTTTATTCCATCTGTTAAATTACCGCCTTTTTATACACATATGAGCAGAAAAACCGTGAGGGAAAAGAAAGAAACATTAACATAGCCAGCTCTGTTTGTTTCTTTATATTTTTATTTGCTTATTTATTAAGTAAGAATATTAGTTAACAAACCTGTTGGTTCTCTGACTGTCAACAATCCAAGAATTGTCTTTTAATTCCCAGTCCAAAATCACCAACTTGCGTGTATTTACATATGAGCTTCTATATTGTTGCTGTTGGGACAAAACCCTTGTGTCTTGTATCTCCACAATGATAACTTGTTTAAAACATGCTTCTAATGTAAGTCCAAGTAAAGTTAAGTCATTTGGGCTGTTTCCTTTGGTCCATTCATCATCGAATTTATATTTAGGTTTTATTCCCGGCAGCACCAAACTTCACCAACTGCAAATGGAAAAATAATTTGTACTGAAATATATACTGAATAATATAATATAATACTGAAATAAATCTGTCCACAGGAAAACATGTGTCTCATTTATTTATTTATTTATTTATTTATTTAACCACTCTTTTACAGTTAATATTTTGGGGATACTTGTTTTTCTTTAGACATGAACTATGCATATGTATAATATATATGTTCTAGGTCAAATTATATGTATCTCATATCTGTCATTTAAACAGTGCTTTCAGGTATTGTGTAACACAGGTGTCTGTTAGAGACAGACATCTGGTCCCTGACACCACCACCATGAACAGATCTCATTCCGTAAGTTTTTCTAGAATAAAGCATTTCAAACCAAACCACTCAGAATGGCTTTTTTAAATTATCAATTTGGTACATTATTATTGGTACCACTTTAGAACATGGCTACCCTTACAAAGCATTTATGGCTGATTTCAAATGAGTTTGTTAATGGTTATTATTTAGGTCATAAACACTTTGAAAAGTATTACTAAGCAGTTATATCACGTTAGTAATAAGGGCAAAAGTGAGCTGTTTTATCTGATGAATATGAACATGTGATGATGCTGATGGGTTTAATGATGACTGATCTGAGCTTTAACAGTGTAGATGAATGTGGGTTCACTGTTGTTGCCCTTTTTGTTTATTTGTTGTAACTGCTTATATATTACTTTGGGCTTTAATAATGGCCTAATTAATATACTCATTTAAAACAATTTATAAACTCTTATTCTGCAGTGATACGCATGTACTTGTTTAGTACCTGTTTATTACACAGTACTTTGTTCCCTTTGGACCACTTCACCAGTTTCCTTAATTAGGTAGTAATGTTATATGAGATGTCTCAGATGCATATGTATGGAAAAGTTTGGGCACCTGATAAAATGACATGCTTTATTGATTTTCAGGGAACACGCTTCTGCACATTTCAATGCACAATTACTGTTTATTTAATGATTTTAACATATTGTGGAAAAAAAATAAAACATAATTGGTGGCCTGTGAAACAGTTATGGCGCATTTTACATTTTATGTTTAATTTTTTTTCCTGCATATTAAATTCAGCAAATAAATAGAAACTGGGTTAGGAAAAAATGCCATATTTAAGTTTGCTTCTTGATGTGTTGTTTGACCCAGCTTTTGCATCAGACTGTACTTACCAGCAGAGGGCTTTTGACACAATGAGTAGGTGATGGAAGACAAGCACACATTGAAGCTGCTTTCCTGGGAGATCAACTCCCTTGTGCTCTTTGGCAAATTGAAGCTTCCTTCATATCAACTACTATCACTTTGCGTTCGCTGGGACAAACTCTGAGCTGTAATTGTGGATTGAGTCCTGGTGTTTGCATGTGGAGAGGGAGTGAGACGGCTCCTGGTAGCATGACCCCGCTGACCCCATGTGACCTCTACGCTAATGAAGGGGAAAGTGGTGGTGCGTGTGTGTCACAGTGTGAGTTCGCAGTCTGTGTGGATCGGGTTACTGCGCGCTGCAACAGTGGGCTCAACACTTTATTTAACTGTGACAAATGACTGCAAGTAGATTGTCTCATTTTAGTTCAGGAATTTGGGATTCTCCAGCCTGGCTGTTCCATTAGCTGCAAAGAAAGGTTTGTTTTTAAATTGATATTCCGTGTATGATGCTTCAAAAGCAATTTCCGATGTTTGCTAACTTGATCTTGTGTTTTATGAGCCCTGTTCTGCTGAGCACACTTTGCTAAAGGTTTGAAATCCTCTTGGGCAGCAGTCTGAGAAGCTCTTTAAGCCTTGGGCGGGAATGAAACGAAGAGAACAGAGGTGGCTGAAGGATATTGCAAAGCTATTCACAAAAAAAAAAGAAAAAGTAAGAAAGGAAAAGAAACAGCCAGAAAGCAAACACGTTGCAGCCTTGGAAAGCCACTTCAGTGCAGTTGTAATTTCCCCCGCCTGGCCTGCACGCGCATTCCTCCGGCCGCATTCACAGCCACCTTTACAACCACTTTAGTGTTCTTAACTCATTTTCTTGTCCAGTTTGATTCCACCTTTGAGAGCTGGGGGAAGCAGTTGGTGGGGGCCGGATAAGAAAATTCCTGGTGCGCCCTGGGACAGGAGGAAAGATGATGTCACTGGCCGGTTAGACAGCTATTCCCTCGAGGTTACTGGAAGTCACAAGTCCATCCTGCAGCTGGGAGAGGTGATAGCTAACTCTAGTGGGATCTCCGCATGCAGAAAACCTTCAAAGATCAAGGGTGCTACATGGAAGGCTACACTGGCCTTAAATCTGCACTCTTATTCTGGAAGGCTTTGTGCATACAGTATAAGCTCTGGTCTGTTTGCTCCATGGACTGTCTCCAGACCACACACCTCACTGTCTTATTACTTACTCATTGCTCGGCCTTGGATCTGGAGGCTGGAGATCCCACAGGTGATTTTCTTTTCTTTCCGTTACAGCCCCACTGTTGGAGTTAAGATCTGTTTACAAATAATGTAAGCATGCTCAGTCTTGTGCGCCTGCTTTCCGAAGCTGATGGACTTGAGCAAAACAATCTAAATCAATACTGTGCCAGTGCAAGTCTTCCAGCTGCTAGATGTTCTAGTAATACGGTCGTGTGCAGAAGTGCATCTCTATTGGCAGATGCCATATGTTGAACAGTACTTATAAAGTCAGTCAATGTTGTGCTGTGTCCTAATGCCCACACTCTTGGGTCTCAGGACCATCTGGGAAAACAGATGGCTAGCGTGTTTCTGATAGAAAAGATACAAACAGGAAAGAGCCAAAGAACAGTTCCCAAGAGGGACCTTCTCAGACGAAAAAGTGCTGGAGGATCAGCTTCTGTATAAAATACACTCATTATTAAAAGAATATCTGCAATATGTGAAGAAAGTGTTGGATTGAAATGCTATTGGGAAGGAAGATAAAGGTTACCAGGAACGATAAATTTAGAATGATATGGGTGATATTTATTGAGCTACGCATAAATGGTGTCCTGTGATAATCATCCCATGCAGCTTGAATATTTTCACACAGTTACTGCAGATTGTGCAGTAGGGGTGGAGGTGGAGTGACACCAGGCCTTTTGGACATGTGACACGTGACAACAAACCGTTCATCTTGGCACTCACACGTGGATTTGTTGGTCATCTCCATCAAGACAAAAGCAGGACTCGTCACTGAAGAAGACCCGCTGCCATTCTGAGTCACTCCATGACAGTCTGGCACAACACCATTGCAGTCTTTGGCAACGTTGACGTGGTGTTAAGGGCAGTCGTCGTAACTGTCGTAACTCTCTGCGTGCATGTAGTCCTGTGTGGTGCAGTTGTCTGCCCATGGTGCTGGCACTAACAGGATGACTCATGGAGGGCATCGCTGCTCGCGGAATCTCTGCAGTTGTGGCTGTTGGGTCAGTCAGGTACAGAAACAAGACCTGTCATTGCTTACATCACATGTTCAGCCGAATGTTAAGCTTGAATCATTTGCATGTCTCACAATGTCAACCTACCCACCAAGTTTCATTCCTGTCAGTGGATTCCTTCTGGGTGCAAATAGTTGTGCAACTATTCCTTTGATAATAAGTGTATAATGAATATACAGAGTCTGTATTATTCTGTAGAACTACTGACCAAACATATTGAGACACACCTTCTAATTTATTAATTCAGCTACTTCATGGTGCACCCTCTGCTGACACAGGTGTTCAGTTTACAAACACAGGTTGTGCGGTCATTCTTAGTAGAGCAGGATACTCTGGAACAGCCACACATGATCCTAAGGTGACCATGCCCAGTGCAAAAGCATCAGCAACAGCTTTTAGCACAGCGCTGAGGAGCAGTGGAACTGTCTTCTCCAGAGTGATGGAGCTCTATCTAACACCTTTGGGCTGAGTTGGAGTAGCATTTGTGATCAAGAACCCATCTCCCAGTATTAGTTGCTTGACCACACTAATACCCTTGTACACAGCAATCCTCACAGCAATGTTCTAATATCTAGTGTACAGCCAACCTAGAAGAATATAGGTTGTTACTGCAGCAAAGGAGGAACAAATTACTTCTTCATACCCCTGATTTCAGAAGAAACGTTGTATGCGCAGCTGTCTACAACCTTTAGGAAGTAAAGGCTATATTAAGTCCAGACCACGGATTTCATTTGAAATACTGCTCCTCTCACTTTAGGTGATCTACTTTTTGCCACATCACTTCTCTCAGACTTTTAAGCGGGGTCACCAGGCACAGCACACACAGAGCGGCCAAGTGGACGGCATGGCCCTTTCGGACCCTGAAGGGAGCCGTCTCTGTACTGGATCAAAGAATTAAGAGGTCCTGAATCAAGGGACTGGAGATCCGTCCAAAGTTCCGAGCCAACTCAGTTTCATCCTTGGAAACTTATGCTCAGGGTTTTGGATCCTAGCTGAATTTCTGAGTAGCATTGCAGGAATTCTTTGAGCAGTGTTGGCTACAACTAAAAAGCCTTTTGGCTTTTGTAGCAGGAGGAAAAGCGCCACACCTGCTCAAAACACTAAGGGATTCAGTGGAGCTGACACATAGACGTCACTTATTTTGTACTGCCATTAGAAGCCATGCTAATAAGGCCTGTGTTGAGACAGACGGGCTGCTGAGACAGTGTTTAGAGAGTGAGAAGATCGTTACATAACCAAGTTCTTTAGAATGAAAGCCCATTTTTCTCCTTGTCCAGGACTGAACTTAATCCATGTCCACAAAACTAACACTTTGCGCTAACAAAAAAGGCAGGTGTGAAACAACTACAAGTGCATATATGTAGATATGTAGATTGCACAGAGCCATTCGAGATCTAGCCACAGTTCATTTAGCTGTTTATACTGTACTATGCATGCTATAAATGTAGGGCCAGAACGTTTTGGGGCTCTTCAGAAATCAATGTGGCTTATCGTTATACGTTCACTACCTTTATTATGAAAGCAGAAGGAGTGTAAGCAACATCAGGGAAAAGAGATGATTAAGAAAAAGAAAAGGCACCCCCTGCATGCCTCCCCCCACTGTACCATGAGCGAAGCTGAAATCCTATTAAAGGCGCCCACGGCGTAAACCTTTACTTTATTCCTTTTACTGCAAATTAAAATTTTGTTGCTTTTTCCGTTTGATTTTACGGGAAACATCTGGGCGATCGCAGTGTGGAGAAACGAGCCTCTGATCGCTGCCTGCCCGCCCGGGATAATGAGACATTATCAACCGCACACACACACACACACACACACACACACACACATACACACACACACACTCCTGCAATACGACCAACAAGTATTTATATGCACCTCACTCAGATACAGATTTCACAGTTTTCCTACATACTGCTCTCTTTTTGTTTTAAATTGCCACCTTTCTTTCTTTCTTTCTTTCTTTTCTTCTTTCTGTCTTTGTTTTTTCTTTCTTTTTTCTTTTTTTCAGTCTTTTTTCTTTCTTTCTACTTTTTATTTTTCTCTCACTTGAATTCTTTCTTTCTTTCTGTCTTTATTCTCTGTCTTTCTTTCTTTTTCTTTCATTCTTTCTTTTTTCTTTCTTTCTCTCTCTCTCTCTCACACACTTTCTTTATTCCCTTGCTTTTTTCTTGCTTCCTTCTGCCTATCCTTAATTTCTTTCTTTCTTTCTTTCTTTCTTTCTTTCTTTCTTTTTTTCTTTCTGTTTCACCTACAGGAGGCAGCCCTGGAGCAGGCGTGGGGAACTATGCTGTAGCATGTATCAGCTTCTTCTCCATCACTACTGCTTGTTCTATCTTTGACCTGAAACTTTCTTTCTTTGTTTTGTTCTCTCTCTCTCTCTCTCTCTCTCTCTCTCTCTCGATTTCTTATACCTGGAGCAGGTGTGGAGAGTAATACACTAGCATGTAACAGCTTCTTCTCCGTCATTATTACTGCTGTTTTAGACCCCCCTCAACCTAAACGAGTAATCTTCCCTTCTTTCTCCCTCTGAGCTAAACGCTTCCTCAAACGCACCGTTTCCCAAACAGAAGAAGAGAAGCGCATCGCCTTTATCCGTTTACTACCTCCAGCATTCAGCGCTGATCCCGTTCCACATTCCTCTCCCGCGTGGCTGAAAACGAGCTCCACACTGAACAAACCTATCTGCAGACTTTCATCATCCACAATTAGCGCACGCCACAGACTGGAACAGGAACTTCACATGTTGCTGATTCTTATCGGCCCGTGTCTGAAGAAAATTACATACAAACAATTTCATGCTCTGCAAGTGTGGCTTTAGATCGGAGCGAGAGAGAAGCATAATAATAATAACAGCAGTAATAATCAGCGGGTCTGAGAGGGGTACAGGCCGAGCGAACAGCTAGCTCTGCTCTCACTGCGCTGCCTGTTAAGGAGTCTCCCCGCAGCTCTGGAGCTTTAGAGCGTGGAGCTCCCCCACTGCACTTTCCCCTGTTAATGAACCTGCACTCTTTAGAGAGAGGGAGAGGGGGAGAGAGAGTTGCAGTTATCTATCTGTAACTAATAAGGAATAACGCATAAATGGTCGCTGAGCAAGTCTCTCACTCACTCAGTAAAGCTGTAAGACCTGAGGTTGAACAATGAACGAGCTTGTAGCTCAATCACTACACTTTTTAAATTAAGAAGGTTCTTCCAGGGCTCTTTATTAGAGGCACTGCTTCAGAGTAGAACCATGAACACTCAAAGAACCGTTTGCATGCTTGAATGGATCTTTGCATGGTGACATAAGTCCTCAGATTGGTGAGGAATGTGTGGTATATGGTTCTATATAGAGCCTCTCTGAAAGCAAGGTAATGATGTCAAGCTTTTTACAACAGAATGGCCAATTTTTCATGACTAAACACTGACCATTCTGTTGTGACAAGCTAGACATCATTACCTTGCCTTCAGTGTAGAACCAACGTAGAACCATGTATATCACAAGAGAATAGTCATTTTTAGTGTTATACATTAGTAAGAATTGACCGTTCTATTGTGATATATATGGTTCTACACTGCAAAAAGTGTTTTGTTGGTCCAACCTAGAAAAAAAACTTCAGTTTGTTACAAGCAAATGAATAAGGTTTATTCAACCTGAACAAACAATTCTTTTAATCCAAGTAATTTGTTGAGTTGAGTAAAACTTAATCAACTGCTTGTAACAAATTGAAGGATTTTTTTAGGTTGCACTTTTTACAGTGTATATAGTATATAGTATATATATACCATATATATGGTTATATATAACCATATATAACACATTCTCCATCAATCTACACAACTATGTTAGCATGCATAGCTGCTTGCGTGTTCATGGTTCTGCACAGAACCAGTGTCTTAACTACAGAAGCCTTGAAGAACCAAATATATATATTTTTTGGTTTGGGTGTATGAATCATGGTTCACAGTTCAACGCAATTGTTCAAAAAATAGGTTTTAATAAATAAGCACAATGTAATGGACGGAATCTGAAGATGCTTACAAAAAAAAAACAAAAAACAAACGAACAAAAAAACAAACAAAAACCGAAGGCAGTAATCCATGCAGCGCATTTTAAGGAAGTACCTATTGCTCTAAATTGCATTGCATTGGTCGCCCTTAAAAAACAAAAGCTGGCGATACTCACAGGTAGCATTATGTACATTACTTTATCGAAATTTCCATTTTCATATATTTATATATATAAACTCTTCTATTTAAAGATAAAAAAGAAATATAGTTTCATTACAGATAACAGATGGCTGTCCTCACACTGAAGAATAAATTGTGAAGGGAAGGAGGTGTGGTATTGACCCACACTGGAGACGAAGGGTGTTGTAAGTAAAATCCTCTGGTGGAGGTGGAGGTGGTGATGCTGGTGGTGATGCTGGTGGTGGATGGGGGGCGTTAGAGCAGTTCCTCTTCTTCAGGTGAACGTAGAAAGTGTTCCTCTTGTCTAGTACCAGAGGGGGGTGGGGGTGAAATGAGTCCCTTTTGTCTAGTTCATGTCGTTCTCTGATGATCCATGAAGGCACTTCCAGTGCTTCAGCACGCTGTTGGGAGTCACATAACGTGTCTTGGCCATGTCACTGAGGTTTATAGGTTCTTCAAGAAATCCTTTGGTGTCTTCAAAACTAGTGGAAGTAAACAGTCTAAAGGGGGGAGAAGATCAAGAACAGGCTGTTAGTGTGCTGGGTAGAGTTTATGGGTCTTCTAATGCAACCTGAGATAACACTGATTAAAACTGGGCTGTTTACTTGTAGTGGGCATACAGTCATAAAACCCACATCATATGGGGAACCAATCATGTCTGAGGCGAGGCCTATGTTGGGTTTGGACATGAAGTGGATTTCCACTGATTTCTCTGTGAACTGTAATTCATTCAGAGAGGTTTGATCTGAAATGCTGCGTTCTAGAGAAACTAGCCACCTCAGATTTCTTCACAGTACTGATGAGAGGAACAAGTGGTCGCAGATATAGCCATTATCTACTGTCCAAATCGACCAGATCAATCTACACCCATCCTCTGGGTTTTATATGTCAGTTTGGCAGTGGTAGCAAGGCAGTAAATCAGTGGTGGGAGTTGAGGGGGGGTATTTTGCCTGACAACACTCCTGCATTCATCTCTACTTAAAACACATTTTAAGACACTTTCACGTTATCATACAGCGATCACAGAACTGTTTCAGCATCAGCCAGCATGCTCATATAATAGTTTCCTGTGGTTTAGCTTTTAGAGGCATTAAGCTCTTTAGACGTCTGGTTCCCATCAGCACCACTGTGAATTACTCTGACTCGGAGCGTTTCACACCAAACCACTCTGAATGACTCTGTTTACTTCTTAGCCATTTAACCATGCAGGTTAAACATGCTGCACTAATACAGGAGAACAATCCAGTCAACGACCCTGAGGCTTAGGTACAGGCCTTTAGCACGCCTCTCCTCCCAGTTACCAAAGCATAGGAATACCACCAACACAGAAGCATCATTATTAGTGGACATCTATGTATAGACTGCACTACTTAGTTATCCACTAACAATGATGCTGGTTCTACATACCTCCATTTCTCTTACTGCTAATAATGTGTTTTACATGATACAACACAACACAAACTCTCAACGTCTAATTATGTCTGTATGAGCTCATGTAATTAATGCAATTAAGGCCTACAAGTCACATTATTATTATTATTATTATTATTATTATTATTATTATGTTGATTTGTCAGTTACAGTGTGATTTTATGGTGAGCTCAGAGATGATCTGCTCTCTATCAGCACAGTAATACTTCAGTCACCTGATCTGAACCCAGTGAAATGGATATAAACGTATCTGAATAAAGCATATAATGAAGCCCTAGAATAACCTGCAGCATGCTAATTTAAACACCGTGTAATCCGTCTCCCCAGTGTTGCAACATTGCGAGGCTTTGCACTGAATATTTGCATTAGTGATATCTGCAGGGTTTCAGGCGCAGGCCTGCGGGGACAGAAGGTGCTGAGAAGCAGCAGTTTGGTGTGTTTTATAGAAGGTTAAACGCTCTGCTCTGAAACGTTAAAGGACAGCTCGCTTCAGTGTGCTCTGCCTCAGCTCGGGTCTAGTGTCCACTAAAAGTAGCCTAACAGGACAATCACTGTAAGTAAGAGGACATGTGATCCTCGTGCTGGTATTGGACTCTGTATCTGCGAGAGAGCAGTAATCCCACATGAGCATGACTGTGGTTTCGTTCCCCCAGCACACTGGACTGGACTGTGTGCTTCTAGTGGCCAAACGGTCAACATCATAAGATTTATGAAGTATTAGATAATTCGCTTTCCCTCTCTTGTACATTCTCACGAGAAAGTAGGAAATGGATGGGAGAGAGGGATGGAGCAAATAAATAAATTAAATAAATAAATAAATAAATAAATAAATAAATAGACAGACAGCAAAGAGAACAGTGAGATGAGAACTGCTTCAGCCTATGTGGGGTAGTCCTGAATGATTAATTCAAGTGATAGATCTATGTTAACTGCATGGAACAGAAGCTTCATGATTATTCTGATAGAACATCTGTTATTATCATTTCTATAATTATTACTAGTATGTTTATTACTATTCTTATTATTGGGCTATTTATCACGATTATTAACCTACATTATTATTATTATTATTATTATTATTATTATTATTATTATTATTATTATTGCTAGACCAATTCTTCACATTATAATAATTATTACTATTATTAATTGCTTCTTTACATGGATATACAGACAGATATGCAAACAGACTTGTTTATTATTTATTACAATTATTAATATGATAGAAATTGTATTATTATTATCATTTTATGACTGTTGGTATTTTTATTACAATTACATTTATTACTATTTTTATTTTTGGGCTATTTTAGCACGATTATTATTATTATTATTATTATTATTATTATTTATTGTTGTTGTTGTTGTTGTTATTATTATTATTATTATTATTATTATTATTA
>CM067480.1:28596827-28618793 GCA_034552555.1 Semaprochilodus insignis | reverse complement strand
TAGTAGTAGTAGTAGTAGTAGTAGTAGTAGTAGTAGTAATTATTATTATTATTATTATTATTATTATGAGTACTGAGTAGATTATATACTGAGTATGATATGAACACTACTGATTGGCAGTAATGACCTAATGTAATACAAAACTAAAGAAAGTATTGCATAATTAATAACCAACAGCTAAAGAAAATCATATATACATTAACAATATTACTTAGTTATTATAAATAATATTTGATCGGTTATTAGCAATATTGTAGTATTTATCATCTTATTAACAACAACGACCACAACAATAATGACACGAATACACGCCCGTTTTACCACCAGAGGTAAGGGTACTACTGCACATACAGACTGTCTGATTTCTGTTCCGTTCAGAGTGCATGAATGAACACATTAATAACTGATTCAATAATTAATACATTAATAAAAGGTGATTTATTTATCCTGTAACTGAAGTGTGCTCTGTACTGCAGCTCACTCAGGGCAGCTGCGCTCCTGCTTCATCTTAGGGAGTCCCGCGGGCTGAGTTTGTGTTGACGTATGACGTCATGTGTCCTACACGTTTCCCGCGCGGCGCACGTGGGCCTTGTTAGCTGGAATGCGGCCCACAAAGCGAGAGAGCTTTTCGCATTGCTTCAGCTGTTGGGGTTTTGGTGTCAGACCTGTGCTGAATCTTTCTGCTGGCTGGTTTGAGCCTGACTCTGCTGCTGTGGCTGGACGCTGGTAAGCGGTCACTAAAGGCTAAGCCTGTTTCCGTCTCACTGTTCCTTTCAACGGCTCGTCGCTTCTCTGTTCAGGAACCTTTTCAAACAGGCGGTGAGGAACTCTCTGTGCTGTGCTTCAGAGTGCTCGTGTTATGTTCTTATGAAGTAGCTCACAGTAGGTGCGCTCCTCAGCAAGTTTCTCCGAATCCATCCTCTCCTCCACGATGAAAGTCCTCCGCCTATTGTTTTCCAGAAAACTGTCCAGGCTTTCACAATACCTCAAACACATGTCCGAGTGGGCCTGCAGTGCGGAACTTCTTGGCAAGGCCTCTGAAGTTCTCCCCGCTTACGGCCATTTGAATGGCGAGCCTGCACTGTCTCTTTGAATAAGACAGTAATAATGCATGTCAGATTTCTTTTACCAGCGTCCAGTGCTCCAGAGCAGGCTGTTGGATGTTTTATATATGGGTGAGTGAAGCTTGGTCAGTTTCGTTAGGGTTTAAATTATGAAACATATCTTCTGTTTGATTTTTTTCCCTCCCCAATTATGCATATGTAGTACACATGTGAACGGAGCACAGCCCTGAAACAGTCACCGCAAGCAGACGAAGCCATAATGATCTCAGAATCTGTTCTGGCCTTCAAAGGTAGCCTGGAGAAAAGTGGCCTTCAAAGAACAGAGAGGAAGAGTGCGCTGAAGTCAAGATAGCACATCTCATTTACTCAGTTTCCACAGCTTTTTCAGGAGATGCTTCTGTTCGTAAGTGTGGAGTTTCCAAAACTGGAATGTGTGTATATATATATATATATGTATATTTTAAAGGGTTTAGAAAAGATGGGACTCCTAACCACTGAACAGTGTACAATAATTCAGTACGTATAATGTGTTAGTGTACTGTAAGTAGTGTGTTGGTGTACAGTAACTCAGTAAGTGTAATGTGTTAGTGTACTGTAAGTAGTGTGTTGGTGTACAGTAACTCAGTAAGTGGGATGGACTAGTGTACTGTAAGTAGTGTGTTGGTGTACAGTACCTCAGTAAGTGGGATGGACTAGTGTACTGTAAGTAGTGTGTTGGTGTACAGCAACTCAGTAAGTGTAATGTGTTATTGTACGTTAAGTAGTGTGTTGGTGTACAGTACCTCAGTAAGTGGAATGGACTTGTGGCCTGTCGTGGGTGTTTCCTGCCTTCCACCCATTGAACACTGGGATAGGCTCCACCACCCCAGTGAGCCAGAAAGATGAAGTGGTTAAGAAGATGAGTGTGAGTGTGTATTAGTTACATGTGTTACTCCACTTGAAACAGAAAGACATGACATCATTATGCTTAAGTGCAGTGAAAAACAATGACAAAGTGTTTCACTACTCAGATTGACCTGCACCTGCTAGAGTGTATTGCATTGCTGTATTAACGCTACATTAGTTGTAATAGTGGTTTTGCTGTCATGTTCTATATCCCATAGACACTCATGGAAGATAAATCACTTTGAAGGGGAACGCTGATTTTTAAGACTTGTATGTCTTAAAACAGTGTACATGTGCCATTACCACACCACTATTAAAATATGACATATAAACCAAATAGAAATGTTAACAATGAAAATGACATAGGTAAAACCTCTCCACAAATAGTCCACCATTGTCCCACTGTGATGATGTCTTGTGGTTGCACTGAACTCAGTCCCAAGGAAAATAAGACAATCAAAATATTTTTCTCTTGAGTTATGTCACGCTCTAGCTACATCTGGAAAGACTGAATTACATATTCAAGTTAAATGAGATATTTAGTTTGGTGTTCCTGGGCAAGAGAGAAAGAGAGGACAACCATTAGACAAGGATAACAGCCAACTAGTAAAAAGATTGTGTCTATTTTTAATAATTAATGAAGTCTTTTGCTTGGTTTCTACAACATATTTGAATGGTATCGGACATGTACACCACATGTAGACACATATGTTTTAACAGTCAGGGTTTGTTTAAAAAAACATTTAAAGACTATTTTTTTAAATTATTATTTGACAAGGAAATGAAATGAGAAGGAAAAAATAATGTTCTTCTGTTGCTCGGCTACCTTACACTGACGATGCAACACCATTCAGTGCTACAGGAGTTACAGATGGACGCAATTCACATAGATTTTCCAGCTGCAGATGAAGTTTGAGCTAGTCTGGAATTAAAAAAAGAGATTTCCAAAACATCAACACTGGTGATGGTGTAATTTCGAAGCTAGCTCAAATGTGTGTAAGAGAAACCACGTCAACCTTCATCTGTGCTATATGAAACTGCCTTATATAGCCAGATCACCCTAAGCAGCAATTATACTGTGGTTAGACTCTTTGGAACAGTATAGAGAACATTTATAGACTGAGGTAGCACCATCTTTAGCTCTGCTCATGCACTGGTTATCATTCATCAGGAAAGTGATTTGTGTCTTTATTTTATTCTCAGCAGGTATATTTCATTTGTATGTTCATAAGCGCAATATTGTGACATCAGTCAGTTTATCATAACATAGCCATGCCTTCTTTAACCTGAAGATATGAGGCTTCAATTATAATAGATGATTTAATTTGAATAAATGAAGAAATCCCTGGAAGACACGTCAACACAGAATCACGTATCCGATGAAGTTAAACATCATCTCCTCTCTTCCTAACCTTGGAAAAAAGGTGAGGCCTCTTTGCATTCTCTCCAATCAGCCCCACTGCTTCAGATAGACTCCATATGGCTGCAGCAGCGGCCTCTTTAGAACATGAGCTTGTGACGGCAGGTATAATACCGTGCACGTTTCCCCGTTCAGACCCCTGGTAGGCGCTCTTCTGGTTCTGCCTGGGCTTTGGAGATGACCCACATCAGATCAAAGATGTGCAATGCCATATTTCACTCCGCTAAGATGACGCGTTTATATCTCCCTGACACCTCCAAATCAGCACCACATGGCCTGGAACTCTTTAATAAGCTGAAATCCTTTCTGCAGAGGCCTGTCATATGCATTGGCAGAGGGTCGCTTGCAGCCGCTTTTAGACTGCAATAAAAAGAGAAGAAGGAGGTGAAAATGCCTGCATGGCTCTGTGTGGCTCTGGCACCTCACAGGTGAACAATTAAAGCGTCACCTTTAGAGACTGAGGTGAGATATTGAGGTATGATTGCTGCTTATGAAGGTCAGACGAAGAAGGAGGAGCTGATTCCAGCCTTGGAGAGGATGATTTGTAGGATGTGCTTTATGACCTGGGTGAGTTTACAGTCCAGATGCATGGCATGATTGGTTGCCTGTTGGTCCAACATATAAGATCATGCGGCCGACGCTGAAGGATCTTGGCAAGCGGATCTTAAGCAAAGTCAGATGTAGGCTGTGCATGTTTGCGCATCTCACATTTGTTGTGTAGGTGCACATCCGAGCGAGCGTATGCATACAATATGTGCTTTAAACCAAGGCGAACAGAAGATGTTCTGCAGGGAAAAGAACACAGCTGTTTTTCATTGGCATTACTGCTGCTTCCATTAGCACTAGTGCCATCAGCTTCCACACGGCTACTGGATGACACTCACCTGTTTAAGCACTATGAAGAAAACCTACAATATCCAGCTGTGCTCCACTGTGATGTCGGTAATGTCTACTTGTCTCTTGTCTTTCTAGCAAGTAGCTGAGTGTCAACAAGTGCTTTGTTCCACGGCCTGCGAATGTGACACTCTGTGGTGAACCAGGAGTGCAAACATGTTCCAACAAACATCTCTGTTTGGATGCATAATCTGTTCATTTGCACCCTCTGCCTCATCACCTCTGAGAAGGAGGGGGGCTATTTGATAATTAGTAACGCCCACTTACTCATAGCTAAACTTTACTTAAGGAAATTGCATTCTATTGACTTGCTGCTGAACACCATGGACACTACGATGCTGACTTTGCCACTCCCTTCACTTCTTAGTAGGAATTTAACAGGAAGAGTGCTTCAACATTATAAAACGAATTGGAAGGAAAAGCAAGAAGAATAAAAAGTAATAAGTTCCATTCATAGCATTGTTTGCTTTAATGCACTTACCCCATTGTTAAAACTACACTGCATGTCCAGATAGCTGCTTATCCAGCGCTTCTTCCAAACTCATGAATATTACTCATGAGTATTACTCATGAGTTTGTCCCTCATTGCTGTGAGGATTTGATTTCATTTAGCCATTGATGAGATCACATACTGATGTTAGATGATGAGCACAGGATCACCCAGAGGCAAAAGTATTGAATGGAGCATCACCACTCCATAGAATGCTGGTCAAATGCACATGAGATCATTGGACATTGGACATTGGACAATGGGATTTATGTGTGGATTAGCAAGCCAACATGGAACCCACAGGGAGTTCACCTTAAAGTAGCTGAAGGAGTGCTTGAGTTGAAATGTGGCATACTAATATATGTTTAGAATTGGACCTGTCAAGGGACTTCATGCATGCTGGAAATGTTAGGATGGAATCTACATAGGACAAATTATTCATGTAAATGTGCCTTTCCTAAGCTGTGTTCAAAGGGACTTGGCCTTTCATACATCTACGTGCCTCCATTTTTGTTTTTTAACCCTGATGACAAGGTGTTTCTGAAATCGCATTAGGGGCCCTTCATAAATGTTTCATTAGGGAGTGTGTAACAGCTTGAAGCATTTAGGTTTGTTTAATATGATGCAGACTTCACCCGCTCTGTCTCCTGTCAGGGCTGGATCTGGGGGAGCTCTACGTGGCCTCTCTCCGGGGTGCCAGGGGCCTCCAGAACGCTGCTGCTTGCTTTGATTTCAGCTGAGGTGAAGCAAATGGGCCAGAACGCTTCCATCACACACAACGGATTGAGCTCTGACAGGCCAAGTCTGCAGTGCTTTAATAAGCGTGCACCGAGAACAATGACAAAAACATGTGAAAGAAGGGTTCTGTACCTGTACTTAACATTTACATTCATTTGCATACCAACACAAAGCGTTCCTAGATAGATAAGGCCAACAGGACTGCTTCAAGACAAGCAACGTCTGGTGACTGTTTCCCATGGTTTTCCTCAAGGAAGTCCTACTTTCCAACACATCAGGACTCTTTCAGCGGGTCGACCGCATTAGCCACATCTGTACGGCATGAATGAAAAGACACTCTATGCTTTTTCACTGCAGGTTATCCTACGCCCACAGAGCAAGACTTCTGTTAATCCATTAATGGCCATATGTAAAAACGTAACGTTTTCCTTAGGTCCACATGTTCTGCAAGTCTGTCTGAGCACAACTCTGAATAATTTTTTTGAATAATTCCAAAAAATATAGCCAGAATAGAATTGAATAGAATAGAAGAGGATCCTTTTATTGTCATTGTACTTGCATACAACGAAATTTAGTGTGACTCTAAACAATAAACAATGAAAAGAGCAGTGATATATAATATAGATGGTTAAGATATTTACACATGGACAGTGCACTCAATATTATAATGGGAATAAACTACTGCAACATTTGCAATATAAATAAATATGTTATGAATGTGTAAAGTGTGCATGGATGTGCAAAATATGCAAGTATTGTTTTTTTTTTAATATTTCTCAGGTTAAATTTTTTTGTCTTTTGATTGCATAGAGCTACTGTTTTTTTTAAACAAAACAGTGGAAAGTTTAAATGTTATAGTGAATAAAAGTATTAAAAAAAAGACACACAATGAAATTCAAATTGGTAATGTTAGATGTTAATGTTAAATTCAGGAAAATAAAGTAAGTAATTGTGCACTAAAATTTCCAGAAATATGCTGGATTTAAGTTTGCTCTCCATAGAGGATCTGTTAATGAATTATTCAAATAATAGTCTTCAGCAAATTCCATCCCAAAATGTACGCTCTGTACAATGTTGTGTAGCACTACCACATGTGTTTTTTTTTTTGTTTGTTTGTTTTTTGTCCAGACATTCTGTGGACCTGTCTATTGTTACCTTTTCATGGCACACCCAACTTATTTGTTCCTTTGAAACCTCTGCGGCTGGTGTCTGCAGCTAATTACTGCAGCAAGTGTGCCGGCAGCTTTCTCTCTCCTCTCACACTGCTTTTCCGAATAAACAGTGCAGTTTAATGAGAGCTGCACTTGTGACCCTGGTGCCAAGGTTACTTTCAGGCTCACAGGTTTGTGAGGGCCCAGGTGGCCAACTCCAGCACCCTGACCCTCGGCAAACATGGCCTGTTTACTCTGCTGATTGGCCAAGCGCAAGATAATAATAGAGCTGTGATTGGTGTAAACACAAGCAGAACATTTACAGTTAAGTGGAAGTCTGAAGTAAAACTGAATCTTCCTGACAAAGAGATTACAGAGTCTACAGAGTTCTGTACTTATTAACTCAAATGGATCCAATGGGCTTTCTCCTTAGATCTGATTTCATCTCTGTCTTTTCAACTGACATCTTGTTAAATATCATGCAATGAGAAAATGCTTTTCTAAATATAAACACTAAACTTTAACATAGTTCTGCCTTAATCCTCTATTGTGTGACAGCCTCATTGTAACAAACCTATTTCACTTATTTTACAATCACAGTGGAAGGATGAATAATGAAGGCAGCAGTTTGTCTCTTGAAAACTATTACAGACAAAGAAGCAATTTGTCTTTGAAACATCAGTTTTTGGTGTTTTATGATAATATTATTTCATACTAACTGTTTTCGGTTATCTTTAAGACTCTACAGGCTTACACTTAACAGCTGATGAGATGTCATATACCTCATATACCTCATATACTCTTGATGTATCACAGTTATTGTATTTTTGCCGTATTGCCATGTCTAATATATTTTGTTTAAAAATAATAATAAATAATAAAAAAATAAACAAAAAACATTTATCTCTTTTTTTTTGAAGCTCTAGTTAGCCATTCAGTTTAGTGAATATTCATAAAGGACAGACCAACAGAATTCATCCAGAATTTCTTAGAAAAATCTTTTGTTATAAACCTCCATTGCAACTTAAGAAGTTGTTTTATTCTCCCGTTAAGTTGCCAGTTTGGAGTTTTTTTAAGGTGGATTGCATAATTGCTATTTTATAGTTTGATGTATTCACTTTATTCTAAAGTAAAGCATTGAACTAAAAATCAGAAAACCTTCTGTGGGTAGCTGTGTCTAAACTTCTGAGTGGTACAAAAGTTATATGTTTAGAAACATGATTTTAACTGATATATATGTATATAACCAGTGCAAAAGTAAAAGTTATGGTCTATTTAATAACCTCAGAAAATAAAAAAGAAATTGTAGTCTAAATTTAGCAGAATATTGAATATTGCCATTTTCAGATTTGTTTACTACCAAAGACTTTTTGAGCATGACATAGGACCTGGTGTCTTTCAACCAGACAATACTGCTAAGCATACATCAAAAAGCTCTCAGAAATTATTTCAGACAAAGCACTGGACTTTTCTGAAGTGGTCCTAAATAAGTCCAGATCTCAGTCCTATAGAACACCTGTGGAGAGATCTTAAAGCAGCAGTCGGGAGAGGAGATCCTTCAATTCTGGCAGACTTCAAAAGAAATTCCAGCAGAGAGTTACTTATTGAAAGTAAGTAAGCAAGTAAACATTTATTTATGTAGCACAATTCCAAATGAGACTACAAAATGCTTTACAACACTTAAATAAATAGAAAATAATAAAATAATAATAAAATAAAATTATATAAACCATAAAAACAATACAATACTGACTCGCCCACAACAGTAAGAACAGAAAAGATTAGCTGTGTCCAACCTCAAATGTTAAAACATGGAAATACAGTACATCTTTACAGTGTGACTTCTTTTAAACAGCTTCTTAGAGCCAGCAAGTTTTATGTCTAAGGGTAGATTATACCAAAGCTTTGCCGCGCATACCAGAAAGGCTCAATCACTCCTTCGTTTTTGCTTAGTCCTAGGGATTACCAAAAGCCCTTTTCCAGAGGACCTCTGTGTCCTAGCATTTGGACATGGGCCTTATAGTTCAAATATGCATTTCATATTTATATTGGATGTACTTGACATCAGTTATCCTTTCTATAGATCGCACTACCAAATATTAAGTTGAAGGTGTCAATAATTTGGTCAATACCATTTATGTATATACACATAAATTTTTAATGTGCAGTGAGTCTCTTTCATGGCACATGTTCAAATAGAGAAATCCTGTTTTCATATGGCAATCTGCATCATTTACTTCTGCTGTCGGACAGTGTTGCACAATCCCCCTTTAACCTTTCACTGCAAATAATGTTTGACATTAATGTAAAAACAGAACTTGAACACATGGAGACGTAGAAAGGTACAGTGAAAGACAGAGCGATTGATCATTGACTCCTTGTTTTAAATGAAAAAAGAATTCCATCAAAACAGCTACAAGTTTCTCAACACAGGTAATTTCAGCGGAGTGGACTACAATAGCTTTACTATTCCCCGTGTACAAACAGAGGTTGGTGTTGTGCTGGTAGTGTTGATAAACTAAACTTGGTAAAGTGAAACACAAGTACTCTTGATTGCCTTCTGTGTGGATGCAGTAAGAGTACTGCAGGGATGATGCAAATAAATGCAAATAAATAATTAAATACATAAATAAATCATTATAATACAATTCACAGTTATTACGGAATATCTGAGAGACCATGACCCACATATAGAGTTCAGTCATTCAAAACCACTTCAGTAAATCTGCTCAGTATGAGTAAACACTCATCAGTGGACAGAGCACTGCATAAATTACATTTGTTTCTCCTGCATTCCTCTAGAAATAACAGACCTAAAACACATGAATGCAGTTTGATTGCCAGGCATAGGGAATAAATACACTGCAGGCGTACTCTGTGATTTCTGCTCGACAAATATTTTAAATATTGTTTAGTTAACGCAGTCTTTGATGTTTTGTGGTCATTTAAGGCCGCTGATATATTAACCCTTAAACTACAAGCGTATTATTCAGCTATTCATCTTAAGATTGACTATTCGGTGACTATGTAAATGATGTGGTAACTAATATGAAACTTATATGTATAATACACAACAGCCTAAACCCTTCCTCAAGTAAGGGTCTCATTAGTTTGGACTTACTGAACAGTAATACAATTCCTTTCTAAAACAACTTGAGTACAGACGTACAAATGCGGAAGGGCAAAAATGTACTGTAGAATGTGTAAGTGTAGAAACTAGACTTAGTTTGGCTCTCAGGTTTTACTGTAAATTTACTGTAAAGCCAAACTACGCCCATCAGCCATTTCATTGGGTACATCTCCTTGTATCTACAGTCACTGTCCATTTTATCAGCTTCACTTACCTTATGGGTGCACCTTGTAGTTCTACAATTACAGTCTGTAGTTTGTCTGTTTCTCTGCATACTTTGTTAATCCTCTTCAAAGGTCAGTACCCCTACAGGACCACCACAGAGCAGGTGGGTGGATCATCATGAGGGTGGTGGATCATTCTCAGCACTGCACTGACGCTGACGTGCTAGTGGTGTGTTAGTGTACGTTGTGCTGGTGTGAGTGGATTAGACACAGCAGCACTGCTGGACACCCCAGTGTCACTGTGGGGCTGACAATAGTCCACCAACCAATACTATCCCGCCAGCAGTGTCCTGTGGGCAGAGTCCTGTGACCACTGATGAAGGACTGGAGGACGACCAGTACAAACTGTGCAGTCTGCTGTCTTAGGCTTTACGTCTACAAGGTGGACCAGTAAGGTAGGAGTGTCTAATAGAGTGAACAGTGAGTGGACACAGTATTCCAGCAGCACTGCTGTGTCAGATCCAATTGTACCAGCACACACTAACATACCACCACTACCTCACCATATGCATGTAAATAGACACAGTTACAGGCAATACACTTGAACAGCTTGGTTTGTTTTTATAGTACAAAAAAAGAAAAATGTTTATAGTGTCCTCTTGCACCCCTACTCAAGGTAAGAAGCCTCCCTGGTAAATGCATAGTATAACATGTAATGCATAGTAGTAACATGTGAAACACTCCCTGCTGTTTGGAGGGGGTCCCATGTTTGCTGGCTTCTAACTACATTTATATTTAAATTTAAGGCATTTAGCAGATGCTCTTATCCAGAGCAACTTACAATCGTGCTTAGTGTTCCCTTGGATAATGTTTCCCAGCTAGTATAAGGTTAGAGTCAAAACTCGCCATGAACTCAGACATTGCCCAAACAAGGGCCAGTGCTGATACCTAGAGAGAACAATACACAGACATACATAAAGCATAAGTGCACTACCTAGCAACCCCAACCCAGCACTCATACCTATAGAGAAGAAAGGTTATGGTTAGCATAAGTACAAAAACAAAGTATTTCAACATACACATCTATTAGTGCTCACTCAGTTACGTGCTTTACAAAGAGATGGGTCTTCAGTCTGTTCGGACAGCCAGTGGGAGTTCATTCCACCATCTGGAAGCCAGGACAGGGAAGAGTCTGGACGCTTGTCTTCCATGCATTTTCAGGGATGGCGGTTCGAGTCTAGCTGTACTTGAAGCTCGAAGGGCTCGAGGTACAGATCGACTCTTAACCATTGCCATAAGGTAGGGAGGGGCTGGTCCATTCTTGGCTTTGTAGGCAACATCAGAGTTTTAAATCTGATGCCGGCAGCTACAGGGAGCCAGTGAAGAGAGCGCAGCAGTGGAGTGACGTAGTATGCATGGAGTACCTTATCAGTGGTATAACGGATCGTTTACCTGGATAACCTCTTTCCTATACCTATAAACCTGGCAAAAGAACAAAAATCAACTTGTTCCACTAGAGGGAGATGATAGTAATCACACACTGTGAGGGAAATATGCCTAATTACTGCAAATAAGTAAGTCAGTCAGTCATTTGCATTGATAGTGACGCATCACCCATTAAACCTCAGGATAGTATTGCCTACCTTGCTGTAAAAGCCCTTGCTCTGGACCTGCTGGGCCACAGGTGCTGATATATACTCTGCAAGCATTGAATTAGTAGCACTTCCTTGCATGTATACTTGCTGTCCATTTTATCAACTCCACTTCAGTGACACTGACATGGTGGTGGTGTGTTAGTGTGTGTTGTGCTGGTGTGAATGGATCAGACACAGCAGTGCTACTGGAGAGTTTAAACACTGTGTCTACTGTGTAATCACTGTGTTGGTCATCCTCTAGTTATTCATGCACAGGACGTTGCCCACAGGACACTGTTAGCTGGATTGTTTTGGTCTGTGGATTATTCTCAGTCCAGCAATGACATTGAGGCAATGAGTGCAGAAACAACGAGGTGTTCCTAATAAACTGCTAAAAGGGTATAGTTATCGATTCAATAGATGAGTGTTGATCACACCAATCACTCCCTCTCTAATTCATTTTATCCTTTTGGGTCACCGGGGCTACTGGAGCCTATCCCAGCATTCAGTGGGCAGAAGGCAGAAAACATCCTGGACAGGCTGTCAATCACTGCCAATCAATGCCAATCAATCATTGCATGTTTGAGAATTTTCTATGATACACATTGTTGGCATTGGGTTTTACACATACACATACAATGCTATATTATGATTAATACCACCTACATTAAAGTTTATATTATTATGTATATATTATAATGTGTTTTCCATTCAACATCAACTGTCATTCTTCTAAAATCTCTTCGACATATCCAAAATCATTCATTTACAGTCCCATGAAAATGAAAACTAATCCCAGATCACACAACCATAATACATACAACAGAAGGAGTTCCCAGTGAGGAGATGGAAGCAGGATGTCCACCTGTACCTAGCCAGAGGTGTAAATCACTCAAGACAGCATGTAACACTGACAAGCACATTTCTCCTGGGCCACACAACATGTAAGTGGAGAAGCACACTGGCTGAGTGCTGTAATCAAAGCCTCTGGTATTGTAATAGCGCAGCAGAGTAAGCGTTATGCTGGTCGGTGGCCTGGGACCCAGAGAGCCATCACACACCTGCCACTGCCCCCTGAGGCAGAGCGGGGGTCCTGTTAAGCACATCACCCTGGACGGAGGAGTCAGCCAAACGTATAAATGAAGTCAGTACCAATCTCTAAAGACTAGGTCTGAAACACTCAACCCCGAAAAATCCATCTAACATTCGGAGCGAGACGTAAGTTAAATTGAGGTGTACGGACTCAGAGGCTGTGTAAAACAGCAGGAGGGTCTGCGGTCAAGAGAACAATATCCAACTTAGCAGGTGATGCTACAAAAAGGCCTAAGCCCATGAGGCTGAACAGGACCACCCCTCAGAGGACTGTCTGAGGAACCTTACCTCAAGATGAACCAGGCGCTTGAGCTTCAGCAATCTGCAAGCTTTCAGTTTGCTTGCTGTGTTAATGAACTTGCCATACCACTCAATACTCCAGCTTAATTATATCCACCGAGGGCCATTACCAACCAAGAAACTGCACTAGCAGGACAGGGCAGAGAGGAAACACAGCACACAGTATTAAGATGAAGGGGCCAAATGTAACCAAAAAAGGTAGTTTGGTGCAGTATCATGGAAACACTGGTTCTGAGTCCTGGTTCTGGAGTACCCCCTACCCAACCAGAACATCTGATCCAAGTACACAGCTAATTAACAAGACCTTTGAGAGCTGAAACAGAAAAATATGAAGTAGAGAAAATACTTCAGAACAGCGGTTGGAAACCATATAACATCCACTTTTGGTTCCCTAAAGAACCTTAGAGTGCATGTTTCTTTAAAGAAATATATTTGTCTATGAGACGTGATGTGATGTGTGAAACCTAAGTTCAACGGAACTCCAGATTCCACCTCAAGGGCCACCTATTTATTGCTAGAAAGAAGGTCCACAGAAAAACAAAACTATTTTTTTTGTTTAAAAATTCTTAAGTTTGCAAGTCCGGATGCTGAAAACGTAACGCAACATCATGCAATGATTTAACAGCTTTAGAATTATTTCAGTGGTACAATGGCTTAGAGAGAATGGTGTCTTTTGTAATTTCAACTCCCTGCCTGCTACAGTGCATGATTTTTTTCTCTTATAAAGTTGTCTATGCCATTGTGCCTATTTCTGACTCTCTCTGAAGTCGCATAAAAACAGCCAAATCTGTAACGTCCATACACCTGAGCGACATGTGTGTGTGTGTGCAAAGGGTATTGGATCCACAAATGCATGTGTACAGCTGTCCATGAAGGGGGTTCAAAGTAAGATTTGCAGTTATAATAATGGTGTAAAAGTGGAATACACTCTGCAACTGTAGGGGGACCAAAAGCAAGAACACCATTTCTCACAAGATGTTGCTTCAACCGAATTATAAAGCCAACAAACTTAAAAAAGCGGATTGTTTTTTTCAGATTGTCTAAACGCTGGCTCTGCATGTTGATGTCCAGTGTCGAGTTTGAGTCAGACTCAGTAGGTGAGACCCAGTCAAAAGTGAAATCAGATTTAGACTTTCCGTCTATATTAAAAGAGAAAAATTAGATTTGTGTGTAATCCAAGTTATATGATGATAAAATAATATTAATTATAAATGTTATGTATTAATAAATCATTAAGAATAATAAAACAGCATTATCTAAGCACACAGTCTTATTCACCCAGGCAGGAATTGCAGGAATTGCTTGACACAGTGACGTTTGGGTGCTCAACCCTGCAATGTGCAATGTATATCAGCAAATAAGGCTAATATACATTGTTTTATACCAGAAAAGAGTGGCAAATTAAGCAGACTGATTGATCCAATGAAATATCGAAATGATTCTAATGTTTTTTCTTACTCTGGCCGCTTGCAAGAGAAACACTGTGATTTCCGGACTTGTATTAATATTGTTTACTGTTTTCTAAAACATTTTATATTTACCTCTAATTTTTAAGTTTTATTTCACTGATTTGAGTGCTATCAACAGTCCTCTAAGGACCACTGGCTCACCCTCAGCATATGCCTGAGGACCACCAGAGGGTGCTTCAGTGGTTGGGAAACCCTGTTCTACTCCAGATTGACCATTTGCAACCTATTGATTGACATCTAAGACAATCAGGACAACTCTTTACAACAAACCTGCTGTGAGAACAGTGCTGTGAGTAAATTAGCAAGACTAAGAGGTGAAAAGATCTTACTGAAGAACAGTTCCAACACACTGTACACTGGTCATCTAGAACAGCATTTCTCAACCCTGGTCCTGGAGGTGGACTGCCCTGCATGTTTTAGTGTTTTCTCTGATTCCAATACACCTGATCCAACTAATCAGCTCACTAACAGCCCATTTATAGAGTTAAAGTGGATGTGCAAGAAAAGCACTGCAATTTCAAAGGCTGTGGGTCTCCAGGACCAGGGTTGAGAAACATGATCTTGAGGGTGCTGTGTGAGAATATTCAAGCTGCATGAGATGAATTATTACAGGACACCATTAGGGACCTCTACAAGTCCAAGTCGAGACATATGCATGTTGCATTAGCAAGCATAGAAGGTGGACACTATACTGAGAGACACTACTTCTGTATGTGTAGCTCAGTAAATATATAAAACTATATGTAAAAGCTAAGAACCATTTGGAAATTTTTTACACAGCTCACCCAAGGACCAGGTGTAACTATATGAGCTTAATATCCTCCACCCATTTAAACAGCATATACCTTCACACCAGGAGGAATAATTACGATCATCATCCTGGTATTCATGAATGTGTGTGATGGAGAATGAGTTTTATCCTTCCTCTCACTCTCCAGCTCGCCAGTGTTAGGGAGTGAACGCAGGCTGACAGCTCCCCTGAGTTAGCCTTTACCAAAGGGGAAATGGCTAAAACAAACGTACTCTGTGAGAGAAGGGCACACTGCTGGGACGGGACAGCTGTGAATTCAATGTCACCAGTGGAGTTGATTTTCAGGGCCAATGCAAACACACACACACACACACACACAATCATGCACACTCACTGTAGAGGTTCAGCAACGTTTTTCACTAAAGCGAGGGAAATGTCATAAAAACTAAAATCAACTGAGCTCACATGGTAAATAATTCACCCAGAAAGATGTACAATCATCAGTACTGTGAAAAACCTTAGGCACCCAAACAGATAGTTTAAAAACTTTTATCTGAGTGATATGCGCTTGTTCCTCAATGAAATACATCATTGAACACTAGAATAAACACTAACAATCAAAAAAATAAAAGTTCTTCTTTTCAAAAATATCTTTTAGCTCTCTGTTGTATTGCAGAGACATCTACTAAAGTTAGCATGCAAACCAGCTAGCCCCATCCAGTCCTGTCTTGTAATACCACTTAGTACCTCAAGAGGTCCTGCGTGGGAAATCTCAGTTTTCTTCATGATTCAGGTCGCAATAAACACTTTTAAAAAGTAATACAATTAACAGAAACCAAAAACAAAGGGTTTTTCACAAAACGTTCCCTTTTTTAGCAGCTGCTGATTCAAATTTCTGTTCCACCTTAAATTTAGCTTAACAGTGCAACAGGTAAGATTTTTAGTTTAAACATTCCAAAATAAACTAATATTATCAACAGAATGTGAAGAAATAACCATTTCTCCTGTATGTCACAGACATATCTATGACCTATGTATCTCATTGCACAGATATCTACTGAAGGTAACATGCTAATCAGCTAGCCCCGTCATTTCTTGTAATGCCATATTGTACCTCAAGAGGTGATAGTGAGTCACTGTAACCAGTTCAACATGAGAGGATGAAGAAGTAGCACTGCCCTGATGGTGTACTATAATTTCTTGTCAGTCATGTTGAAGGTGCGGCTCCCGGTTAGATTACTTAAGGACAGGCAGCCAATGAAAGGAACAGCAAATACAATGATGACTGCAGCACTTCACATGCAGGTGCTGCCGTCCGCTTTCAGCAGGAAACAACATTCAGCAGCGAACAAAATGTGTGATACCAACAGAAGCAAAACAAGATCTAACAATGGCACTGCTTTCCACCGTCAGAGACACTCTTGGTGAGAAAATGATGAACTTTTCTGAACATTTCTTCTAGATTTTTAAGTGAACAGCTGTTAATGCTAACATTAAGAAGCAGAAGACTTCTTAAGAACTTTTTAAATATGCAGTTGTATGCAAAAATGTAGGCACCCCGGTCAAATTTGATGATTTCCTAAATGAAAGTATGTACATATCTTCTACAGAGCACACCCTTCTGCACATTATTTTTATTTGCTGAATTCGGGATATTGGTGAAAGAATAAAATATAAAATGTTGCCTGTGCGGAAGTTCAAGAATATATATATATAATTTGCAGTGGATATGTTAACTATATTTTCACTTTTGACCAGGGCCACTCCATCTTCTGCACATGTCTGTAATTTCTCATTACACAGTGCTGTATTTAAAAGAGTACAATGAAAGAGGTGTTACTGTCTGAACTTTTTATTATTTTATTTATATTAAAAAAACTTCTTTAAGGAGTATCCCTGTGAACACACATTTGAAGAGAACATAAATACAGACCGGTAATAAATAGGAATATTAATAATAAATAAATTATAAAATAAATACAGAAATATATTAGAAATCAAGTGAATATTTGTGGAACAGGGCATTAATTAGTGCAAAACAATACTACTCTATAATGTAAATGTGGTGGAGGGGCTGAAGTTCCCACCCTTCAGCTTGAGACGCATACAAAACACTTAAACAGGCACCCCAAGATGCTCAGGCAGTTCTCTCGTCTCCTCTTTGCTTCAACACGGCTTCAACCCAGTCTCATTCACCATTAAAACACAGGGCCTCATTCTCTCACCGTCAGCACATTAGAATATAAAAAGCGTCCAGTGCTCCCAGTGCCGAGCTGAAGGGCGTTCCATGTTCCATGGTGAGAAGTCTGCAGATGTCAGTCCGCCATGATGCCAAGTTGCTAGTGAGGTGGGGGGTGGGGGGGTTAGGATCACTCCCCTGAGCCGAGCTAAGTCCGTCCTGTGCTCTAATCCCACTTTATCCAAGAAAGACGAGCTGTCAGATCTGGAGTTGAAGGGGGACAAAAGCAGGACAAACATGACCCTTTAGATACATTTTAATGACCGTCCAACAAGTCGCAGGTCCAGGCCTAACAAAAGAGGCACACTTCTTCATTAAAATGCTCTCCTTAGTGAGACGGTGCCCTGAAACATGGCTAAGTAAAACATACAGCCTCCTATTGAGAACAAAACACGAGGGCTAGACAGCTGGGAGTAAAACAACAAGCAGGAATAAAGGAAACTGTTTAACAACGTCTGTTTAAGTGCTAAAAGCCTTATTTAGAAACAAGTGAGCTCTAAGGTATTTGCATATTCGCCTGTTTAGGAGCTATGAGAAGCTAGGACAACTTGACTGGCTGTATACATGTTCTTCACTATAAAATAGTCGATTTAAAGGAAAATATATCCTGCACTACACAACGGCGCTCATCACCCGTATAACAAGAACTGACTTGAACCATATGTAAGGTGTAAGAAGCACCAAATAGTTCTACCCTTATGAATTTGTTGTGAGGGACTGTTCCCTACAACCTGAAGGGTGACTGAAATTTAAACAAGAAGAGCACAGATCAGTGCCATAAAAACATTTCATCCATCCTAAAAACTTTCTGAGCATGTTCTATTAATGTTTCCAGAGGGACCATTCTTTTGTTCGCAGTATGTTCTTCTGAAAGATAGGATAGTGTTCTCTGAAACAATCTGGCAGCATCCTCAAAACATCCTCTAGATGTTACAGTTAGAACGTTTAGTTCCACCTTATCAGTACATTACTTGACATGGTAAACATCCTTTATACGTTATTTGAATGGCAGATTTAAAGGTTCTCTTTAAAGCACTTTCAGAACTTGTATCAATTCCATACCTTTATTTACCATTAAATTTGGATTACCTGTTATCTCGTGTGAGACTTTCATATGGTTTGATCAGTTTTCTTCATAGAACATGGACCAGAGGACATTTTACATTTTGCATATGGACATTGTATCTTCTATATCCATGCTAGCTTTACTAGATGACATCATTGTAAAGCTTCATGTAATTCCATCAATGTCAGTAGTTATTGTAGCATATGTACATTGATGTTCTTTAAGATCAATAGGCCCCTCGTTAATCTGCCATTAGCCTACATTTTAAACCCTTTAACCCTAAAGCAAGATAAGTTCCGTAACGCTACATTAAGATGATGTTCACACAATAATCAGTCTATTCTTTAATGCGTAATGCTCTCTCTCACCGCTTGTGTTCCAAATCGCGTTGGTCTGGTTTTTGTAGCCGTTTTTCATGCATTCGTCCACGTAGGACTTGGGGTCGCGGCCGGACATGAGGATCTCCCTCAGCAGCGCGATGTAGGCGATGGCGAGTCTCAGCGTGTCGATCTTGGAGAGGCGCTTTTCGTACGGAAACGTGGGCACATGGCAGCGCAGCTGCTCGAACGCCGAGTTGATGCTTAGCATCCGCTTGCGCTCGCGGATGTTGGCGGCGTGCCGCTGCACCTTGTATGGCTGCTGCTGCTCGTGGTGGTGGTGTTGTTGCTGCAGCTGCTGCTGCTGGTGGCTCGATAGGTGGCGCTGTGCGCGCTTGCCCGCCGCGTGAAGCTCATGCGCTCCGGAGCTGTCCGCGTCAGCACCGGCCTCCAACCGCGGAGACTGCCAATCCAGGTCGGTGAATTCGGGGAACATGGACTGACATCCAGTGGAGGACCACGGAGACAACTGGCAGTCGAACAGAAGAGAATCCAGCTGTGACTGGAACTGGAAATTGGGATCCATTTGACCCCAGAAAGCGAGGTCTGCTGTAGCATCTTGGTCAAAGTCAAAAAGCGTGTCCTCCATGTCTCAAAGTTCAGTCCACTCTGTAAAGCTTGTAGATTCTGTCTTTGGACACGATATTCTGAATCTGAGCTGGTTTCTTGGATCTGTTGCCTTGGTATGTTCTTTAGTAGAAGACTGCTCTGAGATATCTGACCCTTTAGTAGACCACCAATTCTGAGCTATCTGACCCTAGGGTAGACCACCACGTCTGAGCTATCTGACCCTTTGGTGAACCACTGCTTCTGAAATATGGTAGACCAGTTCTTCTGAGCTATTTGCCTCTTTGGTATACCTCTGCGTTTGAGCTGTCTGACCCTATGGTAGACCTCTATAGTTGAGCTCCCTGACCCTATGGTAGTACACTTCTTCTGAGATATTTGACCCTATGGTAGACCACTGCTTCTGAGATATTTGACCCTATGGTAGACCACTGCTTCTGAGATATCTGACCCTATGGTAGACCACTGCTTCTGAGATGCCTGAACCAATGGTAGACCACTGCTTCTGAGCTACCTGACCCTACAGTAGACCACTGCTTCTAAGCTAGTTGACCCTATAGTAGACCACTGCTTCCGAGACATCTGACCCCACGGTAGACTACTGCTTCAGAGCTAGTTGACCCTATGGTATACCTCTGCTTCTGAGATATCTGACCCTATGGTAGACCAATGCCACCAAGATAATAAGCCGTGCTAGACGCCTGAGATGCAGCCAATGGCCCAATGGTAAACCACTGCGCCTGAGATATTCTTCCCGATGGTAGACCACTGCCTCTGAGATGTTGAGGTCCCTCGCCTCTCCTGACACTAAGCCAAGCGCCACTTGCACTAAGCCCATGCACGGGGATTAAATAGGTCCGGGGCTGGCACTGCTCGCAGCAGGGTGCTCATGTCCATTCAACAGGTTGAAAAAGAGCTCATTAGGACACGTGCCTACTCCTAATAGCGCTCTCATCGCCCTTTAAAAAGCGAGGGGCGCGCTCAAAAGAAAGCAGTCCGTCTCGAAGATACAGACGAAGGAAAAAAGGAAAACACGTGCACAATTGTAAAGTTCTCTCAAGTTGTTTCCCATACGGCTCAAAGGATGTGCCAATATTTACAATGCTGAAAAGGCCTGGTTTGTTATGCGCATATGGAGAGCTTTGCGCCAAAAGTCTCCAGAGAAAGCGCGCAACCACAAACAGAGCTGTCAAGACGAAGTTCTACATCTGCTTAAACATAACGAGCTTCATGGTGCATCCGTAAACCCTGCTTAGGCTGTTCCATATACTTCTATTTCCACCTCCCAGTTTACAGGACATCAGATGGTGAATAATGTGGCCTAGATTCTTGTAAAGATCGTTGTCCACTGAACTAAACCATTTGGATGTTGGAGCGCTCAGCTACGTTCAGAAAAGACCTGAATCAAAATCGAATTAATCAAAAGGAAAAAAGATCAAAAGAAATTAAACGACACGACATGTGGGTTGTAATAAGCTCCTTCGTGCTACAGTTCTTATAACAGGACATCATAGTCTAGCATGAATTATGTACTTCATCTAAAATGCATTACAGTGCCCAGGCTTTGGAAATCATCCCAAACTCTAAATAAGCCGACTAATTTACTAAAGCTGTTTAATGCCCCGCTGTGAGGACTTCATTCAGGCTGTGGGGTGGAGGCAGGAGCGCTGGTACCGTAGCTCACTGACAGGGCTACTGTCTGGTGGGTGGATTCAGGTATGATCGACCACCAGGTAACAGAACAAACAGAGTTATATTTTTTAATTATATCCGACTAGCGATGGTGTTCCCGCCTGTATTCTGTCTCCACCGCTAACAGTTCAGCCTCGCGCGGGAGACCGGACAGTAGACGGAACAGGAGCCCAGACAGGAGACTAGGGATCAGAGTTTTGTAGAAATGCAGGTGTAAAACATTTAAAGAAAAAAATACTGTTTACTGGTGCTGTTTTAGTATAAATTTAAAAATAGAAATATAACATACATTATGTTTCATATACATATACTCAGCGAGCGCAGGAACACCTCTGTCTACCTGCGCTGACTGTCCATTTTATCTGCTCCCCATACTGCATTGGAGCACTCTAGATCTACACCACCATGTCCGTTATGGATCTATCTCTGGAGTTTTCAAACACTTGATGAAGCAGAGTTTAGTTTCTCAATTATCACGTGTTTGTGTGTTTGTATGTGTGTGTGTTTGTGTGTGTTTTAGGATCGGAGGCCTAAAATCTCTAGCCTAATTTTAAAGCTAAACGGTTCAAACCATTGGTAGAATGTTCCGGAAAATGTGTAAAAATATGGCTACAAACTCCAAAGAAGCGTTCATATGACGAGGTCATAATTTTCTGGACCTTTATCTTGACAACTTATTTTTCTTGTGATCTCTATATTAAAATGTCGTTTTCACAATATGTTAACATAACAAAATATGTTTTCTTAAGATCATTATTTTTTGGTGATCTCAAGATAACAAAAAGCACCCCCCAATACCACAATATATATATATATATATATATATATATATATATATATATA
>CM067480.1:28553485-28596429 GCA_034552555.1 Semaprochilodus insignis | reverse complement strand
TTTTTTCAACTTTTTAAAATTTGAGAATCTTGAGAAAACAATGCCTCTCTGGACTTCCGCACAAAATAGCCCTCCCTGTCTGAGATGGTATTGTTAGGTAGTATTTATATAGCAGGATTTAATTGTGTATAAAATCATTGAATAAGCGCGTGAATATAAAACTCCTATATCATCATTAAACCTCTCCTTATATTAACACTGACATAACAAGGCCTACATTGCTGCTGGTCAGCAGCTCGGGCCAGCTCTGTCTTTCTGAGTCTTCGAACAGGTCAGTGTGTATAATCTTTGTACTGAATTCCGTTTAGATAAATCAGTGAAATGAGTGAATGTATGAAAAGCTCTCGCCGCTCATCTGAAGTGGCCAGAAACGAAAGGCCTGTCAAGACCTTCTGCTGCGCGCACAGTTCGGCGGTGTGCAGCTGACGGGAGGTGAGGAGCGCTGCTGTCAAACGCAGAACCGCGGGCTCATTCACGCGAGGCCACCGAGACCCTCAATCACCTTTTGTGACTGGAAATGAGGACACGAGCTCGAGCTCGCCTGAACTCACGCAGGAGACTCCAGCAGCACCTGCGCGCTCCCGTGTGAGCGCGTGCACATTCAGCACGAAAAGCCTTCGGGTTTGTGTTACGTGTGAAGTGTAAGGTGTTAAAGGCAACGCGCGGACACATCTGCGGCCCATTAGGCTCTGGTTCTGCGGTCGCCTGGACTCTGGAGCTGTTCTGAGGAATACAGGAATTGTAATGAATCCGGAATTAAAAGCACATTAACTCCAGTTACTCTACACCTGCGCTTTTAAGTCGGAGGAGCGGTTTAACCAGTGACATAATGATCGTGACATGAAACCTTGTTTTGTCGCCAGAGTTCTGCAGTGTTATTGATCTCTGTGCGTTCAAAGGAACCAATTATCAGAAAGTCACGAAATTCAGTCACGTAACATCCTGATTCGGAAAATAGCGCTCAGTCGGTCAGACCGCTAGATACTGAGCCAATAGGAAGCATATACAACTTACTGCAAGAACAGCTCATAGGCCTCATAGGTGTAGTAAAATATTAGAACAGAACAGACACGCTGGTTTAAGCTGGTACAGTGCTGGCCTATTGCTTGTTTAGCTGGTCACCCAGCTGGGTCATGCTGACTGACCAGCATATCACCATCATATCACTGTTGTATCTTAATTTTTCAGTTGACATAGTCTTAAAGTACATGTTGGACATTGTGTGTAAATGTCATGATGAATGGACTGAAAGAAATCACCTGAAATGACTTGGAAAAAGGTTTGGTTACACTGACTTAGATGAAAAGTAAAGTATGTTTTTTTTCCTTCTTGTGTAACATTTTTATTTTGGAGATACTAGATTTTGTTCCAACAGCAGCGATATGCAGTTTTACTGATGATTAGCCATGCTGATCAGTGCTGGTCTGAGCTGGTTTTTCTAGCAGGGGAGATCTCTTCCATGGTAGAACTTCTGAAAAACATAACCACCACGTCCTTTCACACCCCTAATTCCCATAAAGTTGGGACAGTGTGTGAAATGCCAAAGAAAACAGAAATCGGTGATTAGTAAATGCTGTTTGACCAGTACTAAATTGGAGATGGTAGATTTTACTTTATTAACTTCAGTGTTTCCTGTAAATTTATGCTCTCATTGCAAATTTGATTCCTGCAACATGTTGCAAAAAAAAAAAACATTTGGACGGAAACATGTTTAGCACTATGTTACATCACCTTTTAACAATAATAAACACTGGAGGACTGAAGGCATATTTCTGAAAATTCAATTTTCTGTCATTCTTCTGTTGCATAAGTCTTCAGCTGCTCAACAGTATGAAGCTTTGTTGTTATATTTTGGGCTTAAGAAAACACACATTTCCAGTGGGAGGCAGGTCTGGGCTCCAGACAGGCCACTCTCTGACTACCCAGCCACGTTTTTGTGATACCTATCACAGTAACATGCTGGTTTTTAATGCAGTGCTGTCTGAGGGCTTGAACATCACAGGCATTCATTTGTGGTTTTCTGCCTTTTGCTTTGTGTACAGAGATTTCTTCAGATTCAACCTTTTAATGATATGATGCCCAACAGAGGGTGAAATACCTAGATTCCTTTAAGTGGCTCACTAAGAAACATTATTTCAAGCCTCAGCCCATCTTCACACATAAGCCTTTCCTGGATAGTCCTTTTATACTCCAGCATTCCATCACCTGTTTTATTAACATTTACAATGTTTCTACTCTTAAATTGTTCCCGTTCCAACTTCTTTAGAATATGTTGCAGGCATCAATTTCAAAATTAGGACATATTTACAAAAAAACTGATAACATAAAACAAATATTTTGTCTTGTTCAAATAAAGAGTAAAGTAGATTCATAATTAAATAACTGTTAGTTGTTTTATTTGCATTCTCACTTTCTTTGGAATTGGGCTTATATATGACTTCATTTTATCTTACATCGATTGAGGATTACAAAACAAACCAAAACTAAACAAAAACAAACCACTGCACTTTGGCCGTTTATCTTCTATAGTCTAATATGCTTACCTATAATTAAGTGAACATTTTTGACTTCGCAATATCCTTGAATGGTGCACTTCACAGTTTTGTTGATTGCTTATAGAGCGGATCAACAATAATTTTCAGCTGAATGTGTAAATAAATGCTTAAATAACAAACACACTAAATAAATGAGATGCCCAATCAGTTTATGGAACATTAATAGTACTTTATGAAATGAATGAATTAAAAGAAAAAAGTGAAGTTGGTGAAGATGGAGGAGATATAGTGATACAGATTGTATAAACAGATGCACAAAATATAGTGCTTTAAGTGAATGTTCTTTTTGTTGATAACAGCCGCAGTGGAGAAACCACTGGCCAGCGCTACTCAAACAACCGGGACAGTGGGGGGTCTATGGTGCCCACAGAGACCCTCTAACCAGCCCCACTACCTGGCACAGAACATCACATTCAACACATCCAACCCCTTTTTAAGCTAACAGCACAATAGCTTACACACATTATAAGCTCTTCTACATGGTTGCATCGTGATATGCCTGATATAGGCGTGTCCATGGCTGAAGTATGTAAGAATTACAAACAGATAAAAAAATTGGTAAGAAACATTAAAGAAATTAGAAACTAGTTAGTTAGTGTAATACAGATAATCAACAGAGTTATTAATCTGAAGAAACTGTTTGCTTTAGGGTAAAGTGAACCTCATTAATACACTGACCCCTATAACAGCCATGATAATAGCCTTGTAATCAGATATACAGTGACAAAAAGTGCCTGGATCCTTTAAGCATTTCACCGTTGGTAAACTTTAATGAAGTTCTTACCTTATAAAATGACATTTGTTTCAGACAGCCTTGACTGCACAGTGTACTGGAAAGCACAGAGGTCTTTCTCTGTCAGTGGTGTCAGTAAGCTTGAGTTCATCAATGTGCACATGCACTCAGAAGAGTACAAAGACATTCTGGATGCAGACCTGTGAAAATCTGCAAAAGAACTGTTCAAACAATGACCACATGTAGCACACCAGGCACCCTTGTAAAGAATACTCTGACAATAAGAAGGTTACAGCTTTGGAATGGCCTGCATATTAAAGTAAATGCCATTTGGTTTGACATTTTGTTCCCAAACACAATGAACCTTATCTCTTCATCTGTGCTTCAATCTAATGAGCTCAGTTTAGATGCTTCACAATAATAAGAAACATTATACGTATAATGATGTTGGTTGATTGTTCCCTAAGGATTAACACTTCCTATCCTGATTGCCAGATAGACAACCACATCCTCTGCTGTTTATCTGAAATTGCTTGGATACAGCTGCACCAAGTTCCAAGTTGTTGTAAGCAGCAATGAGGTAAAAAGTGTGTGGCATACTTTATACTTTAGCATAGGATAGTACTCTGTATGTCCATGTGTTCTATTCCTATGAAATCAAGGGTATTAATATGGAGTTGGACCACCACCCCCCACACACCTCCCCTACCTTCTGGCAGTAACAACCTCTAATCTTCACTGAAGGCCTTACACTAGATGTTGGGACATTGCTGTGAGGATTTGGTCAGGTATTGATGTTGGATGTTTAGTTCTCCATCGCAAATACCAATCCAGCTCATGCATGGAGCTTCATCACTCTGTGGAAGGCAGTTCCACTGCTCCACAACCCAATGCTAAGGGGCTTTATATCTCTCTAGTCAATGATCTGGGCATTGGGCATTGGGCATAGTGATATTATGCTCATGTGTAGCTGCTCCCATTCTACTGGAGGGTGCTTTTATGAGAACACTCTATACAAGCTTGGTGTGCTCACCCTAGCAAGGAGTGATATCGCAGCCTTACAGTGGTGAAGGCCTGTGTCTTCCCTGCTGCTACCGGAGCCTTCCACAAAAGCACTTGGACACCGGGGGCCCCTTTGGGAGGAAAACCGTGACACTCTCGACCACATACTCTTCCTCTCATTAAAACTATAGGACACTTTTCCCCTCTTTTTCCGGCCTCTTCCCTCACACAGCCTGTCTGGAAAAAGCATCATGTGCATAAAAAATCCACTTGCACAAACAGTCCTCCTGCGGGGCAGGGCTGGGACGCCACGAGAGAGACGGCAAGGTTAGAGCCACCGCCTCGCATTCAGCGCTGACATACACTCTGACAACTCACAAGTCAGAGTCCTCTCTTTCTTTTCTCTCTCTCTCTCTCTCTCTCTCTCTCTCTTTGGGGCGAGGCTGAGGAGGGGGTGTTAATTGTTCCTCCAGATCTCTGATCCTTGGGACCGAGCTGTTGAGTGGCCTCATGGTTCAGGGGGTCAAAGCTCTTGGGCTCCTGAGGATGTGTAAAGCGAGACAGAGATGAGCCACGGACAGAGACATTTCACCTTGGGCTGCAGGGGGTGAAGAGATCCTCCATGGGGATGATCCTGTTGACAGGTCATATGTGGGTGATTAGAGCCCTCTTCTCTTGTCTGCTTAATGAGATAAAGACCAAGGGCTTTATGTCCACAGGTGTAGCCTAGGCCTGAGCACGGATCAGGCCTGTGAGGTCACTGGCTAGGGAATACAGAGGCTGCATTAATGAGTGCCCCTGGTTTTGTTGTTGTTTGTGAGCTGAGTTCTTGCTTTGTCATCTTCGAAGAAGAAAAGCTGCATAGTTCTTTTTGAAGACCCAAGAGCCTGGTGGCATGAATAGATGTTTACATTGTCGAGTTAGCGCAGACCAAGACTGCTCTACTCATCCATTCAAAGGATAATGCTGCTGATACTGATGCATAAACCGACCCGAAGTGATTTGCATCTCTTAATCATCATGACGTTTTGCAACAGGAACCGTAGGTTTATTCTGATCCACAGAAGCATTCTTTGCAGAAACCTCATTTTCTTTCAATAGCAACGATATGCTTCATCCATCCCACACGCTACAGCTACCATTGTCATTTTAGGCTCCCAAGCAAGGAAATGTCTACAGTGCTAAAGTCAACAACTGTTGCAAACTCCCATAAAACTCAACAACAATGACAAATATGAATTAAACAGACTTGGGAGAACAAAAATAAGGGGTCCCGACAACAAAAACGGTCACAATAATCATAATGTAGTCCTCAAAAGAGTGGCCAGCTCACCGTAAGCCCCATAAATATTCTGACCAAGTTCCTGACCTGCTATTCATCATTTGAGCAGAGACACACTGAGTAAATAAGTGGGTGAAGCTCAGTTTTAGTTTAACGATATCTGCCTCTCCCCAGTGAGTGATCCCGGCATGAGTAAGGCCCTTTGACTCATCCTGCACAACCACTACGACAGTGAGTCAGGACCTAACAGAGCCTGCATAAAAACAATGGAAATACATGGAAAAATGACCGTTATCATCCATCGTTGTCGGGTGGGGTTTCCAAATTCTAGCAGCAGTGATCAACAGCCAGTCAGCAGCCAGGCCTCAGAATGAATGAGCAGCTCTGCAAACATGCAAAGGGAAAAAAAAAGAACCAGGTTCTTTAGCCCATTACTTTTGACAGTACTTTAAATTGAGTTTTACCAAAATGACTTTCCCATGAAAAGGTGATTCCGGGGTAAGACCAGGAATGAAAAAAACTGAAGACTTTCCCTCGTTCGGCATATACCATTACATACAGAATAAATAACACTGCAACATGAATTATTAAGCATATGTATTTTTAGAAACATATTTTTCCCTGAACGGAGTTCTCGATGGGGCCGAAACTTTAAAAATAACAAAAGTAAGAAGCAGTGAGCTAGCGTGAGATTATAAAAGGTAAAGAACACTTTAAAAGCTTTGCATCTGAGAAAAATGGCACTTTAGACAACCACTCACCAGCATAGAATCATATGATACATGCACATTTACCCCAGCACACTGAGGATGAGTATTTGTTACTGTCCCAGTTTTAATTTTTCTGTATACTTTGAACAGAGTTGCCCTTTATGCAATGTGAAGATGAATAAACCATCAGAAATGTCCCAAAATGACTTTATGTTAACTTACATTACAAGCTAAAGGCATCTGTGTTTTCTCCCAGAGAGTTACCATTTTGGAGATGCATCCTCTTTTTCAGACTGCGCTGTTGCATGAAAGCTTCTTGACTGAGCAATCAAAAATTGGCGTAATGTTTTCAAGTAAGCAGACTACATTTAAATGTAGTTGAAAGTTAAGGCTCAATTTGGGATGGGTACGCTAATTAGGAAGACAACAAAAATAAATAAATAACTAAATGCTCCACAACAAAACAGCATAAATTATGAGCTGGAAAAAACAGGACTGTCTTTGACAGTGCAAACCCCAGACACCCCATGTACAGATGCATCCTCTGGAAACCTTTGAAGAGCTTTGAGGATGCTGCCACCCACGCATATATATTAAATCTTCGACCAGAGAAACTCTTGAAGCATTTTAATAAACAGCAATAAATTAATCCGACCTCTGAGAGAAAGAAGCCGCACCACTGTGTTTTTTTTTTTTCGTAACCCAAAAGATCACATCTGAAAGCAATTTGAAGGCCTGCATGGTTTCCGTGTAAAGGACAATTTGGTGGGTGAGGGGGGGTGCCAGGGCTGAGGGGTGACGTCCCCGGAGAGCCCACCTCAGGAGCGTGCCAGCCTGTTTTCCTCTCCATGCCCAAGCTGCGAGCAGGCATTTGCATGTAAGGCAGGGATGCATTGAAGCGCAAAAAAGAAAACATCAATAAGGGCCACGTGCCGGAGCGTGCAGTTCGCTCGGCTGCCTCCGCGGAGAGAAAGACTTTCCTATATTGTTTACAAATCCCTAACTGCATAAATAGAGTCCAGATCGCATAAAACAAAGCAGTGCTGTCCTCTCAGCAAATATCCTGACACTCTTGTTTATCTCCAGGCTGAGATTAAAATGCCTAGACAAAAATGTTATCAAGGTTAGGGACCAGTCATTTTGCAAGGAATACATAGCAATTGGAGGCCCATGTGAAATCCTTAACTGGTAAATGAGAACAAAGCAGGGGCCTCCACAGAAGCCATGTGACCATAATTGCTAATTGCAGAAACCCTCAAGGCTTGGCGAAAGGTCACAGTCATTGCGGTATCACTTTAATTTCCCATGCAGAGAGAGAGAGAGAGAGAGAGAGAGAGAGAGAAAGAGAAAGAGAGAGAGAGAAGAAAAGGCATACTTTAAGCATTACAAAGGGAGTTGCTGTTGCGCAGCGAGTAAAGATATATTCTTATTGCAGTAGAGATGTGCGAGATCAAAGAAAGTGTATATGGAGAGTGGAAGGGGCTGATAAAAACAATACGGACGTCACTGAATAGGTTACTTTTAGAATTGGAATAATTAGCGATCTACAGGCAGTCCACCAGCAACAAATCACAGGAACAGCCATCATCTGGTCCTGACTGATGCGGAACTTTATATTGCCAGAGCGTCTCATGCGTCAGCTCCACCGCCTATGCTGAAGGTGTTGCACTTCCTTTCGCGTTTCAAGTGTTGCCAAGGGCTCTGGACCCTAATCCCCAATTATTTCCCAAAAAAGAGAAAGTTCATTTGAAAAGGAAACAGAAAAAAAGAGTAAAAACAAAAGATTATGAGAAACAGATTGCTAAACATAAACACCAATCAGAGAGACACAGCAACAGGAAACAGGATAAAAGTGCTTCCATGGAGAAAAACATAGGATCAATGACTCATCACGTTTCACGAAGCAACGAGTGCGAGCGAGGGAGAAGCCAGCCGGACAAGCAGCAGACACCTCAAGGCCTCTTCCCTGGCCTGCCGTGTGGTTATGGAAACAGTGCTGGCTGGACTGACTACTCTGGCTCTGGCTCTGGCTTTGGATCCGGATCTGGATCTGAATCACATGCCCATATGTGTCATTCTGTTTGGCAACCTGCCACAGAAGATTTTATACCTGACATAACCTCCACACTGGCTCCAGGGGGGCCTGGTGACTTACTGCATGATTCACAGCAATAAAATGCTATTTCTGCTCCTCTGTTGATTCATTTGCTGCAAGGCAACCATGGCATCTAGGCACCACAGCTTGATGATTATTTCCCTGCATGAGAATCACTGTTTGACTAGCCAAAGGGGAATGCATGTGGGTAACCTAACATTCACTTTAATGGCGACATTTATATGAAGTCCATAATAATTCAACTGCACAAAAGTGGAAAGAAAACAAACTCTTCAAAAGAGACCGCAAGAACAAAGAATGTGGTCAGAGCGGCTCTCAGTTAATATTCGGTTACGTTACATGACGGACATGACAGCTGACATGAACACAAACAACAAACAAATAATGAACGGTCTAGGAAAGGTAATATCTCACGCTCGTGCACTTGGTAATGTTATGCCATGGAGAAGAGGAAACAACAGACAGAAAAAAGTCACAATGAAATCTGGTCCCACCACCTGCACAGTGGTGGTCACAGTATGCATATCCAGGACTTTAGTGGAAACAGAGATTCCCTTGGTAAACTATTACTCAAGAATATGTGCCTTGTTTATATGATCATTTGAGTTAAACATGAGGTAAAATGCACATGGTTGTCTAGGAAAAACTACATGACTATTAAGGACGTCCCTTCTTTTATCCGTATTCTTTTCAATAGGACATTTCTACATATTCGCGTGTTTGGTTTCGGCAATGAGTCAAATTTCACTCCCAGTCCACATTCCTGGTGTTGCCCAGACCTAGTTACAGTTGCAACAGTGCCATTGGACATTTAGGTTTAGGGAAATGAGGCCTAGAATTGTTTGCATCATATTCTTTCACATATCCTGTGAAATTCAGCTTTTACTTCACAGTATTTTGCAGAATGTGGTGAAGTAAACAGTATAAAGGAGCCTCAGCAACGGAAATTACTTGGACAGATACTTGATAATAAGTACAGTCGCATGTACAGTCATGTTTAGAAATGAAACTAAAAACATGGACCTTTTAATTTACAATTTATTCAGCTGTTTATTTAACATCATATTGAAAACAAGCACATAGTATATTTCATAAGTAGAAACTCTGCACTAAAATTAGCTGAAAATATTGCTAATGTTAATATTATGGAAAGTGCGATCCCTGATTTGACTTTCATCAATCAATAAAGCATCTTTTTATTTTGAGCGGGAACATTCAGAATTCTGAATATGACTCCTACATGTTCTTTTAGCAGTTCACCACTGCTGCTGAAGCTCATCTCTGACCTTCACTGTTGCTCTGCTGGAGCAGGCCTGGAGAATGGCCACTAAGAGAAGATCTGGCAACCCACAAGTACAGAGTGTGGATCAGCGGCACTTGGCAGAGTCCTTCTCTTTCGGGGGCAATGAAAAATAATTTCCTCCTGAAAGAGCTGCACGAGGGAGCCGTTTTGGACTGGACGTGAGGAATATGAGACATGCAGGAGGAATGCACGCGTGATCGTGAGCGTCCGACTTAAATGTCAAAGACAGACGGCCATCCCTGCGTACGCATGCCACGGCACTGTTTTCCCAACTTTGATTAACATATGAAGATATTCAGTTCGGGAAACAAAACGCTGCAAGGGTTATTTAGGGTGATTTAGTAACAGGCAACAGATAAAACAGGACGATTTTATTCTACAAGGAGCTGAGTTTATATTTTCTTTGTCTTGGGAATTTTAGAATATTATGCGATGTGGTGCATTATATCTGGACATGCCCAATCTTCTACATGGATATTTTTCTTTCATGCCCTCGATGCTAAAGGCCTCTGCCTCCACCTGCCCTAAACCTTTACCACGTTAAATGCTACCTCTTATCCCTGGTTAGCGAAAGGCCTGCATTTTAACCTTAATGGCCCTGTATGGAAATATGGCTGTCAGCAACGATAGACCCTCCTGTGATAGAGAGTGAGTCTGACAGATCCGATCTGAGGACTGCTGCAGTTTGCCTCTAGTTAAATTAGCTGGACCATTTAACGTTGGAAAAACATCACCGCGGAAAAATACTTTATGCCATTTATACAAGCCTCGCCTGTGCTCCACACTAGGTAGCACATAGTTCATCCCTACTCCCTGAAAGGAGAACTGATCAGCTTTTTAAGGGGGGCGGGTGAGACAAAGATGAACCTTGCCAAAACAGGCTCAGCGACACTGCCGGCAGGATTTTTAAAGCCTCTTCTGGGAGATGGCCTGTATCTATGACTTCTCTCAGTGCTGACAGCTGATCATGTGGACCAGCACACCTCGTGTGAGGTTGCTGGAGGAACTGAGCCAGGCCTGGCCGTAGCAGAGCCCTGACCCTGAAACAGTCGGGGCTCCTCCGAGCCCGTATAGCCGTGCTACATTCCCAGACGCTCAAAGTCTGCATAAGGTCGCAGACTTCAAAGGCGACATGAAAGGTGGAGATATCTCCTCAGCTGAAGTCCCTGCCAGGCTGGCGAGGAAATGGGGCAATGTGGTTCTTGTTATTTGATAAGCATCCCATATTTTTCGAAGGTATTTTAATAGCTGGGAACTATTCCTTTTCAAGGCTGGAAAGCCGTGGAGGGAGACCCCGCGCGGGAAAAGTTGTGCAAGGGTCAGCGTATTATTATTACACAATGCCCCTTCTCCACAGGGGACCTGGTTCACGCTTCACTCTGGCGTGATGACTGCGCAGATCAGATTTTCACTCTACTCATCCCGCTGGAATCGATTTAGGACCGTTTGTTCCCGTTATTCTGTACAGGTCCTTCCAGAAAGGCTCGGGTTTGCGTTTCGCCATTGTGGAAGAGGGAATGTGTGTTCTGTGCTGCTATGAAGTGTGCCAGGCTGTCATCTACAGCCTTCACGTTACTTCGGAGCAAATCTGACCCACATAAACAGGTTCCATTTGATGGATGCCTTCAAAGAGCATCAGCATCGCTGCCACGCCATCAGGAGGCTGCACACTAGTGGATAGAGAGGCCGACAGCACAGGGTGATCACTTCAAGCCCACTTCTCCTCTGTTTATAGTCATGACACAGGTCAGAAGAGCAGCACACAGTCTCGTTGTTCATTCCAGCTACAAGACAGACCACAAGCCAAAGGCGTACCAAAGGGGTTTGCACAAAAAACGGTTTGGATCATTTACCGACATCAGAGTTTGTTTGCTGGATGAGTTATTGACTTACCCCACTGGTATGTCCTTTGTGGTCATTACAAAGCCTTTCTCGGACTCTCTCGTCTGCAGAAACTGTCATACAGTGACTCCTTTGTTCTTTGGGACAACACGGGGTACTTACACCAGCAAGGGAAGTAAACCATAGTGGCAATCGTAACTGCCACGCAGCTTACGCCGAGTCAAACAAAAGGGTCAAACTTTAATACTACTGAGAAGTCAGCTCTCAGTCTGCAGTGTGCATTTCTCACTATCCTAATGTGTTGCTGCCCAATGAAGGGCTTGAAGATTCCTTTTCCTTTCAGCGGAAAATTACTCATAATGTGGCTTAGATGAAAAAAAGGAGTCCTTTGATCCTTCCTGAAATAAATCTAACAAGTAACACTGCTCGGGCTTTGTTTGATTTTTCCTTATGGCTTTCAATAATTCCTTTTCTTCTTTTACAAAGAAAACGTGTTGTGAAACGCAGCAAAGTTACATATTGTAAATTGACTGTAAAACGACAACACTTGCGAATTACGAGCATGGAGGAGGAATCATGCCATAAGTATGCGCTACGTGCGAAGAGCCACTCTGGTTGGGCTCCATCCAGAGTCTCTTGCCGCTGCCTGACATTTGCACAAGGGACACAGAAAGACCTCACCCTTGAGCAGGGTGGACATAAGGGGGTGACTGGCTGCTCAGCTGTGAGGCTAAATGAAGCAGGTTAAGGCAGTACACACCCCCCCCCCCCCAACCCTTGTGCTCTGACAGATGGAGAGAAGGCAGCTGTGATGAGAGCTCTCTTCACAACTGTGGCTCGGCCTCTGCAAACCAAATGTTCCTGCCCAGGCGCACGGACCCTGTGAGCATTGCCGATTTCCTGGTGGCCTGCGCTTTATAATGGTCATATGTTCATGCCAACATCTGTCTTTGCGAGCGCCCTTGTGCACACATACACATACAAACGTCCCCCTGGAGGCTTGATAAATAGGGAGAGTTATGACAAAGACTTCATGCTCGATCCGTGCAAAGGAAGGAAGGAGGTGTTGGGACGGAGAGGCTGGAGGCCAGACCTGTCGCTGTCCGTTCCATCAAGCCAACGCAGGCACGCGTTTGCCAGTGACCCGTTCCATGAGATATGTAGTCGGGATGTGGGATTTCTTTTCCTTTTTTTCTTTTATTTGAAAGACTCTTTGCCCAGAAGGAATGGATTTGCAAGCCCGCTTTGATCCCCTCTTTATGATTCTTTTATTTGTTTTAGCCACATCCTTTTCAGAGCCTCGCTCAGTGAAAGATGCTTTGAATTAGGGGCTGGGGGAAACGGGGCGTACGGCATTCCCACTGCGCCTCAGGAGGTGACATGGTGGGCTGCAGCGCAACCAATATCTGTTTAACGCTGACAAACTGTTAAAAAGCTCCATATTCACTGTAGTTTTCTGGTATGACGTTCATCAACAAATCATTTCATCATTTGTTATTGTTCATATACATTCTAATGGACAGGGATACCATATACTACATTATTTGACGCAGGATCAGGATTATTTCTAAACTAGTCCTACAAAGATGAGCCTCTTTGTTTTTTGTCCATTTGACACCCCTAATAAGATCTTTCTGGATTTTCCGGGTACAATTTCCACCTAAAGAGAGGCTAACAAATGTCAAATCCACTGTTGGCATGTAAAATTGTTACAGCACATAGGCTTCAGCACCACTGAACAGTTGTCCATCCAAGACAATTCATTCCATTCTATTTTAGTTCAAGTTTGCACTTTGACTCTTTATAATTTGTAATTTATTAATAATTTAATGTTATTTAATAAGGTATTTCAAAAACTGGGACTACAACTGGCATTAGCATGCTAGCAAGGACTGTCTGCATCCAAAACCTGTAATGGGGAACATGTAGGGTGTGGTATCTCAGGGTGCTCCAATACAGATTTCAGTATCAGTAGTAATCCGATACTAGCCAAAATCACTGGATTGAGGTACAATCACTGAATTGAGGTATAATCACTGAACTGAGGTATAATCACTGAATTGAGGTATAATCTGATGATCCATTAGTCCGAACAGTCACTTGAACAAAGTTGCGCTTCATTCGGAATGTTTGATGATGCTGACCAATCAGAAAGGCTGCTAAAAGGGGAGTAGAAGATTTGTTTCACAGTTTGAGCATGATGTTGATTAGATGGCTGGTTAGGCAAAGTGCATACCAGCTCAGTTGTTTAAGAGAGGGAAAAATCTGGTATTGGATTGGTATCATTATTGGCAGATACTGAAAACAGAAACTGAAGATCAGTATCGGTATTACTGGGCCACCTCTAGCTGTATTCTCCCTTGAAGCTCTTAAGAAACTAACAGAGATTATAAATCACTTATCCGCTATTGCTCAAACTGGCTGAACATATTTGCGTGGACCGGAACCTGAAAAGAACAAACAAATGTTCTTCATCACTATTTCTCCTTTTTGATTACTTTGATTTTAATTTTAACTACTTTGATCATTTTGATTAAATGATTTGTAAGGTCTTTCTGACAGCCCTGACACTTCGTAGTAGGCCTAATTTTCTTTCAGTCCAAATCTTGGACCATTTTTTTTCTGTCTGACAACCAAAATTTGCAGTGCCAGAAATGTCGGTGCTTCCCTAATAAACAATTATCAGGACATTGGCATCCAGCAGCATTGTGACTGGATCCAAAATAGACAGCTTTGAATTGGCGATCGCATCTGCAGAGAGGAGGCCATTCAGACATGCTGTCTGCATTCTGCAGGCACGTCAGCTGTTATAAACAACAGTGGAATTTGAATATTCAGCAGGACACAACATCTGAACGCACATCTGGCTTCAGGGACTGAATTACACTAGTTCTGAGCCATGACAACGATAGATCTCCATAATTGGATCATAGAGCACAGATGCTAAATCAAGCCATGGAGAAGTCCGGTGTCTCAAAAAAACGGATTCGACTTTGATTCCGAAAGTCTACTTGTTGCAGTGATAAGATCACTGCAAAAAAACAAACAAACAAACCAACAGAAATGTTGTGACAATAACTCATCGTGCTGCTTCGAAGGTGGAGCGTCAGACCCTTTCTGCAGATTCAGCTCCGGAGAAACTCTCTGTCTGACACGTGTCAGCCCCTTATGTTTCCCATCTACCTCATCCTAGGAAGTGGTCTGCCATCAGCGATTGTGAATGTGCGTGAGTGTGTGTGTTTGGATGAGGGGGAAACTGTAAACACTCTTAATTTCTCAATGGAAGTGACCTGCTGACAGACACTACAAGGACTAATGAAGTAAATAAACAAAGCGTGTGTATAAATAGGCCGGATAAATAAACCTTGCAGAGGAAACACGTTTGCCGTAACATCTGCCCTTCGTCCCAGGCTTGGCTCTGAGCAGCTGGGCTGGTGGAAACCATCATGCCGAAAGCAGATTTGCTTGCCTATGAAGAATGGGACAGGGCCTCGTTTCGCCTTTTGTCTCCCGCTTTTCGGTGGAGCTTATCAGAGCTATTCAAATGAATTAGGAGAGTGAGTGGCAGCAGAGCAGCAAGTCAAATGGCACAATACTTGCGTTTACCAGCACATGCTGTGCTTTCATTACTGTACTTTATGACGCTGTCAGACACTAAAAGGCAACAGACTGTCCAGTGGTTGCAAAGAAAGATCATGATTTAAACTCAAATTTTAATACAAGGCCTCTCTCTGTAGGCGAAGTAATGAAATCTGCAAGAATGGGTTTAAATCAAAGCTTAAGGAGGTTGTTCATGTAATAGCACAAACCTTAGGTTTCAAGGGCTATAAGGGGGTCATTGTACAGTACAATAAGAGCACTCCGCAGGGGAACCTTGGGGAAATGTTCTCCAGTTATGGTTTTCAATGTAAGAGATGATGCTATGTAAAAGACCTTTATTAAATGTCATAAGGTGTTTGTCCACCAGGTTACTAATGCAAACCCAGAACTATGTATATCCCGGGTGAGCACCTGCGTCCTCATCCTATCACACAACAGTACTGTGAATGTAGGAGGAGGTCTTTGGAGGTTGATTGTGATGTTAATGAGTTTAGTGTTAAGAGTAAGCATAAACAGTAGCAGCAATGTAGGAGCTTCAAGTACTAGTTTAGCAGATTCTGGCAGACTAGTGTTTTCAGAAATGATCTGACAATGGTCGTCTGACGATGCATGACCATGCTTTTATGACTGTGTTATTTCTAGGCCCATACTATTTCTAGCATCACCAACCACTGTAAGTGAACTCAGCACCAGGAATGGAAATGATGTCATTACATTACAATATGCTTATCTGAGGGTGTTGTGAATATAGTCAGAACACTGGAAAATGTTTTGCTCCAAAGAGAGACTCAGTCCTGTTTAACCCTTTCATGCATGTATATAAGGTATATGCAGTGTGCTGTATGCTCCAAACCACTAGATGGTAGAGCGATAAGGCCTATTGCTCCAGGATAACAAAAAATGTTCTCCTGAATTCTATTTTATGCTTGAGCGCTGATTCCTGATGTTACCATGAATGCAGCCAATGCCTCTGACAGAAGTTTCTACTTAAAAGGGCTAATTAAGGGTAAAAAAAAAGATCTATTAAAACTAGTTTTTCCATGTTTTTATGCCTCATCATGCAACAATGGCTACATGTTGAACAACGTACCATTTGAACATGTCATTTTTTGTAAAGTGTATATGAACAATAGCAGTATATTTGTACTGATGTAGTATATTTGTACTGTACTGTATTGATATTTATTCCAGTTAACATGCAATTCATTAAAAAAAACTAATTAAAAATATTTCAAAAATATATAAAATGACTTTTTATATAAAAACTATAAAAATATACAGTTGGGAAAAAATTATTTAGAAGTGCATCTGATGCTGTTATGAATTGTGCAACAGTTGGGGCAAGATACATGTGTGTCCAGTGTTCAAATTGTTTTAAAATGATTTCTACAGCAAGAAATAAAAGTAAAGCAGCTCACACAGCTTTATTGATTTTTCTATTAGTTCATAAATTTACATGATTTGTATAAATTATATTGTTAAGTATTGTTGAATTCAGTATCATTTTGCCAGAACAGAAAGTACTTAAAAAAAAAAATCTTATGAATCTGATGAATAAATGTTTATTATCTACTGCAGATCCGAGTAATAAAAATCATTTTAAAAGTTTGAATACAATTTCTACAGTTTCTGTTTATGCATAACGGGTTATTTGGATTTCCAGCTTAATTTGTACAGTATTTAAGTACAGTTTTCAGTATTTGATTTGTGCAGTATTAAAGCTAATTTCTTAAAATTAGCAAAATTGTCAGCAGTATATTAAAATAATTTGGCTTATAAAATCACTTCAAATGAGTAAAGCATGTCTAGAAATAGGTTAAATAATCTCAATAAACTTACAACAACCTTAAAATGAGAAATATAAGAGAATATAATAAATATAAATATAATAGATGCTAATTTTACATGCCAAGATATTAGTGATTCGAAAGAGCAACAAAACACTATTGCTGTGTGTGATCCATCACATAGAATCAAATGCAGAGTACAGGGCGAATCAGAACCAGAAGCTCCTCCATTGTTAACGCAAGGTTTGTGTGAGAAAGCATGTGACCACACAAGCTAAAGAGAGCTCCTGCTATTTCCACAGTCCTGTTATGCGATGGTGAAAGGACACAGGTGCTCAACCAGTGTATGGATAGTTCTGGGTTCGTATTAGCCACCACACCGTACTGGCTGGTGGAATAAGGCCATAAATGACACCCTGGCACCCTGTCGTATGCCTCATGTCTCAGTTCTCATATATTAGATCAGTATTTATCTTTTATACTCTGCTATTCAATTTATAAATGGCAGGATGCCCCTCAACTCGGGTGTCTGGATCCCAAACCGCTTCTCTTCCTTGAGTTAAGCAGTATGTGTATGTATCTAAACGCACACTAGCCTGCTAACTGCACATGAAGTCTGTTTAAAGGCTTGACCGCTGCAAAGCAGGTGCACACCACTGCTAAAGATGGCAGAGGCACATAACCTGATTGCTCCTGCATGAGGACGCTCTTCTTTGGAGGGGTGAAGAAAGAAAGGGAGAGAGTGGGGGAGAGAGGTGGGAGGAGCGGGTAAAGAAGCAGACCTGAGCCCACATGTGGTATGCATTTGACACTATAAACACACACAACCTCCCTGGCAAACCTCCCACCCATCAAACACTGAGCGAAGAATAACAGTGTGTAGCGCCCTGTTGCATGCAAAGCACACCCTAACCTCCTCTTCTTCCCCTTCCACACCAAGCCCCTTTTTATCAGAGAAATATGGCCACCATTACTGTAGGAAGTGCGCTACGATAAATACAAAGGCACTAGGAGTTGAAATGTTTATGCGGCGTGTTAGAGAAGCGTAATTGGACCAGGCCCACTCCATTCCCTCCCTCGTGCTGAGACAGAAGAAAATACACAAAAGCGATTACCAGCTACTCTGCCTAGACCAGACGTATCACACACGCGTACGCGCACGTATAAACACCCGCACACACACACGCCGTATGTGCCTGCCTCCTGTTTATCAGAGCGGGTCCGAACCAAACTAAAACATACTGTGTTTATGATAGCAGGGATGATTGCACAGAAAGCCTCAAGCAGTCCTTGGCAGTGTCACTGTCAGCAGGGTCCTCAGAGGCATACAGTAATAGGAACCCCACGATATACACATTCACAGAGGCGCCAAATATAGAGGGGGGCACTAAAGTCGAAGGATCCTAGTGCAAAGTTTGAGAAAAGCCTGTCTAGAGAAAGTGCATAGGATAGTTCAGAACAGACAAGATAATGCTGTTTTCCGCATGTGCGCTTTCACCTGGCTGGATCTTTCACTTGTGTAGCTATAGCCTGGGATGTGAGAACCACTGGTACAGCATCAGCTTTAGCTGGACTAATTAAACAGAATTTTTATACTTACAGTCTTGTTTATTTATCATTTATCATATTTTTAAAGGGTATAGGAGGTCTAATTGAATCAATTTACCTATTTTCTGCTATGTGATCTGCTCATAACATTGCAAGAAATTACTGTAGTGCAAAACAGACACATGATCTAATTTATTATCTTTTTCATGCACGTTTGTTAGTAAATTAGTGCAAATCAAAAAGGTTAAGTAACGTTTACTTTGAATCACTCTGTAGTTTTAATTCCGATTATGATAATGATAATCACATTTTTTTTCTGGCCTCTGTAGCCGTCCTCTTTGTCCCTAAAGAACCCTTCCTAGCCAAGAATGGGAATAATGAGGTTGATGAAGCTGCAGCTGAACTAAAGGATGCATAACATGTAGACTGGAGAAAGCAGGCTACCTGCCAAAGCTGAACCTCAGCTGACATGTGCCAAGTTCATTAACCTTTGTGTTTGCCTGTGGCCACTTTTGGAGTTCCCTCTTGTATTATGTATTATGTACAGGTCTGTGACTCGTCCACATGGGGGCGCACTGATGTATATGAGGTCACCAAGCCGCTATCTCAGAAGACAGTCAGGGTTCTCTCTCTCCTACCTGACCTGGAAGTACACCTGTCCAGACCAGACTGACACTCTTTCCTCCACACCACAAGCTTCATCAGATTCTATGAAAGCAAATTAACCTGCAGTGGTGGTGGTGGTGGTGTTTGGTCTGGCAACAGGTCTGGGGAAAGAGCCCACTCTCACCTTCTGTGACGGTGTGATCCCTGGCCTGTCGTAACAGCAGGAAACATATCGAATGCATTTTTATTGAACACAGCTGAAGGAAGGGGAGAATCGCTGCTCAGCACTGGCTGACATAGCTGGAAAGGAGGAGGGTCACTTCTAATCATACATTTTACGTTACAGGTAGATATACAGACCCGCCTAACCTCCTCACCGTCTGACACAACTACACAGTCACACATTTCAGGCTAACAACAACTACTATTTACATGATTTAAACGTTTCTCCTACCATGAGTGCGGCCCTCCGGGGAGGCTCCACGTGTCACAGTGCTGCATGACCACGCCTCCTGCGCCTCCACAGCAGAGCAAGCCAGTAGCAGGTCACTAGAATATTTTATATATGATATATTTAATGAGTGTTTTTATCTGGTCAGTGTTCAGTCAAGTCAGTACCACTGCACATTCATCTCACACAGCCTTCACTTGGGCAGGACGTTATAAATTGCATCTTTACATTAGATAAACTTTACATTAGGCTAGAAATCATTCTATCCTTCTATACACTGCTTGCATCTGACCCCAAATACCGCCCCTGTAAATACTCAAGACCCCATAAATGCAGGAGTGGATACAACTTTATAAAACACCTGGATCCTACGCATAGTTACGGATCATGCATGATAATCAGCTTGATTTACTGATGAGTGAAAAGTCAGATGCCTGCTGGCCACGTTAGGGAACGTCCACGGTGCAAAAGCTAGCTGGGACCTCTGAAACGTCTCTGGACTCAGATCAGCGTCCAGCTGTTTCCCTAGTTCAGCACAGTCTCTGTCCCCTCCCATCGCTGCAGATCGTAATGCGGCAAGCAGACGCCGTGTCCCCAGCAGACAGGAGAGCTGGGGGAAAAACCGGCACCCATCCTGCATGCTGATCGGAGGAAGTCCTGTCCATCAAACAAGCTTTACTACACCCTGATCACCCTCCTGATGCACTCACTCTTGTGAGTTTGAAACAACTGATGTCATATTTGGGAGTGGATGTAGTATTTTACGCTGTTTAGGCCTTACTATTGGGCTGGGGCTGCCAGGTGACAGCAGTTCTATGAATCAATACTCCTGATTCCTGCCCGGTCTGCATTTATCCAGAACTAGCAAGCTTCTTCACAGTACGTGGAGTGGTTGAAGCATGCCAAATCACATATAAGGTCAGATCGTTAGACAGTTTCATTTGAAACGATTTCAAGAGGGTGGAGTGAACTCTAAGAATACATCTGCTTGTTCAATATCGGTAATAAATCTCCTAATTTCAATGGCAAACCGGCTTCATGAAGTTCCCCTAGCAGGGATGTGATGGAATGGATCCAAAGGGATTTCAAATATTTTTTGGAAGATTTTGTCCAACATTGTAAGAGACTTGTACAAAATGAGTTGATTCTTTATCCTGCAGATTAAAGCACAGGGATGTGGTATTCATGCACGGCGTCGCTGGTGTGCGGGCGAGAAAATGAGAAGCAACTCAACCTCAGTAAACGGAGGATCCTGCCTTCTTGATGAGTAAATTACAGAGACTGTTTTTGCTAATGGGTGGATGTCCTCTTGACTCGAGAGAGGAACAAATCAGGGATGAAACACTGGAGGTTTGGAGCGGCCCAGCCATAAAGAGGTTGTTTCCTAGGGTGCAGATGCTCCGGGTGCACGTCAGTGTCCTCAACAGCCAGTCAAAGACAGGCTGCTGCGTATTCATGTGCCACAGATTGTCATTTTTCATTCAGGACTCGAAGGCACCAAAATATGGGTTCCAGGACGTTTTCAGCCCACAGTATCCACAATGACGCTGGAAAAAGTCAATGGGTCCAATGTACTTGCGCTACTTTCAAGTGCAACTTTGACATACTCCGCCTGCAAGAAGCTCATATAAGAGTCTAAACATGCAGCTTATGGACCATGTGCACAGCAAAATGCAATATTGTCTAAGAAACATGTCTCAATATGTAATCATCAGATACTCACGATACTTCACTTGCAGAGCGAAAGATATATGAAAGGTGTCAGAAACAGGCATGAATGGAACGTTATAATGAAATGTAATACAGTGTAAAATGTAATGGAATGCTTTTAAATGTAAGATTTAAACATGTTGTGGTGCTTACACTTAAAGGTATGTATTCTGTAATCTGTAATAGAATACATTTTAAAATAACATTTATGACATTTGGCTGACATTTATGGCATTCAGCTGACGCTCTTATCCAGAGCGACTTACATGGTTAATCATATTACAGGTAGACCAATGTAGTGTTAGGACTCTTGCCCAAGGACTCTTATTGGTGTAGCACAGGATAGTCATCCAGACCAGGAATTGAACCCCTCAGTGACAAGTGGTGTTATTCGTTGCGCCACACCAACCATAACTCTTCTAACACTGAATAATCTCCTGAAATATTATACCGCATGGTCAGAAAAATTTTGCTGTTTTGAATTTAAGTAAATACTTAAGAGCCTTTAACTGTATAATTACTACAGTCATTAATATGTTTAAGTTGGCAACAATTCTTTTAACCCAAACTGATGGAGTGAGTAGCTTCTCATTCCTTAAACAACCATGTGGGAAGACGTATCTTGTGGTTGTTGAAAAGATGTTACTGTGTTTCAACAAGCTCAAATTACTGGCCTGTGTCAAGCAAAGAAACCAGCTAAGGAGAAGCTGAAATGACTGGAATTGGGTTAAGAACTGTCTAGCCCATTACCGAAAACCTTGAAGGAGAGCGCAGAGCTGTAAACTTTGCAGAAGAAATGTTGGTTGTTGTTGGTTGTTGAAGAAATACCTGGTTAGGTTGAATGGTAAAGAATGGACAAAGGAAACAAGGTCACGGAGTCTGATGAGAACAGAATGACACTATTTCAGAGCGATGGGCATGTCAGGGTAAGAAGGGAAGCACCTGTCATGCGTAGTGCCCACCGTACAAGCCTCTGGAGGCAGTGTGATGATCTGGGGTTGCTTCAGTTGGTGAGGTTGAGGCTCAGCAACATGATGTATTATTAAAAGTCAGAAGTGAGTGACCAGGTTATCACATCAATGGATTTTTGTCCCCCCTGACGGCACAACCACATTCCATATGCCGAGATTCATCGGGCTCCGACTGTGAAAGAGTTGTACAGTGAGGATGAGAAGACTTTATGGAGTGGTTCGACTCTCCTGCCGTTAATACAAGCTCTCAGCCAAAGTGAATGCAACTCTGGACTGAAATAAATGTTGTGACGTAAGGTTGTCAAAACAATCCCACAGTGAATGTGTGTCGTAATCAAAGCTACAGATGGTCTAAAAACATAGTACAGTGTTTATTACAGGGAGGTAACCAATGCCCCAATGCTGGTAAGCAGTACTCCTTGTTGCCCATCACTCTCATACATACTTTACAAATGAGAAAGATCTGTTCACATGGAATATTGTTTTTTCTGAGCTTGCTTGGAAATAAAGATGTCTGTATTTCATTTAAGGATGATAAATAGTCTGAACCACTGACATGGTGATTTTGGTGGGTGTAACTTAGACCACATAGATTGACTAGAGATCCATAAACTGAGGTCCTTTAGTACCACCAAGTCTCTGAGGGAGCAGACTCCTACAGATTCTCAGACTATAAGGCAAGTTCATACAGTAGTATAATGCGGGAGTATATTCTTATTTGAGTTGACCCTCAGCAGACTTTGCTCTATAAGCGAATAGGCCGGTTATAATGCACAATATGCAGTTCGCCTTGATATAGAGAAAGGTTTGGAGCTTTGGGGTTGTCTCAGTGGAGCGTCACTATGAAGAATGACATCTGAGATTATAAATCAACAGCCCTCTCCAAGACTTCAGAACCCATCGGAAACCACAAGAGCCATATACTTCAGGATGGAATTCACTGAGGACAGGATCCTCTCTCCACTGTCACGCAACTCTGTTCGACATCCAAAACGACTCTGCAAAGCTGCTTGGTCTCCAGAGCACCTCTAACTACCCTGCAATCAATGCTCCAAATAAACACCCCCAAAGGACTGAATACAGGATATCCATTTATCTATTTCACAGATCTGTCACTACTTCTGTATGCTTTCAGTCTCACCCTGTCAAACGTTAAATACTCCAGCAGTGGCTTCGTATTGCAGAGCAATTCTTTGTCTTCAGTTATCATCCACTAATAAAAGGATGAATTAGTGTTTTCTGATGAAACTGAACTTAATTGGAATGAAATGCTGATAAATACACCTCTGTGATCTTTGCAATAATATTAGGATACCAAGTGCAGTGAAGGGAGTATCATGTGCACACCTGCCTGTTGCTGTTAAAGTCTGAGGGGGGAAAAAAGCAGCAGACAGGAAATTCATGATCTTGACAGGAAGCTGAAGGGGGAGAGCAGTCAGATAGCTTTAGAAATCAGGGCCCACTAAACAAGCGTAGCTGAAAAAGGGTGCTCTCAATGAGCATGCCTGATTTGGGCCTCCTTCTGGCTCCTCTCTGCTCAGGGAGTATCAGGTTCTGCCACATGGGCCAGGCACAGTGTGCCTTCCTTTTCATGTGCTGACTCCTCATATTTAGATCCCTCCGTCACGGCTCTCTGTCCAAACCCAGGCGCTGCAACCACCCCCCCACCAAATCCCCCCTTAGGAGTCTTGAGAGTCTGTCTCGCTTCAACTTCCTTCCTCCTAAATATGCCATTCAGAAGGGACGTTTATTGACTGTCGTGCAGGTGGCTTTGGAATGTAACGCTTGAAGCCATAACAAAACAGATTTCATAAGATATGGCGAAGAAATCATAGATCCAAACTTACATGCATGTGTTTCTCGGGGGCAGCAAACGCTAATGGCAGTTAAAGCCGCTGGAAGGGACAGCGTAGCTTATTCTGCACAACGTGAGACGAGAGTTCCAATGTCCCTCGATGCAGAAGGAGAAATGCGAGATGCTTTTGAGGGGGCTGAAGGGCAAAACAGGGGCCTCTGCCAGGACCAGGAGACTTCTAAACGTCTCTTTCCTCTCTTCCCTCTTTACAGGAGATCTGTAAAGCTCGTCTGTGCCTTCTTATCAGGGGAGGAAATGGTTGATTTGATGTGGCATTGGGCTGTTGACTTGGAGCCGTTCCCACCCTCTGACAGAGGGGTCATGTTGGGAGGAGGGGTCTAGGGAGTTGCAGTGGGCTCTGGTCCAAACGGGACACCCCAGTTCCTCGCTCCTCTCCAATCCCAATTCCAGATCCATTTTCCATAGTTGCTTGATCTGAATAGCAGAAAGTGAGACCTTTTAGGAGTCTGTTCATATATTCTGTGTTACATAATGATTCAGAAATTTAAACAACAACAACAAAGATGCTACAGCAAATGAGACAATGGTGGGATTGCTGTTGGTGTCGAGAGGGTGGGAATGATGCATTGTGGTTACTCCATCCAGAATCACTGTGAATCACAGTGCCTGCAGGATTCACAAGCCTTTTGGGTAAGCCCTGTCTCTCATGGGATGCAAACCCTTTCCATGCCTGCAGGTTTAAGTGTGGGATTCTGGGCTCCAGGAAAACACATTTTACTGCATTCCCACAGTGGTCGTGCGATTCTTTTCCTCCATTTTTCAGAGTCTCCTGCTGATGCTGTTATTGTTGTTGTTTGTCAGATGGAGGTTTGTCAGACGAGTGACAATTCCTGCTTAATTTCACAAGGAAGCCCAAGTGCCCTCAGACACGTCTACCGATAGCTTTGTTCCCTGGCCAAGAGCACAGCATTCCTCTCAGCTGCGGAGCAGCTCCCCAGAGCCTAGGCTTCACTGAAGCAATTAACTATGGGTAATTTGGCTTAATGAATACTATCAATTACAGATCCTCTGTACTTAAAGAGCTGGAAAGATTCAGAGGCTGCGGTATTTCAAAGAGAAAGAAAAAAAAAACTTTACAAGATTTTGTGGCAGGGGCATATCAATGGTTATTTTTAGTTCTATAAGAGATTAATGCAGATAAATAAAACAATAAATAAGGACAATCTCCTAAATCCCCAGAACGGATGGCATTCATACACATGAGCAAGTTAACCACTTTGTCTCAACGTTCTACACCAACTGCCAGATCAAAATCACTGGCTCCTTCTTGGTTACAGGCCGTTAGTTTATTACTCAGCAGTTTTTAAAATGTCATGGTATTTCTAAAAACAAGTGTCCAGACAGTTATACAGCAATAGTGCTGTTTAGTCGTGTCTAAAGTGTAATTGTTGCATGACACAGCTTTTAATCTACAGTGGAAAGGAACTGAGATTCTGGGACACTAATTTGTGACCCTGCCTTCCTGTATTTGCCGCAATTCACGACTACCGGTGCCTGTGGAAAAAAAAGTCCCATTAAGTGCCATTAAGCAATTTTGGTTTTCCAATTAAAACCAAGCAACGGATTTATAGGTAAGCTTCCTCCATTCCATATTTCCAGCGTCGCTTTTCCTTAACGTTAAAGGCAGAACGCCGCCCCAGACGCTATCTTACATCTAACACGCAATCGTCTAGTAAAGGAAATTCTTCACCACACATGCTGCTGTAATTGATCCTGCATGTGCATGGCACAAGAAATGAAATATTACCAATCATTCCTGAACCGCTCACAATGGATAACCTCTGCTCTGACACAGAAACAAACATGCAAAACACTGTTTTACTTGGACTCTATATTAAAAGTGTTCGGGTTCTTGACAGCATTCTGCTAACAGGAGGCACGGCTGAAACACTCCGCTAGAAATCACATATGATCCGCAAATAAAGAAAGGGGGAAATGTTTTGCTCCGGACCGAAACCGAGCTTTGTTTAAAGCAATAGAGGAAGTTCAAAAGAGGAAAAAAATGAGATCACCCTTACAAAAATGTGCTCTAATTAAGGCAGTGAAATTCTAGTGCAAGTGCGAATTACTCAGAGAGGCAGATTGAGATTAAAATGAACTCTAAACAACATGCAGCTGTTGGTCAATTTCAATAAAAGCAAAAGAAGTTGTTTAATACGACACACACACATACACAATTTTATATGCTCAAATAAATTCTTCTGATGTAGTCTGTTGCGTTTCCTATTTAACCCGTATCAAGCGAATAGCCTAAGGATTCCACTTAAAAACTCTCTAAATCTCTAACAAGCACATTTATAAGGAGGGAAGGCTTCTATTACTTCTATTCACAACCAAAATAAATCCCAGACTGAAACAATACTGATTTGATGTTGGACACAACTAGAGACACAACACAAGATTTCTGATGTTGAATTAGCGGCTCTTTTACAAGGCTGTTAGCTTTTGTGTTGTCCGGCACAAATTCTACCAGCTTCTGATGTAGAGGTGTAAGTAGGAAATGCTATTGCCCTGCATGCAAAAACATGGTTGTTCAGTCCCCATCCCTGCCATGTAGGAATAAAAGTCCTCGGGTAAGTCTGTCTAAATGCTGTGCTCGCCTAAATCACTCTAGATTAGAATCTGCTAATGTAAGTAGGTCAACATCAGTACTGACATTAGATCAACAGCTATTCAACCATCAGCAGCCATCTGCTGAATCAGCGTTGCTTATTTTCCGATGTTGAATCAAAAGCCAAGACAACCAGCAAAATCAACACTGTTTGCTATCTGGGAAATCAGCCAAAGATATCTACAAAGCTACAGGTGGACTGCTGGCCATCACAGGCTACATGGTAAGGCCCTGCAGCTTTATGGCGAAGCTAGTCATGCTCATTATAGTCTACACATATGAATCCAGTATTAGGTGAATTTAAAAATAGACCTAGTTTGGATAACTTTATTTTAATATAGTCTAATCTTATTGGCTTTAGATACTATATTGCATTCATTTGTCCTATATTACCCACAGGTTTGATTCATTTATTTATTAACTACAGTCTGTTTTCCCATAATCAACTATTTCTAAGGTAATGAATGAATATCGCACTGGTTAAAAGAACAAAAACATGTCAATAACCAAACCTATTGTAGGAATATCACTAAATACAGTGTATTATTTTTTGCCTTATGACTACCTCTGCTACTTGTTCCATATGCAGTACTTATTGCTGAATTCAGCAACTTCATCTGGAGTTAACTCTTTAGTAGCACTAACAACAATACTTGACAATATGTTATATGTAGTTCTATACAGACCTACTTAAAATGGTTCTGTGTAGCACCAAAAGGGTTTGTTCTGTTGTTACAAGCTTGACTTCATAACAATAGGCAGTTCTACAATCTAATAACTAAGATGATCAGGTTCTGCAGTTGAATAACATAACTTACATTGTGTGGTGAGCATAACTACCTGACTGCTGAGCACAACTACCTGTCTGCTGTGCATGACTGTCTGTCTGCTGCTTAAATGTCAAGGAATTTTAGAGGGCTGAGTTGGCAACCCTACAAACAACACATGGAGGAAAGCGCAATGTATCCTTGTTGAACCTACAGCTGTTGTCTAGATGAGACATTAGTACAACAGTCACAGTCAGGCATTACTACAACAAAAGTAACACAGATGCATTTTTTTAACCTGACAGTGTTAACACACAGTTTTACCCATGTTACCACAAACATTGACACAAAGATTGCAGTCTACCAAATATATAGCCAGCCAATATAGCTAGCCGACTATGGTGCACTTTGAGTAGAAAAGGTACAATACCAGAATTTGTGTTCCAATATTGACACATTTTGTATCTGTCGATATTGATATAGATGGTTTTTGTTGAAAAAAAAAACCAAACCTATAAAACAAAGTGTTAAATGAATCACTTCAGATGAGCATCTAAAAGTATAGACTATCATGCTCACACTACTGAAACACTGGAAGATGCACACGCTAATAACATCACAGGACAGTGTGGGTGTGTATTATTCCAGGATGGATCGGGACAGGATTTGAAGGTATTCTGTGTTCTTTTTTATCTAAAGCATTTCCAGAATCACCACATAAACCAAACAGCATGCATCAATTTTAATTATTAAAAAAATGAATGAATATGCTTATGACATCTTGATCTGCCCTCGGGGAATGTTGGAATTTTGGAACCAAGTTGTAAATTTTCTTCTATGTTTTAATGATAAACAATAATGACAGAAGTTTCCAGTTACCTCAGATGGAGGCATCTCGCTGTTCTCGAGAACAATTTCCGATTTGCCTTGTCCCAAGTATGAGACAAGACCTGATAGAAATGATGTCAAGACTGAGACAAGACAGACCCTGTTAATTTACTGACTGGAGATCGGGAACAGACTGTGTACTACAACACCACTTTTCGCTAGGGATCAGTATCAGCCAGGATCAGGTTCGGTAGGTTTTTGCGTTAAAACATGAACATGTCAATCGGCCGAGATGTCCTTTTTATTTTGTCAGATCTGCGTTGCAATATTAGGAGGTAAATAATGTGAGACAGGTAAGTACACTCACACTGTATTTGAATGCTGCTACTACACATGTACCCAAATGTCACAGGATAATTATAGACCACTCGCTGGGTTTGGCCTGTTAACACCCTGTTGACAAGCCATTAAAATAAGAGAAAAGGGGGTTAATAACTGAAGATATCATATGCATCATATTACCTATTCGGTGGAATTGCTGGTGTTGCAACTCTCCTCTATTTCCTGATAGATTAATTTTGCAATGTAACATAAAAATTTATGACTGGTGGATAGCAAGTCGCAAATGATCACATATTTGCATGACTGCATAAACATGTATGTTTAAGAACCTCACATATGAGCTACCTGTGCTACTTTAGGACTGCAACATTTGATGAAGAGATAAAATGATACACAGAGAAGTCCAGTGTGATATCTGGATTATGTAGTAGTCCTGTCAGAAATCACTGGAACTGAAATTGTTTTTCATAGTTTTGAACTTCACGACTTTGACTTGCTCTATGGTGAGTCAGACTTGGACTCTGCACCAATGACTCGGACGTGAGCCATGGCGACTTCAGACTCAACTCGGAGGACAAGTACAGAGAGATCTGACAACACTGGTGCCTATGTCTCTGTTAATATATATATAAAGTTGATCAGTCCAGACTCTTGTCCTTAACACACTATCAGAGCCAAGCAACCAACAAATGGTCCAGAGCAAATATTACATCACTGTATCAGTAATACAGGAGAAAGAACCCAACTTAATACATTTCAGATAACGTTACAACAGTTCAATTCTTTTTAAATGCTCTAACAAAGTATGTAATTCAGTACTCTAGCTTTCAACACTACTCTTTATTTAAAGGGCCCATGTAAAAGTAAGCCAAATGTTCTCCTCTAAAAGAACCAATCACAATAGAGGCATAGAAAACTAAACAGTAACTTAAAGGCTCATTTTATAAACATTTTTGTCTTTTTATTTAGGTTCTCATTACATGCTTACCTGTAATATTACGCTCATACACACATATGTCGAAACGTTTGAAGACAGCTGCTCCAACAATATTCATTCAGAAATCAGTGGGCATTAATATAAAGTCTGTCTTCTTTTGTTGCAATCACAGCCCCTACTCTTCTAGGAAGGCTTTACACAACATGCTGGAACACTGCTGTGAGGATTTGATTGCATTCAGTCACAGGAGCATTAGTGAGGTTGGGTACTGATTTTGGATGTTTAGTTCTGGATCCCTAAACACCACTCCAACTTAAAAGGTATTGGTTGGTGCTCTGCAACCCTATGCTGGTGGAGGTCAGGGGGACTGAAGGTGCTTTATGCCCCTTTTTGCTTGACACTGGGGATGGTGATCTAGAGCGTCAGAGCGCACCAAGGAGTTTATATAAGCAGCGTGTGTACTGAACATCTGTGACAATAATGAGCGCACCTTAAAGTAGCTGAATTACAAAGGCTGTTTGGACACGTGTTTGGACATAAACTGTGCATCATAAACTGTTTTTACTTTGATATTAGTACAGTTAGCAAAAGTGGTAACTGATAGAAATAACATCTATGCAGATTCATCCAATCACTTTTAAACCTAGGCCCTTTGCCTGTGGCTGTTGGGGACGGGCGGATCAATAGCTAAATATCGATACTTCAGAGCCTAACGTTTACTTTTGAGAATTGCTTTTGGCAAAAAATATCAATATCACTTGTTTATTTATTTAGTAAGACTGATATGTATTCTACCTCTTAAATAAAATGCTGCCATAACTGATGGTGTAGTATAGGAACTACTTTTCCTTCTGCCTCCTTCCTCTGTAACTATTCAAAATGTGACTATTCAAATGTTCATCTGATGAATACAGATTTAGCTACTAAGTTTCGAGTTAACATAAAATTACAACATATAATTGAATATAGTTTTTTAATAGCCACAATAATAATTAATAATAATTAAATGTCAGACTTTCTATTACAATTCTATAACAAGTTGTCATTGTTGAAAATCACATACTTTAAAGGACCAGTATCGATCCTGTTATTGAAATATTAGCCTTGGTATTACCTGGTATCAGCTCGAAAGGAAAATCAGTGGTATTGCCCTTCCCTAGTGGCTGTGTATTCCCCCAATTAGCCTTCCTTTGTAAGGACTGTGAACGGCCTCCAGCTGCTCTGGCCTGCTTCTCACTTCTGATAATTCAGATTTGGATGCTAATGCTGCCAATTCACACAGGAAAAAACATGCTCACTAAGGTTTGGTAGCTCATTTACAAACACAGTTTCTATTTACAGGCTAGTGCTGTGATTTGGTTAACAATCTTTCATTTAAAAAAACATTATCAGTACGGCTGGTAGTCCATCCTAAAAAGAAGCAATTCCTTTTAGAGTCGACTCTAAAGCTTTGGACTCAATTCTACACAGAGGGGTTCAAGTGTGCCTGCCTTTGAGCGCACATCGCAGAATGAGATCTTCTGCTGTATAGCCTGTCTGAAAGACACACCTTTTATTTTACTTTCAGCAAAGTGTAAAACAAAAATATGATGTAAAATGTTAAACATAATATTTGTGGTAAAATGGCAAACAATATTGCCAGTGCCTAAAAGTCTACCCACATGAATGAGTTAACAGAGGACAATCAGGTACACGTCAGCCAGACCACATTAATCAGTTAATAATCTTTGCTAAATTACCTCACTAAGGTCAAATACGATTAATACCGTACTATTTATTTTTGCCAGATGACAAGGTTATTGTGTGGAATCCACTATTGGACATGGAATCAGAGCTAAACACAAAATTTCTGGATTCCAAAAGCCCAGTTTTTTTTTGAAAGCCCCTCTTGATTATTTAAAAGTATCTAACATCTTTTTTTTGTTTGTTTGTTTTTTATTATCAAGTTGCTGTGCCATCGCTTTGTGATGATAACTCATAAATTTTACATGCTAACTCATTGCTCTGAGAAACTAACTCACTACTTTAAGATGCTAACTCATCTTAAATCATACATTTTCACATCATAATGAGAAAGCATTTCAAAATAGTGGCTTACTATCACAAAGTAATAGAACAGCAACTTAAAAATGAAAAAATAACAATTACATGACTGTGCTTCCACAGGTCTTTGGGTAACAAAATGATAATACCAATAATGATCACATCCAGTGGTGTGATAACATATCAATGACGGTTTAGAGCAGTGAAGATTAGTAAACTTTATCTGTTTAAGAAGCATACTGAATAAGTAAATTAATAAAAGTGAAGGAACAGTTCATTATTACAATCGTCATTATATTGTCACACAACTTACCGAGCTGGCGGAAAGAAGGATTTCCTAATAAAAGGAAGCTGATAAAAGTAAAATACCACTGTGGAAACAACAGAATCTGCTTTCTATTTTCTAGGTTTGTGAGAAGACGGTATTAAATGACAAACCAAAGGATATTTATTGCATCAATCCCATTATACTATGGCTATGCCCATTGCTACAGTCTGTGTAATTCATCTTATTAAAATGCCAGTTTCCAGGCCTGAAAATGTATTTTCTAAGCTGAAGCTCTTTCATGAAACTCCACAAGAATACTGATAATCACAACAGAGTCTAAAGGAGATCACAGTGAGTCTCAATAGTAGAGAGAAGGAGGAAGGCTTGACAAGAGAAGAGTGCCATCTTTTGGACAGCACTGAGCCACACACAGACAATAGCCTGTAAAAGCATTAGACCAAAGTAAACCACACCAGCATTCCTAACCCTGACCCATGAAATCCATCAACAGGCCACTATAAGCAGTAAAAGACTTCCTGGCTTGCCACACCTGTAGTGAAAGCACGGCTGCAGACCAGCAGCTGGATCCGCAGAGGAACTGTAACCCAACCTTTAGCATTTTGTGATTAGGTTGCAAATCATAATTGGATATAAAAAAGTGAACTGGGCTGCGTAAGGGCCACTTGGCTCGAGCAGAATGCTCTCAAATGAGAGAGGGGATTGCAGTGGGAAACGTCACTCCCAGAGCGTGCTCATGGGGTTTCGGGTTTTTCACTGGCATCTCTCCAGCTCCACAACTGAGAAGCCATCGGAAAGAGAGGGAGATTATTCAAGTTCTTCTGCGGAGGAGCTGACAGTGGGGCTGCTGCCTGTGCTTGAGCGGCTTTGATCCTTTCTCCTGCTGAAAAGCCTAACAGTCGTATTAGAGCAGACAGAGACAGGGAGGAGAGGAGGAGGATGCTGATGTCGAGACTTGGGAGAGTGCGCATCTGTTAGCGTCCAATCCCACCTTCTTTTCCTTTGGCAGAAGCGCATCCCACGGTGTACTGCACTCCGTGCGATGGGGTCCGCTGGCGATTTGCTGGCATAAACCGACATTTCCCAGGCTTTGCCTTTTTTTCCCAGTTTGTGGTTTTTGAGAAGATGTGGTTTCACTGTCTCAGCGCTGAAATGAAGTATAGTTGGGGGGGAGAAAAAGAATTTATACCCAGATACCCTGGGAGTGATCCTAAGCAAAGCCGCTGGGAAATTTAGAGGCTATATGGCTGATTCTCGGAGGAATCTTATATCATATCAAAGGACTATTTGTGTCAGCGAGATCTCGACACGAGATCTACCGAGACCCCTGGGGTAGAGCTGTGGGCAATAGCCTGTGAACGGTGAATAGGTCTTAGAGGAACTTTGGCTCTCTCTGCATTTCCTGCTCTGAATGGTAATTAAGTTTATATCCAAAAAATGATTCATCATATGACTTAAAACCACAGCTGTAATTTAAAGTCAAGAGCACGCTGGGTCACAGAGAATGAAGATGCGCTAAGACTATGGAAAAGCATCCTGAAGCACAAGGGACCTCTCCAATGTGACCTTTCTCACATGAGAACACAGAGAGCGAGTGGGTAACACAGTTTATTATAGGCATCTTAGTTTAAATTAAGGCAAAGGCAATGTTTAAAAAATGTATAAGCATAATATAAATACAGAACATAAATTAAGCTGTGATGAACACTGTTTCAAACTTTCACAGCACCACAGTGACCGTAACCAAAAGTAAATATAAAATTTGATCTTAAATATAAATTACAATTATGTATAAGATTACTTGGACTCATCACAGTCTAAATGACTGTGACGTGTCAGTACGGTTTCATAGTGTTTCGAGATAAGAACATTACAATAGAGTATGTCACAGCAAGTACGACATGCATTGAAAGTGGTAGTGTGTGCCTTTCAAGAACAATGCTGATCACTTCCCTTGGCCTGTATGAGGAGTGGTTTAAAGAGCATAAAGCAAATAGAGCAGCAGTAAAACTTACTGCAGAGCTCAAGGGCCAGTGGATCACTGCCCATCGTCATTACCTACTGTTCCACGAGCCCTATGAAAATACAGATTGTGTTAAGGGCTTAGGGCTTACTCTGGTTGTGAAACATATGTAGGGCAGACAACCGTTCACACCTTATTCGAGAGCTAGTAAAGAGGACTCTGCAGTCCCACAGAAGTCTCTGTGGAGCAGAAAATTCTTGATGGCGTCAGGCAGAGGGAGGCTGGAGATGTGCCGCAGCCGGTGCTTTCCCATGGCCTGTCGGATGGTTATGCGACACAGGTGAGTCAGCCTCCTTGTACCTCCTGAAAGAGAGAGCATGGAAACATCACAGCTCTACATAATCGTGTACAGTTGTAGGCAAAACTGAGACACTCACTGTCAAATAATATGGTTTTTTTTTCTTTTTCTCAAAGTGAAAATAAGTCAACATATCCTCTATTTGAAAGACTTCCAACCTAAACATGGTATTTTCTGCTAATTCTAGTACAAAATGACCTTTTATTTGCCGAGTTTAATAGATCGGTAAGAATTAGGTACAACCATATTTGAGGAATAATCCTGATAATGAGCCTAATGGTCCCTCCTCTCTTTCCACTGTTTCACTTTGCCTCAATCCATCTTAAATCAGCTCAGGCCCAGAGAAGACAACAGCGTTTCTAGATCCTGGTTGTATATGGTTTCTTAATTGCATGATAGAGATTTAATTTGCATTTTTTGATGCAGCGATAACCTGTGTTCAGAGATGATGGCTCTAGCAGGTATTTCTGAACTCACACAGGGATTTCCACTACACCATCATGTCCGTTCTTAATGCAATGCTTCCTGAAGGCCTGAAGATCACGGCTATCAAATGTTGGTTTTCGGCCTCGTCCACTGCATACTCTGGATTCTCGGAATTTTAACATGATACTATGCAGCCTAAATGATTAAACTGCTTTTTTACAATAAGAAATGTTATTCTTGAATTGTTGTACTATTTCCCTAGGCAGTCTTTCACAGAGAGGCGAAATCCTCTTCATCTATACTTCTGAGAGACTTTGTAGGAAGCTCTTTTAATTTATGTAATTTTTTTGCTAACTAACCTAATTGTTGAGAGATGTTCCACCAGGTGTTTTTTTAATATTACACAAGTGTACCAGATATATCGTTTTTGTTTGTTGTTTATGATTAATTGTAATTAATGCTGGTTGGAGGCGCCCCCTGTGAATTTTTGCCTAGGGCCCCAACACACTCTAGAATCGCCACTGACAGTACATTACCCAATCAGTATCACAAATGCACTATATATTATGACAGACCCCTGATTTTTCTCCTGGAACACTTATATCAGGTTTCTGTTTTCTGTCATTTACCCTAAGCGCAGCTGATCAGCCAAAACATGTCTGGTGTCTAAAACTTGCTCTGAAGCTTTAAGACCCAAGTTACTAAAAAGCAGTAGAACTTTTGCCTGACTGACATGCATCATGACATTCTGTTTTTTGGAAGGAAAATAGACAAAAGTACAAGCAAAAGACTTCAGATCACACCTATTACTGTTTTACCCATTTGATGTACTTTGGACCGGGTTTAATATCAGTATGTCATACACTACCAGAAAACACAAAAGAGGTTTATGGGTGATTTTATACTAAGAGAAGTATGTAATGATTCAGGTACGTAGTTAGCATAACACTAAGTTATTAAAATCTAAACTTTTATTACAGTGACTTCAAAGCTTTACAGCTCCAGCGCAAAATGAAAAAAGCTAACGTCCTGTCTGATCAAGCAGACTTAGGCTAAATTCTAAATTAGGTTCTCAGGAACCGGATCTTAGAAATAGTTAAAGAAACTTACTCCTGGCCTCCTGATAGACGCGTAAGGCCTCAGTGTTGACCCTCACCCTTCCCATCGTATCTGGGTCCGGCTCCTCCCAGGGCACGAGCTGTGGATTTGCCCCGTGGTCTAGCAACAGCCTAACAAAAGCTGGTTCACAGCCATGCCTAAGCACGGCATCCAACAAGCAGGAAGCCAGGCCTCGGGCCAGTGCCTCGCGGCTTACGGGGCCGGTGTAGTTGTAGTCGGCATTGGCGCCAGCCTCCAGGAGCAGCCGGAAACAATGCAGGTGGTGGTAGGCAGCACTGATGTATAGGGGACACACTACCAGTGTGGAAAGAGTACGGGCACTGAAGAGAGGCCTTGGCCCCAACTGATGGTCTACATCCACATCCGCATTAAACCTGGAGAAACACACACCATGTACTGGTTAAGCTACAGAGGAGCAGTCCGGATCCTGTAGTTGGTAATGGTTCCTATTGATAGAGTTCACTTATTGGTTGGCAGCATCGGGTTGATAATAAAACATTTGCTATACATATAAAAGTGAATAGTACGTCGTTCACCAACATACTGTACACCCCCAATACGTATATGGAACACTGACTACGGTTCAAATTTTGGCTACAGCCTTGCGCTGTATACTAGAACTCTCACCTGATCAGTTCTTGCAGGATGTCAAGCCTGCCCACCCGCGCAGCATGGTATAAAGGTGTGCTTCGATGGTGCCTGCTGCCGTTGGGGTCAGCACCAGCCTCTAACAGGATCCGTACACAGTCCAGGTGGCCATTTACTACAGCCACATACAAAGCAGTCTGACCCTTCACGTCCACCAGGTCTACCTCTGCTCCTTGTCCAATGAGGAAGTCCACACAATCCCCGTGTCCAGCAGTGGCCGCAATGCGCAGAGGGGTGCAGGGTAACCAGCCACAGCACCACACTGATTTCTCATTGATCCGCCTGTACAGACAGGACAGTGAAAAGCTGTCAACTTCAGATGTGCCTTTGCAAAAGTGCAGTATTTTGTAAAAGTGATGTATATGTATCCACACACCCCTTCTAATTAATGAATTCAGCTACTTTAAGATGTACACATCGGTGACAGAGGTATCCAATTATGAACAGACAGTCCCATATCCATAAAACAGTATTGTCAACAAACTGGGACACTATAGAAGAAAAAGCCCCCCCCCCCCCCCAAAATTAGCACTGCATTCCTTTGGGATGAGTTGGAGTAAGGCTGTATGATATGGTAAATATATGTAACTCCATATAGCCCACCCATGTGCTGGAGTAGGGTTTTTGGCAAACAAGCTCCCTACTAATAACCTTTATTTCAGAAGGAACACTGAGTGAGCAGGTGTCTACTATTGGCTACTGGCGACATTATATATTGTAGGCGATGAGCATGTAGATGGCCAGTAGTGAGGAGTCAAATGTAGAGCTAAAATAAGATAGACAGCAGTAAAGGTGGGGGGGGGGGTGGTTTCTTAGTATCATAAGAAATGTTGGAGGCTGTGACATATCTGTCAATCAGTGCAAGGGTGGGCGGGGCTCACTGCTTGAAGCTGTCTTCCTGAAGGAGGCTCTTGATGGTGTCCAGATCTCCCACGTAAGCGGCGTTGTGCAGGCGCATGTCCTCACACTGCTCCAGCGGCTTGTCACAAAACTGCTCCTGCAGCCATTCCTTCAGATTACGACCTGAGAGTAAGAAAAAGTGAATGAATGAATAAAAGAAGGTATGAATTAATGTGTTGTTTGATAGGGATGTGTAACCGGATTGGACCATGATTGGACCCGGCGGATTTTTGCTCAAGTCGTGCTCAAATTAAGAATTGGCAGATCTGTGCTGCAATATTACAATGCAAATGATGTGAGGTGGGTGAGTACACCATCATCTGCATGCTGCTAATGCTACTGCATAGGGGTGCCCAGTTCTGGTCCTGGAGATATACCAGATCAGAATACCTGGAACTGATGTTCATATACCCTGAAGGCTTTTGTGTGCTTGATTAGGGCTGGAGCTAAACTCTGCAGGGTGGTAGATTTCCAAGACCAGAATCGTGCACCACTGCTCTACACCTACACCAAAATATCCTTTTATTTATGTTAATGAAATAGGCAACTGATTTAATATTATTAATGCTTATATAACTTATATTTCAAGCCTGGCCAATAAGAACTACTGGAAATGTATTTGATGTGTTCTTTTATTCCACACAATGTAAACTTCGGATTATAAAAGAAGCTGTAAAGAAACAGGAATCGGCCATGAAGATTACTGATCGGTCCAATCCTAATGATCAAGTATCTGGTCTGAGCCGGTCATCTTTCAACCACGCCTCTCTGTCTCCATGATGGCCAGCCAAAAGGCAAGATAAAAAAATACTCATTCATCTTTAAACGACGAGGAACATTACTGAAAACGAGAATAAATATTTTAAGTTGGAATAATGATGCATTACAGCGCTGTCAGTCCTGTGTGGACTGGGTGGTCTTCCCACAGCTGCGATATGGACACCGTTACCTGCCACAGAGCTGCTGGCTAAGTTGGAGACAGTGACCAGCGGGTAGTTCATGCTGGGCGGCTCATCGTCAACATCCCCCTCCACAACGCCCCCGCCCTCAGCCATGTGTGCTTAGCTTATTCTGTCTGTCCAAAGCCGCCGGTCGTTTTGCCGGAGAACGAGAGTGAAAGCGGTAGACGGTTTTAACGCGGTTTGTTTAGGTGGAGTTTGTTCCCCGGATGTTTTGGCTGGGCTCGTCCTTTGCCGCGCTCTGATTGGCTGAGGGTCAGTTCCGCTTCCTGGCTGCTGTTAAGGCGACAACAGCTTTAATATGCCCTCCCAAAATATAGTTTAAGCTATAAATTTAGGTTTAATCTTCACTAAGATATCAACTATTCCGACCGTCTTTGGCCCATCTTTAAACATACGTCTGTATATGTTTATTAGGCTTCCTTCATTTCCTTTTTAATAAACTCCTTCCTGTATGACAGAAGAAGAAGAACATCCCTAATTGGGCTATATGAATAAAGTTTGGTGCAGTATGTAAACAGTAATGTTTAGTTTTAACCAAGTTCTGTTCACTTCCCAGTCTACACAGTCCATATAAACTGTAACCAAGTTCTGTTCACTTCCTAGTCTACAGTCCATATAAACTGAAACTAAGACGTGCCTTTTTTAATGAATTGTTTTTGTTATGTCATGAAAACAAACATCTTTACTTGTATCCACCTATCCAACCTACAGACGTTTGTGCTTAAAATATAAGGAAATGTTCAGCCTACTTTTTGAATGAGGCGCAATACATGGCAGCCAATCAGAACAGAGGTCATTTACGTATTAGTCTTAAAGGCTCATTAACATGGACAACTGTCTGTCATTCTAATGACCGTATTCCTAACACTAGGATATCTGTGTCCTCCTTCAGAGTCACGTTCCTGAGGAAGCATTAGCAGAGCCTGGGTCAGTGCCTGTTCCAGTACGTCCAGTGGTCAGAGGCAACGCTTAGCTCTCTGTTTATCTGTGGTAGGTGACTTGAGTCTGTCATTGTTGGAAGTTTATTTCGGAGAGCCACAGAGGCATGCCTTATTGCTGCCTGACGACAGCTGAACCGTGGACACTGGGCTTCGGGCTCTAAAAATAAACAGGGAGTCGGACGGCCCCATGTGTCACTCAGAATGGACTGGAGCATGGGGAGCTAGAACACCCAGCTTTCTAAACACAGGCTGTGGAAAAAAAGAATACACTGGTCAGCTACCTTCCTCATTCAGTTCTGACTGCCCCTTTGACTCTCCCCAGGCCCATTCGTTATATTGCTGAGGTTTTTAGAATTTCACAGCTAATTTGTACTACATTTCTACTCCCTCTCCGCCAATTTAAAACATAGACTATCTGAGATTAACGGTACTTTCATATAAAAATAGATGTGGATGCATCATTAAGAAGATCAACAGAGTTTTCTACAGTATACGTGCTCCTTTCATCCACTAAACATTTGAGATGGATGGAGTTTGTCGACACTGATGAGGAACCAGAGCCATTTCCTCTTCAGTTGGGCCAAAACTGTGTCTCCTCACACAGAGGAGACAAGCCTCAGAGTGGAGTCTGCTCTCTCAGTCAGGGACCCAAGGCTAGGGTCATACAAAAGCTTTCAGGAGCATGTGCAGTCCAGCCATTCAGCCTTAATCCCAACGTTCACACAGCAGCCAGGTGTCCAGGGTTTCAAGAGCCTCAAAAAAAGCAGACTTATCAGAAATGACCAGGTCAGCCCATTCTCAATTGATGCTGAAGGGTCCCTTCTAGTCTTTGCGCAGGCAAGAAAGATATGGATGTGTGTGTGTGTGTGTTAAGTCTTGTGCAGCTGTCTCAAGCGCTGCCAGAAAAACAAAATCAGGCCTCGCGTTAGCCTCTAATATAGGCTCTTAGAGTATTAAAGTGTTTTTGTTATGTCAGATTGGACTGGCCTTCAAAGACTGGGCGTAGTCAAGCGTGTGACTGCGTTGCGCCAGACGCCACCAGGACTTCACATGAACTCGTCAAAAACACAAACTCCACACATTCATCACTTCCCTGTAACACCGTCCAAAATAATCATTAAAATGCCACACTAATGTTTACCTCACATCAGCAAAGCAGCAAACTTTCACAACACCCGTCATTTCCCCCTGCATTTTCATGACCGCTTCCCTAAAAACAGGGCATGTGCAAGTGTTTTACTTAAATGCAGCCATTTATTTCACTCCACTACAAAATTTATAATAATTTGTGAACTATGATACAAATGGAATATACATAATATACATCACATACAACATGGATGTGGTAAAAATAGCTTACAGTGTAAATGGTCCAGTCTTAAAAACAAAATGGGAAATGCTTCGCATTCAATATATAAAGGTTATGGATGTTTTCATTTTCATTTGCAGTTGCAATATCTAAATCTGTTGTTCATGCTATAATATAGCTGATAATACTGTATGAAATATTCATATTAATATGCAGTTATTAGTAGTGTACGGTTTAAGGTTGAACGCTTGAAAAATATCAGTCTTGGAGCTTTTTGCTCAGTGTCCATGTGGTATACCTTACTACATCAGAGTGAGATGTACAAAGGTACAAAAAAAACAACACCACCAACAACAACATGTAAATCTCACATGCATGAAATATCTTAGATTTTGAGGATACATCCTTTGGTGAGCCTGACGTCTTCTATTCAACTGACAGCTGTGCAGTGCTGAAGAACAGTAATATAAAGTAAGTAGTGTAAGAAAGCAATTCTTCCTCTTGACATAAAACATCAACTTCCTACATGGTTACCTGTAAATAAACACGGCCGATACAGTAAGCTTTACAGATCAATTAAAATCAGTCAGATTATCTAAAACGTCCTTGTACTGTACCGACAAGTCTTACTGGTTCCTCCTCGTGCAGTAAAAAGTTCTCTTTTCGCATCACTACAAGCATGTTCAGTCACAGTCTCATTGATCAAAGTGCAGTGGTGCTTTACTAGTGCATCTCCAGCTTTTGGCATGCATAACTTTCAGCTGTCACATGGGGTGGTTTTCCAGACAGATTGAACCCAGACCCAAACCTAAAAGAGGGTTTGATGGAGAACCCTCATTGATGGTGTGATTTAGGCTGAGACTACACATAACCTCTGTCCACAAAACAAGCCCCTATTGCTTAAGACAAGCTTCGGAGAGCTACTGAGACACAGTACACCTGAAAAGCAATAACAAAGTAATCTGACATATTGCCAAGACGTTCTCTAATCAGTGTGGCTAAGGCACTGATTCAGCCAACAAAACCAATCAGTGTCAATTCATTTTGTTTTTTTCTTTAGAGAACATGGGCGAGACTAGAAATCCTCATTATACAAAATATATATATATTATACATCAATATCAACATGACCAAACATTTCTCAAGTGTGCAAATCTACTATGGAAGGGGAACAACACAGTGTGTGCATTATTTCTTTTTTTGTTCCTGTATGAAACAGTGAAAATCCCAGTAAACCCAATCAGCAACACTTCAGACTCAGAGTCTGACTGAAGGCACCTTAAACCATAAGGGGACTGTGTAGAGGGGTGACTATTGTATCCCCCACATTACATCCAACACCCACTCAAAGTGCAAATCAGACAATCACCACCAGAGAGCTGTTGTAAGACTGAGTAAGGGAGCTCTCATGTGTGGACAGTGCTTTAGGTTTTATTTCGGGTATTGCCTCATTCACGTTTGTGAGGAGAAGTTTATGCTGGACACCATCTTATTAATTTTTTCCTCGTTTTTGAGGATGTTGGACTTGATGGCACAAATCTTGTCCTGCTGGTCTTTGATGAGCTGTTCCAGCTCAGCCAGTTCAGCTTTCAGTGGCTCCACAGCACTGTCTGTGATTCTGAAAGAGATACACAACAAAACCTTACATCACAGCATTCACAGAGGCTCTCACTCACAAGGAATCTGGGCTTTAAGGCTCAACAAACCACCTGCTGGTTATAATAATGAGTAATAATAATAATAGCTGAATATCATTTGTTGGTTGCTCTCCAGGCTTATTATTCAGTACTATGAATTGTTTAGTAATTACTGTGAAAATTATATGTGAGTGTTGTAGTTAAGCATTCTGGTCTTAACCTCTAGCTGTGAACCCTCCCATCCATCCCTCTCTTCCTTAAGAATCAGGTTTTCCGCTGTTGTGTCTGTGCTTGTGTCGTATCCCTTCTTCATGTTTTCACTTGTTTGATTATGAGGACTCACCCTCCTTTCCTTTTCTTGTGGTTTTTTATTTTGGTTAATAAGAAGTATGATCCTCCATTTGTCAAAATTTGGCTCAAACTTCTCAGAACGCAAAATGGTGTGTTCGGCAATATGATAAATGATAAATTCCACCCCAAAACCCTTTTTACGAGCATACTGTGGATAGTGTCAAGTAGTATTTAAGTAGTACTTAAATAACAATGACATGCTTGTTCTTTACAAACACAACATTAATTTCCCTGTTTAGATTTAGTAAATTGCAATATATATCTAAAAATAACACACACACACACACACACACATACACACATACATACACATATACATACATACATATATACATATGTATGTATGTATGTATGTGTGTGTATATATATATATATATATATATATATATATATATATATATATATATATATATATATATATGTG
>CM067480.1:28536178-28553197 GCA_034552555.1 Semaprochilodus insignis | reverse complement strand
GTTCATTCCATATATATCAATGTTCATTCCATATATATCAAAGTTCATTCCATATATATCAAACTTCATTCAATATTTCCTGTTTGGCTTGCCATAATATATATATATATACACACATACACATATATATATATATATATATACACATATACATACATACACACACACACACACACACACACACACACACATACATATATATATATACATATATATATTCATGGAAATTCCATAAGCTTTTTTAATTTGACATAACCATACTGGGATGTAATATTTTTAGTCCTAAACACGCCCACCCCATGTTACCTCTGCTCCTGCAACAGGGCCTGTGCATGCTCTTTGTTCTCCCGTCTCCAGGTCTGCAGTTCAATCTGCATGGAGTCCATATCCTCCTGGATGTAGTCCATGATCTTGCCCAGAGGCAGGGCGCTGCGGCACACGGTCTGAATGGACGAGCGCAGGCGTTCAATCTCTCGGGCCACCAGCTCCCGTTCCTTCTTACGAGCTGCTTCCAACACTGGGGTCCGATCCTGCAACACATCAGCACACGGGTTAGGAAGAGGAATAGAGAGACAGAACCACAGGCACAGGACATCAGGCCTGCTGAAGTTGGCTTGTAGTGACTGACTGGCAGCAGGAAAAGCCTCACACATATTTCAGACACACCTCACAGACCTCGCAGAAGGGAGCACTTCAAGTGAATTATACAAATGAGGTTAGAGGAATTCTATACCCAGCAGTAACGTATTAAAAAAAGAACAAGGGTGAAGTCTGCATTTAGAGGTTTAGAATTTCAAGGCTACAAATGTTTAGGATTTCAAGGCAGGAATTATACAAACCTAGCAATGTATATAAAGATCAAACCCAGAGGGCCATGGGATCCATAATATGAGTGGTTAGTGAGGGCCTCCTCTGTACGGTATGTGGTTGGGGGGTCTTGCTCTGCCCCAGTCACCCGTCCGCCTGGCACACACACCAGCCATATATGTTTACTCAGCTGGAGCCACAGACTGTGTGTGGCACTAGGCCAAACAAGCCTCACTCTCACAGCCTGCCCACACACACACACACACACACACACACACACACACACACACACTCACACACACACACACTCACACACACACACACTCACACACTCACACATCTTATAGGCACAATGGTCTGTAAGACATGACTAGTTTATTTAAGTAACAGAGTTATTAGGTAACAGTGAAGTTATTTTACAACAGTATTCAGTAACAACTACTTCACTTTTACATCTTTTAAGTTGAACCCTTCAGCCTGTTTCTGTTATTTTGGCCACAAACAGTAACAACTACCTTTATTGTGCCAAAACTCAACCTGAATTACTACACAAACTAACCAGCATCATCCTCAGTAGGAAAAACACACAAGTGTCAAATAGTCACTCTGCTTTTAGAGTTACATATGAACACATAATATTACCAGCATTGGTATGAAAGGCTTATTAAAGGCTGGTCTCTAAACATATGTCATGACATTAGGTTTATTATTCCAGCTTTTAAAACTGTGCTAATTGTGGGCAAAGGCTTCAGAAACTCATCACCTTCCTTTAGGAAGTTCATAAAAAGTTTTACTTTTTTTCTTTTTTTTCCCTTTTTGGTCAGTGTGCTAGTACTGAAACGTCTGCTGGCCGTCAGCAAGGTGGGTGGCTCTGCTAGCCCCTAAACACCCCCGCTAGACAAACACTGGCCAGCGTGTTTGGAGCAAGAAGGCCAGGCAGGATTTGGTCTGTTTGCCGTCCTCTTTCGCCTCACCCCTTTCGCACAGAAACGCAAAGGAAGAATAAGAAGAAAAGCAGTGCTTTCTGTCTCTGTGGACATAAATCAATCGTTTATAGGGGCCCTGTCGGCCTCTACAGGCCCAGCATGCTCTTATTCTCCCCCTTCGACGCTCGAATCCAAGAAAAATATTTGTTTTGAGCGAGGCGGCTGAGGGCAGGTTTTACCATTAGCTCAGACAGTGACGGAAGCAGGTCGGCAGTACCGGCGCAGTGGGCCCAGTGCAGGTGGCTTCTGTAGACAGTGGGTGCTGGAAGCCCTGGTGCCCTTTGCCTCTTCTCCTAACCTCACACCAGGGCAAGACAGAGGGGGGGAAAACCAGCCACAGAGCTAGTTAAGGCCTGAATGCTCTGTTCAGTGGAAGCCCCCAGTTGCAAGTGTAATTTGCTTAATGAGGAAATGCACATAAAATGCATGATTTATGGACTGCTGATGAGGAACGAAGGAAAGAGAGGGGTACGCGGCTCTTCAAAGAGCACTCTGACAAGAAAAATAGCTCTGTTGCATGAAACCTTTCAAATGCTTACAAACTTTCCAAGGGTGATAAATGAAGGAAGTGCCCATCTTGGTGGATAAAATAGCATGCGGCATCCAAAAACATTACATCATCTATAATTTAGGTGTGTGTATATATACATATGTACAGTATATGTGTTACATGATGATTAATGAGCCTGGACAACTGTATGTCAACACATTTGAAAGACGACACCTTCTATAAATTCACTTTTCCTTAACCCAAGCAGCGTAGTACAACAACATACTGATATGATTCCACCAACAGTGTTATACTACAGAGGCATACCTGTAGACTCCTATCTCCTACCTAGAGGCAGCATGACTAGCAGAGTCCTGCACACAGAGCTGCTATACTGGGCTCTGCTCCTGTTGTTTATGTTTCTCTTGCTGGTGTAAGGCTTCATGGTGGGTCTGTGGGCTTCTGAGGGGAAAGATTAATTGAGCACTGCTCAGGGGTTTCCTCCATAAGGGAAACACAGGCCCCGTCCAGCTACATCATAAAAATAGCAGCTTTGCAGTGGGGTGAGGAGAGTCCTGAGCACAGGATGCAGTGGGGTCAGTATGTCCCCATGGGGGTCACTGCCCTGACCCAACAAAGGTCCAGAAGAACCACCACAGAAGCTAGCTTACAAACAAAGCTATTGTCCCCCTCCCCCCTAAAAAATCTATCCAGGGTGAGCCAACCACCCAAGACAATTCACAGAGCTATGAGACAATCATCAGTTAACACATACATTATCAGCCAAGTGATGATTCAAGTGACAACTCACTCAAAGTTTCACCTCCATAAGTCACTACCCTTATATGTCAGCAGTCTCTCTCTAGGAGGGCAACACGCTTCCAGGAATGTAGGGGAGTCATTTCCTATATGTTTGCACAAAAAAGGTAGGTGTTTATGAAGACACAAGCCTGAAGAGATGACTATTTATTTTCCTGCCTATCCTACAGAGAATACGCTGGCCTTTCTCATGTGTAGTGCTCACTCAACAGCCATCCATTTGTGTGCCACAGGGTTTATTTATACGTTTCGAACCTTCATCAGAGCTAATTTGATGGTGTAAAAAAGGGAGAAAAAATGCTTATGAAAACGCAGCTGCTGTGAGGGGCCAATTCTGTCTAAATAAAAAGTCAGCCTACATAAAGTATTTTATAATAATATACATGCGTCCTTGGGGGCATGGCAGAGGTCAGTCCTAAAATACACAGCACATTCTTCAGTCACCCTGGTGTGCTGAGAGATGGCATACCTGAACTGAGATCTGACATTTACGCCATTTCCATTAAGCGATATGATCATGTTAAGTACCAAGAAATGACACGTTAGGATTTAGCAACTCTTCTGAACTTAAGACATTCATGCAAAATCTATAGTACAGTGCCAGTCAGACACCAACCTTCATTTATTACATTTCCGAGCAAGATGGCCATTACGCAAAATATTAGTATTTTTCAGGATCAATAAAAAAAGCAGGAAACAAATAAACAAATGAGGTCTTATTCTTGTCTCTTTGCCTTTATAACAGCTTCCATTGTGTTCAGAAGCGCCTTCAGTTTTTCAAATGAAATCTGCAGGGGGATATTTTTCCACAGCTCCAAAGTTCAGTCTTAGAAGTTGGACACATTTTCAGATTCACACAATCCAAACACATTCAGTGATGCTGAGGTCTGGGCTCTTGGGTGGTCAGTTTTGTGAACACTATAAGGCTTCTTGGCAGCTACACGTTCTTTCATACCCACAGCAGTCAGTTGTCTTCTAACAGTGGAAGGGTGAACAGATACACCTGTGGGTTTTTCCCCACATCTGAAGCGTTTTCTGATTGACAGTTTTGATGGTTCACCAGGTCTTGCACAGAGCCACATTTTCCCTATACTTTTTAACTCAAGTTTTGAAAGTGCCTTCCTTCATTTTCATTTGACCTCCTCCTTTCTTACATAAATGGATTATCTTACATCTAGTCTCCTCAGGAATATCTCCTGAAAAATTAATAACTACTACAGCAATTTTTACTTGGAAACAAACAAACAAACAAATAAATAAAACAGACTCTGACTTTTGCAAAGGAATGTACACTAAAACTGTAAATGCCAGTAAAGCCAGGCAAGAAGTCTAAATAAAAGAATGACTGGCCTTTTGCCTTATGTCTGCCAACCAATGCCACAAGATACTGTTTGCAAAGCCAAGGCACTGGCGTGATCATCCTTTGCTGTCTGGCCAGCCAGCGTGCCTGTGACGTGCATACAAACCATTCTTTTTGTGTTTGTTTTTACAATTTTGAATAAAAAGAGTGAGTTAAAAAACTAACACTCATTGAACATTTGTGAGAAATGTATGAGAACATGCAGTCCTCTGCATTTGTGGTAGAGATCCTCAAACGCACAGAGAAAAAGGGCATACTTGTAGAATGAGTTATGTGCGCTGTAACCCTATACCTGTCGGGGGGGATAAGGAAGCTCAATATTTACATTTTTAACCCTCGAAGTTACACTAAGATTACAGGAGAGCGCCGGCTTTATTAGGCTGAACCCTCACCCCCTTTCAAGTCAGGAAGGAAGTCATTGCAGCTTGTTTTTCCATCCAGCTGACTAGGCAAGGGAAGCACGGTGCACTAGTTAACCTGCAGCCCTGTTTAGAGTGCGCAGTGGCCTGAAAGCCAGCACCCAGCTCATGGCCAACGTTAATGTCAGGGCAGTCAGAGAACTGATGAGGCAGCATTAAGTGAATTAGGTGAGTGCTCTGTGTGCTGCTCAGATTCCACCCAAGAGCCGGCCCGCGTCTGATGGGGGAAATCTAATTTGATTATTTGGGAATGGAGGGAAATCCAGACTGATTATTTTGAAATGAAGAACACAGAGAGAGGAAGGGGTTGGGGGGCAGTGGGCTGGGAGTTAGCAGGGTGCGAGTCCTCTCAGAGCAGTGGCAAGAATGGCTTGTAAACATGACCTGTTAAAAGTTCTGGGACACCCAGTCTTGTTTTAAAATGTCCTCAGAAAATTCATGCAACTGTCCTTTCGAGGTATGAAAAATGCATTTAGTCCAAATAATGACTAATAATGGCAGGTTGCTTTTCCAAAAGTGCACACTCCCAAACCAAAGGGTTTAAATGCTTGTGAGGGCCAAGCTAGTCACTAATATTGTCACAAATACTGTCTCAAATACTTACACAAGATAAACCTAATTAGTCTTTATAATCTTATGTGCAATATATGCCAGTGAGCATCCAGGCCAAACACAAAGCTGCAGACAGCAGAGTAGCAGACTATGAAACGTACAGACATGCAGCAAGTGTTTCTGTGTGTCAGCGCACATGGCTAAGGTCATGCTAAGGCTGGGAGTCAGGGGCTTTCTGCATGAGCTGCACCACCAAATATTGCATCCATCAGACCAGCAGCCAGACTCCAACAGATGGGACCGGAGCACACGCTCCAGGAAGGTGGACCACCCAGCACAGCACAGGCCACTGTGAGAAGGGTACAGACAAGAGCACCTCAAAACTGAATCACTGTCTAAATATTGACTATGGGAGAGCTCCTGGCTCACAGAAAGCCAGCACAAGGACTGGAGAGCGCTCGACAATGCACCGCATCTGAATGGAAATCATACTCCAGTGGTTCTGAAAAATATATCTACTATAAAATATGGAAAGGCCAGTTTATTGTTGCTACATGGGAAGGGAGAAAAGAAAACTACATTTATTGCCTGCTTGTGCCTTGGTGGACGACTGGAACACATGGCCTCAAAAGAGTTGTTTTTTGTGGAATGGATTTTTATTGATCTTTGAAAACGAGAAATGCTTTGCTTGTTACTGAACTTCGGCCAGTGATAAATCGAGAACATACTGGTGCCATTATTTCTAATCTATTTTCCATTGATAGATATCCACAGTGTCGCAGGGCCACGAGGAAGAGGGGACAGAGCAGACATAAGAATGGAAATAAAAAAAAAAGGTCAATAAATCTGTCATAAAACAGATTTACAAAACAGTTCACAAAATAGTTTAATACATGCAACTTCTGCTCATATATTCCAGGCCAAGATCCTGAGATTACGCAGTTTATCAAACTAGGCAGCTCACAACAGTTCTACACAAAGGGGTGATACCTTGAAATTGTCATTTGTGGAGTCACAGTGGTTTATTCCTGCTGCTAAAGTTTCGCTGAAAAATACTTCAATGGGTCTGAGACCACAATTACCCTGCTCCAGTCCATTTGCAAAGCTGCTTTCTCTAATAAACGGTTCACTCGCTGGCTAAGACATTCAAATTAAAAACAGCAAAAAAAAAAAAATCATGTCCCTAAGGTATCATATTTACTGAAACCAACACTGATTGTCTCAATGAGCAGATTTTGAAATGCACTTACTCACATTGGTGGAATGCTATTATGAAAAAACACCAAGGGCCACCCTGTGCGAGCAGGCCAACACAGCATTGCCCTCTAGTGGAGAGTCATGCAGATAAGTATTTTTTTTTTTTACTTCAAGTTAAAAATGCAATACCTGTTCTTTTGATTTTAGAGATGAGGGTGATGATTCAAAGTCCTTCTTTGTTTCTAGGATTTTCTTCACAAGCCCACCTATAATGAAAAAGAATAAACTTATTAATTTGGAGTAGTCATCTTGGAAAATATAGATTAATTCAAAACACTCAATGTGTAGTTCAGAGTATGCACATGGTTCCCCAAACTCACCATGCTTCTCATCACCCTGTAGTTCAATTGATGGCTCCTATATGAAGAAACAATTCAGCAAATAAATGTTCATAAAAACTTACAAAGACAACAATGTTCATTATTCATAAAGTATAAAGGCACTGCTTTAAGACATTAGAGAAGCCAAACATAATTCGATGCTCCTACTGTTCTACTTGCAAAGAGGAAGGCACTCACCACCTCCAGCTCAGGCATGTCAGGTGGAGGTGCGACTGCTTCCTCTACCACAAACTGCCCATCTTCATCCTCTTCATCCTCAGAGAGTCTTTTGCCCTCCACAATAACAGCAGAGGGGGTCTTGCCACTGCCCAGCCTAAGGAATGACAATTTTTTATTCACATGGGAAAATATTCACTGTTTTAGACTGTGTTGCTCCGGTTTATAAAGAAAGCATAAAGGAAGAGTTTAACCAAAATTAAACATAAGCAGTAAGAAAGCTAGCAGTCTTCAATTACAAAGGTTAACTTACTCTTTAAAGTGTACAGTAGCAAAGCAGTACAAAGGCAGTGTTTAGAAATCCACCACCATGTGGCTCGGACATGGACGGTGTTTTATTGTTTTTTATTTGTTTATTATTTAGAATGTTTTTTATCAGGGTTCATGTATCATATTGTAGGTTCTTGGATTTTTGGAGTGCCAGAACTGCCTGCTAAGTTACTCACCTCTCTACTGGGCCTCCATCAGTGTAGCTCTCCTGCCTCTTCACTCGAGGAGGGGCTGGCCTCGCACTGCTAGGTCGCTGTATCCTCCTGCTGCTACATCAGAAGCATAGTATCATTATTACAACTCCTTCCAAGACTCAGACTCACAATGTAGCTAGCTTTATCACTTTTACTAAGTGTGTTTGTGGGTAGGCTGCTGACGTACAGTTGAAATAAATAAGTGTCAGGAGACCAAGAGTAATTTTCCTGTGCGCAGAGTGCAAGATATCAGCTGTGAAATGAAAGGCAGGCAGACATGCTGCTTTGAACTGCGGTCTGGCAGTACTTTGCAGTGAAAGTGAAGGATTTGCATCAATGACTTACGCTGCCAAGCACCCGAAGAAGGCCGAAAGTAACTTGGAACTATCAAAAAAGCGTTACTATCTCTCACTCACATACAAAACAGCTCATTATCTCATTTAGATTCTTTGTTGTGACTGAGGTGAAATTGACCAAACATTCAGCCTTGGGAAATAACACTGATATAAGGTCATGAAAAGGGAAAAGATAGAAGAAAAAAGAAAACGAAAGAAAGAACATAAGAAAGAACGAAAGAAAGAAATTAGTTAACCTGTGGGATGTGTGGGATGGCACAATGTCTGACGCGTCTCCATTTTCAAGGTGGACTTGTTTAAGGCCTGAAGGATTGTCACCCACTGAAACAAATGAACAGCATTCAGGACAAACACTTTATGTCAACACCTCAAAGACTGAACTCCACAGTAGAGTAAAGCCTGTATTTTCTTTCAGTGAAACAGAATACAGTGAGTAACACAACCAACCCCATACAATATCAAAACAAATATCAACTGAACATTTTAAACTGACAATACTGCTGAACTCTTTGAGTATCTAAATTACCATTAGTCAGTGTATATAAAGAGACTTGCATCCTATCAAAGTAAAGCAGGCAGTGCTCTGACTCATGCCTTACTCACAAAATGCTCAAATTACCTTTTAAGTCACTTATAAATTCTATACATTGTGAATGTTTTATACATTTTATTACATACATTTTAAGGGCAGGTTTTGTTAGAGTGTGGCACAGCAAAACTTACCAAAGTTCTGTTTTAAACCTTTATTTACATAAGCCAAACCAATCTGTGCATGCTAGTATATAATTACAGCTCTACAGAGCCAATACACTTTAACTCAAAATCAAAACTCAGTCAAATCTAAACATGAAGGCACTTCATAAGCCCACTGCATTGGGTGCAGTGGCCACTTACCTCCATCACTATCCGACTCATCTGAAAGAGAGAGGGAAAGAAAAAGAGAATCACTAAATCATAAATAAAAATAAACCCCAAGATCATGGAGTTATAATAATGCCCGTCATTAACATGTTAAGTAATCAAACAAAACTCCCTCGTATGCTTTATGATGTGCAAGGCTGGCAGGTTTACCTGGGGCTCCGGGTTTGGGCCAGCGTCGCTGTCCCTTGGCAGACGAAGGCCTAGGTATTCTGGCAGGACTCTCAAGCTGAACACAAAAACAGGAGGAGTTAGTCACTGCATCATGGAGCCAAAGGACCCTTCACACTAAATGATCTACGAACTCCTACTCATCTTACCTTCCACATTACATTGCGTGCCTCTGTGATTTAGAATGAGTCATACTGTGCAATGCTTTCACATTATTTACATGCCTTTGTGGATTTTCCAACTATTTTTATTCCAGGCACCAAAACATAGGAAACTCTGCCAAACAAAAGAGTTACAAAAGAGTTTCTGCAGTAACTACCTGGTTCTGTGAAGCCTCTGTCAGCTATATGAAAAAACACACAAGAGTTCAATGCAGGGAAGAGGTTACGCTACGAAAAACTAAGAAGAAAACATGCATTTATGAACACTTCTTGTTGACTCAAAAGCATGACACGATTCCTAAACACATAACCATAAAAAAATTAAGTTAAATCTAATATTACACAAGCACAGTCTTCTATCTACGGAGAAACAATTATGCAATCCATGTAATCTGTTACACTGTTACAAAACAGCCTGCTATTCTAAAGAGAGCCCAAAGCAGCAGAGGACAATTTAAATACCTCGTTATCTTTCACCTCAAGTACCTGTTAGAAATGACAAGGAACACAGCGTTACATAAATCTCAAAAATCTGTGCCCTGTTTCTCCAAACCCAGAAGCTTCACTCATTAGCATACTACGTACTAGATAGCAATGGGCAAATACATCACACCCTGTCCTTCATTTATTGTTCAGTGCGAAAAAGCAACATTGCCATGCTCAAACTAACAAGCTTCCACCACCAATGCCATCTATTCACACCGGTCCCACATAAATGAAAATAAATCAAATGTGTTTTGAAAGACACTACTGCAAGCAGCCACTGACACATGTAAGAGCTGTACCTCTTCTAGCTCATCTCTTTCAGTCTTGGGGATTAAAGAAACAAGGACACGATTACAGACATATCAGACATTCTAGCTGAGAGCCAGACCTTCTACAGTAAGGTCAGACCATGATATTAAAAGCAGTTCTTCTCAGTGAGTCATATATGTAACTATAAAATGACATAACAGCGGCGTATACATAGATATTTATAGTCACTAGCAAAAATCCAATCACAGCACTACTAAATCTTTAACAAATGTTTTGGTAGCAAAATAGGTGTAGCTAACTGTATGCATAACTCATAACCACTACCCAGTACATGCTCATCAAATACAACTTTGAATAGTTGTATACAAATAAAATTTACATTTATTTGAATATTAATATTTTTATTTATAGCCAAAGATAAATGCAAATCTTTAAAACATAGAAAAATGTAATTTTATTTTTGTTAAATAATGGTCATGTGAACCAGTTAAAATTTAAAATTTAACAATAAATAATTTGGGACAGAGACCTCCCAAATAGAAATATATATGTCTCAATTTTACATATGTATAGCTTATTACTATCACAACTGAATTGTGAATTGAATTGTGAAAATTTCATTCAAACAGATAATATAAACCTTATATAGGACTACAGTTTAACATTTAATATGGTAGAGTGGTCCAAACACATTTCAGCAACCAGGTATGCATGGTATGCTTGACAGCATGATAATATACCTGACCATGCTAATAAATAAGGAAAAGCTCACCTCAACAGGCTCAGCTTTATGGTTTTTAATGGGCTCCTCTGGATGAGGTCTTTGCTTGCTGACCTCCTCTACAGCTCTGGCCTGATGTAACAGAGAAGCAGGAATGTAACAAAACAAGTCTGCATGATATTGCCGTTTTTGCAAATACAATATTTTTTTAAGAAATGCCAGCATTCATTTTGCTTCCATTTCTTTCAGGTCATTGTTCCTTCTTTACTTTTCTGGTTGCCTCATCCTATTTTAAAATTGGACAACGGAAACATTTTAATTTCTGCCAGTGAGTCTGATTTAACAGAGTTTACCATCTTGTAGCTCCTGTGCAGATAAAAATTGCCTAGCGAAGAGGCAACAGAAAGTTATCACCAACCTTTTTATCCATTTTTTCCTTTGGCTTCTCCTCCGTCTCCTTTTGGCGTTCCCGCTCTCTATCTCGGTCCCTTCGCTTGTCCCTCTCACGCTCTCGGTCTTTGTCACGTTCTCGCTCTCTCTCTTTGTGCGAATCTCGCTCTTTGTTTTTCTCTCTCTCTTTATCTCGTTCTCTCTCTTTATTTCTGTCTCGATCTTTGTCCCGGTCCCTCTCTCTGTCCCTGTCCCGCTCTCTTTCTCTGGCCTTGTCTTTGTCCCGATCACGACTCTTGTCCTTATCCCGATCCTTTGTCCTGTCTCTCTCTCGTCCCTTTTCTGACCTTTCGCCATCTCTCTGTCTGTCTTTCTCATTCCTCTTGCCCTCTGGGTCCTTGGAATGGTCTGGATCCTTCTGCTCTTGGCTCAAGCTGCTCTCTTTAATCTCTCTCTTCTCCTGCAGAATGCCAACACAAATAACAAGCTTCTCTACATCACTAAAATGATCAGTGCAGAACTGCAAAAAAATGACATAGTCAGTGCTCCTAAGTTCTTATTTTAAATTATTGATTTTCTGCTGTAGATAAATGTACATTTTGGACAATTATCATTAAAAAATGTATGAAAATAAAATTGTATGATTAGTCCAAACCCAATGATTAAAAATCCATCAATCTATTGTGTTTGAAAATAGTGAAATCTGCAGGTTTCTCTATTACACTAGAATAAAGTGCCTTTGGTTACATTTCCCATTCTGTATGTGTAGTACTAAGTGTGACATCTGGAAGCATGTCTGACCTCTTTCTCTGTGTGGCGCTCCCGGCCCTCTCGGTTCTCTTTGCCCTGGGACCTGGAGGTGCTGGCCTTCCCCTTAAGATCCGGTTTGTCTCCAGCTAAGACACGCCTCACCGCCTCATCACTGGAAAGCTGCATCAGGAACAGAAGATTAAATGTCACAGCTTACTTACACAGTGCACGGCTGGATGAAGGTTCAGGTGCCATGTACAATTCCACTCACAGGTAGAATATGTAATGATTTTCTAATCAACATGCATTAGGTCGCCACAATATTCAGGTAGTTGGTACTTCACAGAATTCCAAGCTGCTTGACTGTACATTATGGCCAGTACTGTGGCAGGCTTACAGTACAATTGCATGTGCAGAGATGTTAACTTGGTCAGAGAATACCACACAAAATGTGGAATACATTTTATTCATCTTGGAAGTTAGGGCTGTCAAAATAAAGTATGAATATTCATCAAACCCAATGAAAACAAATCTGCTGGATCCAAGCACCCAGCAGCTCAATGAGGACAGAAATTAATTCAAGACCAATTTTTAAATAACAGGATAAAAATCTTATGACCAATTCAAAATTTACTATAGAAGAAATGTAATGCATTTTAAGAAAACAGTTGTGCAAACTGCAACTGTTGTTAGTTTCATTAATTTATGCGAGTTAAACAGAGATATCATGTCCTCAAGGGAAATTAAGTTCCCTTGCCCTCCTAAAATCTCAAGAAACCAATTACAGATAAACATAAAAATGCCCAACACTCCAGGCATGAGAGTCATTCCCATCACTGATTGCCCTGCAAGCCATGTTCACAGTTCTACTGAAATGGAATGGTTGTCTCAATCACATTTCAGACAGGGCTGACCTTGTTGAGGCAGCACTTGGCGATGGCCTGGAGGAGCTCGTTGGTCCTTTCTGGTTCGTGGCCAGCAACTATTCGTGCAGGCTTAGCAGACAGAGGCTCCCCACTCACCAGCATCACTACATCAATGGCTTTCTGGAGGAACGCTATCTTTGAGTCTTTATCCTACAGGACAAAGGGAAAGAATAACATATGACCACTGGCGTAGCACTGAAATGATGTGATTCTGTCATACTGACCTTCTTGACATATTTGTATTACCAATATCAGTTGTATTAAAGCATATGCCTCGTCCCTAACGGAAGCTTCAATGATGTGTTCTCTGCACTTAGTTCTCCTGAGACTAATTTAAATGGTTGATAGATTATGAAGCAGTGCAATTGTCCATGTTCCTATTATGAGCTAATTATAATTCAGTCAGCTGGTAATGAGCTTCCACAGGCAGTAGACAATATTAATCATAATTCATTATTTCTTGCCACACGCAGCAGAGTTTATAGCTAAACAGTATTTGATCTGGTTAGACGTTTATTTATAGGTTAGCGAAATTGCTTAAATCTGCCAAGCATCATCAAAGCAACCTTTCATTGAGAGCCAGCCAGTTCACTCTAAGGCAGAAGCTCTTCAGTCTCATGTGGGAACTGAGCGAGTTAGAGAGAGAGAGGGAGCATCCATTATGTATGCTGTAGCATCAAAGGACTCAGCTACTTCTACACTCCATGGTTGTCTGAAAAGGGATAGGTTGTGAACATTTTAGCCAGCGCTTTATCTCTCTTTAGTGCACTATATTCTAGCTTCCCTCATACAGAGCTCCTGAGATCTAGCTGAGGTAATGCAGGGTAATGGTGATAGGAACCTGTGTTCAGCTTGTTGGTGGCATTCAGCTTTTGAAACTTTTTGAAACGCTTTTCACACTTCCTGCCTGATTGACTCATCGACCCTTGGCATGCTCATTCATTTGAGGAAGTCCTGAGTTACACTCGGACAGGTCATCAAATTCAGCTCTCATCAGGACTCATGGATACGGCAGCACGGGTCACTGAACTGCTGCCACTAAGTTCCAAACTCTCACTGAGAAATCACAAAATAACAGTGTACACATATTCAGGTTATGAAAGATGCAGTCAAGAACTCACAAAACTGCTCCTCATTAGTAGAGCAATTCAAGATGGATTTTATTGTGGTTACACTGCTACACATTGTGAGTGTGTATGTGAGATTTATACTATTTATATAATAGTTGGTTCTGACAGCACAATTTAAGATAACACTTTATTGATCCCAAAGAAAATTGCAGACTTTGTTTGCCTGAGCAGCGTTCTACTCATAACTATCACAAATAACAGACATTTTTAATCACAATAACTAAATCATTCTATCAAGTACCAGTCACTAAATAACTTGTTTTACACTGCAGCTAACCATTACTAAGGTACTACTTCAGCACATAGAAAAGCTTAGATAACTTCAACAAATAACATTCACACTTCAACATGTTTGGTTGGGCCAGCTACCCCTAAACAAGCTTTTGGGTTGTCAGCTTTGACAGCAGAACAAACTACAATTCAGGAAACAAGATGGGATGCTGTACAGACTAGCTAGAACAGAATGACAATTAGTTTCACTTGTCAAATATAGCCTGATATTGTGACTGTTTTATGGTTCTAACCAGAATGCAGAGGCTACTACTTTTGTGTTGGAAGTAACTGCCAATATTAAAGTAAATTTTATACCATGTTTGGTGCTCCTTTGCTTTAGTTTTTTTTCTGCACAAATTGTAGTATAAAAGCCAGTAGCATAACTCATTCTGATTCAAATCATATCTCTTAAAAACTCTTGAGGTAAAATGGTTAAAAGGCTTGAATTATTTTGAACAAACCCATTTGCAATTGTTGGAAATGTCTTGATTGATCAAAACACCAACAGAGACTGGATCGAAGGCTGGTTAGATACTCCAGCACATCAAAAAAGGGTCATTATCACATAGCTATTTTACACCTCCTGTAATGTCTGTACCACAAAAGCGCAATACTGCAACAACGATTACTAAAAAAGAAAGCATGGCAATTAAACACAATGTGCATTTTGGGGCTTATAGCACTCTTATGTGTGCCTTGACTGGGGTATGAAAGGGACCAGGCGAGAGCTAATACGCTATGTTGTCTTTTAAAGCTTTATTGCTTTATTTATTTCTTTTTTTGCTCAGATCTGATCTTGGTGTTTCACATGTGGGACTGAACGTTAACCATATCTGCCTTTACTGTAAACGAACCTGTGCTCTGGAACAACTCGCATTCACACATTATAATCAATAGCGTCACATAAATGATTCATGTGTATGATGAATGACAGCAGCAACAAATGAACAAATCTGCAGCATAAGCCTTTATCACAAAGATCCTTAGTTCGGTACAAATCTTTCCTAATCTCATGAAGGTGAAAAAAGCAGATGCTTTAATGCTTCCGCAGTTATTTAATAACTTTAATAACAAGTTACCCACTGTTGTACACCGCAAACATGGTAAACTGATATGCACTGGATTTAAGCTCTCATATGAAAGAAGCTCAGATCTGATTTGCACTAAAACATGAGATCTGTATCAAATCAAGACAAAAAAATTAGATTTATGTCATTTCAAAGGTCTTTCACAAATATTACATCACCTGATCGCAATTATTTTAGCTAACCGCAATTATTTTCTATAGAAACAAAGAGAATGTGAACTGGGTGCCTTTTAACATTTGGGTTAAGGCAAATACATGTAAATAAAGTAAAACAGAAAATGCATTTATAAAGACACATCATGGGTCTTCCAAAACCAGCTAGTCCTGATTTGTGCTACAACACCTTTACAAGCAAGTGATCAGTGTTTGTTTATTTGATGTTTGTTAATAACACGTTTAGAATGCAACAGTGACTGTTTATTTGAGCTTTAGACAGACTCACCTTTACATTGTCTGACTTCATCTCTGCTTCTCCGTAAAGACCTTTCATGAAGCCTGTGGTGCGGATTACCTGGAAAGAAGACAACACTCAAAATGAATTTATGCCATTTAAACCTACTGCCTTTCTACAATTATTTAATGGGTAGTTTAGTTCACATGTTCAAACTGAAGCCGGAAGCGAATACACAAATAATCAGCCCAGTGGAGTCTAGCATGACAGTGAAGGCCTGCATCAATAATGCATATAACCAGAGCTGAAAGCTGAGCTTAAGCACAGAATGAAAGAAAGCATAGAGCAAAAACAAAATTCCAGCACACGCAGTGCCGAGAGGTAGGTAATGTTCTGAGGCGCAGATTGAATGTAGCCAAACTTTCTATAGTAAAGATGTTGATACAGATCATGTGGCAGTGCCATGGGTGAAAGGACTGAGAGCCCTTTCCAGGTATGTCTTAACCAATGTGAGCTATGTGCGTGATGTAGCGTTGTGTTCCCATCCTCCCATACACTTTGTGCCAGCTTGGCTAATCTTGGCCAAGCTTCTAGTATCTAAAACTATCTCTGGACTCAAGCAGAAAGAATCACTGAACAAGCCACCTCAGGCTTCTTAGCCCTCCAACCACAGAGGTACACTACATGTCCAAAAATATAGGAGTATCCAGAAATCTGTTAATTAGTGCTGTTTTAAGGTGGATCCATTCCTGAGATGCCACTAAAAGCTAATTATCCAACATCAGTACCCGACCTCAGTAGTGACTTTGATGTTTAATGCAAATAAATCAGCATCTACTTATGCAACATCCACTGCAATGTCATCCCAGTAGAGGCTCCCTACTAAAAGGGAATACCATCAGTTTGTTTCAGAATAATCCAGTCCTTGTATGTATCTGAGCCATCAGAGCGGTTTGACATGAAGTGGGTCATTGCAGAAAAACTGTCTACAAAACAAATCTGACCATTTTATTTAGTAACCAAAACCACCAGTGAATGTGTCCTCTGTGCTTCTATATATTGTGCTGATGATGGTAAAATAGTCTAGTCAAAATCTCAACAAAAAAAGTTGTTAATCTTCACACCATGAAAGGATTAGATCCCTAAAATAAAGGCATTACAGTCATTTTAGGCCAAAACGTTATCACAAACTATTACAAAACCAGGGTCAGGTGAGATATAGGAAATATCTTGAAGTACAAAGTGTATATAAAATCATATATATATATATATATATAT
>CM067480.1:28493742-28535783 GCA_034552555.1 Semaprochilodus insignis | reverse complement strand
TATATATATATATATATATATATGATTTTATATACACTTTGTACGTCAAGATATTTCATATACACTATTCTATCAGGTGTTCACAGCCTTTTGGATATACAGAGGGCAATTTAAATACCTGCCATTATGTCAGAATACTTTTGACTGGGCAGCCACCACAGTTCAGGTTCCAGATGAAAGAGACAACGAGAACAAAAAGAGAACCTCGTAGGCAACTAAATACATAGTTTTTACATACATTTTCATACATATACTAAATACATATATTTCTAACATATTTAATCCACTGACACCAGAAATTTCAGTCACAGCTTGCTGCTGTGTTCTGTTTTGGTGTTCATGACTGTCGTTCTGGCCATGATGTCTAGTAGATTTCCACCTGTCCAGGCAGGTAACAGGATGACGGACCATATAAGCGCACATAAGGCCTGTTGGTTTGTTTGCATTACCAAAGCTCAGCGAGGTGCCTGGCAACAGAGAGGCGCTAACAGAACACAGCAACGTCCCTTAACTTCCAGTCCGAAGCGTACAGCACCACATGGAAAGTAGCCGAAGAGTTAAAACAGCGAGCTTCCTGTATACATTACAAGAAGTCCAGTGAACAAGTAACTTAGCTAAGTATATCCCGAAATCCTGACGTGCACACCACCACCAAGTTAAATTACCAAGCCAGCTAGCTAGCTAGCTAACCTAGCTTGCTATGGTGCTGGTTCCGCCAGTGAGCGCTTAGTTGAGATGATACAGCAAGTGCAGCCACCTCGTCTCACCTTAGTCCACTAACGTTAATCCAAATCTACAATACGCCAGTACAGAGCTCAAGGCAGCTTAGTAGGTTTGCTAACCGTTAGCTATGCTGCTGGGCATCTGGACAGGTTGAGACAACGTTAAAAGCTAGCTGAAGCACAAAATGTACCACCTGAAAAGCGAAAGCAGCTGAAGTTCACTTTATTTACTAACGTTACTCTTTATTTTGTCGACAAACATGTTTACGAGCTGTTTACATCTCGACTCACCTCGCTGAATATGTCGTGCAGGTATCTAAACGGCGGCTTGCTGAGTAATTTTTCAGTCAGAGGTGGCTTCTTTATCACTTTCCCCAGAGTTTCCTGGGTCTTTTTGGCCACCGAGCTGTTCATGGCAAAACCTTGCGGTCTGCTCTTCGACCCGAACGCCCCTCTTTGGAAACGTATGAGCAATTTACAGAGCGAAAAACTCCAAAAGCGATAGATTTACAATCACTGAGCTGCTCTCGGTGTTGCTGTGTCAATAACGTTCAATCCCACAATGCCCCGCTTCATTGTTGTGCGCCTGCGCAGAACCTGCGTGGTTGTCAGGGGCAGTAAATATCCATGGCAACGGCTAACAACTGCGGGCTTGGATATTCATATTATGATTTCGGTTTACTCGATAAAACTACAGAACTGTGAGATGACTTCATTATGATCATTGTCATACAAAGATCATTATATGTTTATTTTATAACACACTAGATTTTATAACACTAGAAGCGCATCCTAACAGACAGTGTAGAATGGATCATATATCTATAGTGCACACCTAAGAAGACAGACAGGCCTGGACTCAATCTCAGGGAGCTCCCTACACCTAGTGCACTTATCTCATGACCTATTTATGTTCAGCCAAAGCTGGTCGACTTCCTATCCTACACTGAGCGGATTCATGACCTGTGCAGTGCACTAAATAGAGAGTAGAGAGCCAGTTGAGATTGACCCCTAGTCTTTTTCTGAAAGAATTTGAGAATAAACTGCATGTCCAATAGATAGACAGATGCCTAATGCTCATTCATTCTTCATGAATATTATTTGTTTGTCAGTTCCTTCATCCACGAGTTGCTTCATTCATCTGTCCATCCATCTGCACATCTTGTCTGTTCTTTTGTTTGTTGTTTCATCTGTTTGTCCGTGACCGTTGTTGTGTAGTTACCATTATACAAAAGCTGGATAATGATTTTAGTTCTGTGTTGTGGTGTGAGTTCTGTGTGGTGGTGAGTGGTGGAGCAGGATAGGAGTGTTGGAGCTAAGAGAGCCTACACTCAACTGCTCGTTCTCAGATAGGTCTGATCAGTGTTTCATTCAAGCTTTGCTTAATGCTTAACATGACAACACTACAAAAGACAATAAGCACGTAAAATTTATAAATGTATTTGTATATATATATAAATATATTTGTCCTGCTAACCAAAACCATATACCCTGCTCCTGAGGACTCTGGACACACCTTCAGAGTAAGAAATTGCAATGCACTCCTTGTCTACACATCACTGCCCCTGAAATAAGGTTTACTCCCACACTGACACACTCTAAAATATTTTGTCCCCTTGAAAAACTACAGACAGTGGAGGAACAATTAGCTTTTATTTGGTCTGGCTAGTACAACAAGTTCCCAGAACTGGTTTGTTGCAAGTTCTGTGCATTACCATCATACAGAGAAAACCTGTTTTCATATCATCCCAAGGGGTCTTTTAAACCCACCTACCATTCCGAGTACTGCTCTGTTAAACTGTGAATGCAATGTCAATTTGGTTTCACTGCTGTGCACCATTGTCACTGCTGAAATTTTATTTAAGCATGCTAGATACACTATACGTCCAAAGGTTTCCAGACATTGCTTCTAATTTCTGAACACAGTTTATATGATCTCCATAGAAAAGCACTGCCAATCTAACTAATGCTCGTTTGGCAGAATCCAATAAAATCTTGCAAAAAACCTGCAAATAGCAATGTTCCAACTTCTAAGTGTAAAGTCTACATTCAAGAATAGAAAAGGGGGGAATTCTCTATGAATAGTGTTGATTTCAGAAGAAACGCTGGATGAGCTGCTGTTTACAGTACTGTGAAAAAGTCACTCTCCATTGTATGTACTCATTCATCATCTAAACCACCTACCATCCTGGGTCGTGGGAGGTACTGGAGCCTATTCTATGGCATCATAGGGCAAACGTACAGACATACACATTCATACGAGCGCACACACACACTCACACCTAGGAGCAATTGAAGTATCTTTAGCTTACCTGACTGCATGTCTCTGGACTGTGGGAGGAAACCTACACAGAGGAGATTAGATATAAGACAATCCATTCCAGTAAGAAAGAGATGGGACTCCTAACTATCTTGCAGGACCTGATAGACCACCAGAACTGTCACCATTCGTTCAAAAACTTAAAGCTTTCACTTTGAGAGGAAGGAGGAAATCAAGGTCAAAGATTCAGATTTTAAAAAATCCACAGCACGGTGGGTCTGAAAGGATGTGTAGTTGTTTAAAGCCACTACTGAAAAAAGGAAAAGAAAAAGTAGCAAATCAAACAAAGCTGCAGGTGTTCTCAGAACAAAGGACTGACCACAGCTGAATCCAGACCACAAACATCACTAAATAAAGTTGGGAGTGTGGAAAAATGTCCCTGTAGATGTCTCTGATAAACTGAAAGAAAGTATCATTAAATGAGTGAAAGTTGTTTAGTCAAGTTTAGTCATTCATTCATTCAGTTTAAGCATTTTATCCTAAATATACAGTACTGTGCAAAAGCATGTTGGTTATAGAGACTTTTGTATTTTTATTTATCTGGCCAGAAGACATTTATTTGTTTAGAAGAACACTGATATTAGAATAAACAGAAAAATATGAACATAATAAATAGTGATTTTAGGCTTGTTAATGTGTTTGTGCCTACAAATAATTGTAGTTACAATCCAGTATCTGGTTCGGTAATCAGGGCCTCGTTATATTAAATCAAGAATGCTGGTTATGGAATTGAATGACTCCATGTGATGGCTCGGGGTTTGAAGAGAAACTTGGGTACCAAACTTAGTTCCTCAAATGAGCTAACCATATATAGTGTTTTTCAAGCATCAACGCATTGTTGACAAGTGGACTGAATAATGTGTTAAGGTGCTGAAGACTTTTGAAAACTGAAATTCATGAAAGTTGGTCTCTGACTTTTACACAGAACTACACAGTGTAACTAAAAAACACGACGGTGATCATCATTACTGTCATTATTATCACTATCGGTATGAATAAGAGACAATGAATGGTTGGAGGAGAACACTGCTAGCTGCATAGCCATGTGGTTGGAAAATAATCAGACCTGTTTGGTAGGTTTCATAGCTATAAGTACACCTGCATGACAGTGAGTGCTGACACATTGGTGAGCAGGACAACAAATCTGGTTTAGCCGTTTCACTCTCGGTAAGTTTTGTTTCTTTTCCTCTTATTTAAATGAAATTGGGTTAGTGTGGGCATTATTGTTAAAGACAAATGTGACTGTCGGCCACACTTTCACCTGCCTACTAATACAGAATTTGTAAATCTATATCTCAGTCTCATCTCAACATTATTTGAGAAACTCAGGAAGGTATAAGGAAACTCATACGAACTCTAAACTAGAAAACTGATAAAACTTTTATCAGCCTGTCTGGGCATCTGTTAGAATGAAATCCTAAATTGTGCAGAGCTCTCAGTATTTCACTCAAATTAGCCTAAAGCAAAACCTTCAGAAAGTCCTTCAGCATGGAAACTATTACTTTGAACACAGCAGTTAAATAAACCAGTTAGTCGTGTCTGACAGCTTCCTCACCCAGACACCACCTCTTTTTTTATACAATCCATGGCAGAGCTAGTTTAACCACTACAGGCTTATATATGAAAGAAACATGGACAAACTCTAGAAACCAGACAATGTTGATCATATTTAACATGTGCAGCACAAAAATGAACATGAAACTCTCACCGTCTGTCTAATTCTTACAGTAACCATGACCCACTGGTGTCTGTATGCATTACTCTTCTTGCTGTCCTGTGATGTTTCCATGCAAAGAAAAAAGAAAGCTGTCCAGACTCTCTCTCGAGGTGAGATAATGTCAAACATTTCACTTTACTTAGCAATTAAAGTGCTCTTATAAGTGGTTTATGAATGCTTTAAAAATAGTTCATTAACAGTTATTAATTAGGTCAAAACCAACTTAATAATCATTCAAAAACAGTTATAACATGAATAAATGGGGCAACGTTTAATTGTTACATCTGATGGATATGTATAATATATAGGTTTAGTGCTGACTGATGGAGAAAGTAACCAGAAAGCAGCAACAGGTCACTGATGTGTTATAATGTGCTTATTACTGATATGATGTTAAACCATAACAATGGCTTTATAAGGATGATTTTATTATCATAAAACATGCTTTGGTCGAATGATTTGAAGCATTTATTTCTGCCCTGTGTAAGTGAAAGTCATTTCGAAATATCTAGAGCAGATATGTCACTCCTGATGTATATGGAAAGGTATATTTGCCAATATCTGACCTCACTCATGTCAGATGACCATTTGTGATCCTGGTAAACAAAGTTGCATGCTCTTTTTGCAGTATGTTTATGTGATTCAGCTGGACTTTTTCATTATTTCAGGCTGGGGAGATGAGATCACCTGGGTTCAGACATATGAAGAGGGTTTGTCAAAAATGCAGGCAAGGTATCAGTTTTAGTGTTTATATCTAACTGTGAATTCAGTCACTCATGATTCTGTCTCAGTTGGGCAGATTACATAAAAGGTAATAAATGTGTATGCTTTTTATCACCACAGCAAGAAGCCTTTGATGGTCATTCATCACTTAGAAGAATGCCCACACAGTCAAGGTCTGTACCCTTACTGTAGTTTTTCATTATGCTGGTTTCTGCAAACAGCTGAGATCCAGGCAGAGTTAAATTTAACAATGTCAGATGGCAAAAGCTAACGTAAGGGTGTATGATCCATTAGCATCAATCTTGTAGCCGGGTTTCTAAATCAGATTATGCCTAATTCAAAACGACAAAAAGAGTATCACTGGAGACTGAAGTGCTGCAGGCCTATTTATTACAGGTACCTACTTTGTACATTCCCTCATTGGCTGCTGTATGAGCTCCACCTAGTTTACTGTACAGGAGCACAACAAAAGACTGTAGTACATTTGTTGTACAGTTTCTGACCACAGTGCCAATGATGACTATTTGAGTCACAAGTGCCAGTCTCCCCACAGTGCCAGTGGCGTTGTAGTGTGTGTGGTGCTGGTACAAGTGTATCAGACACACCATCATGCTGGACTTCATACATTCAACGGTGTCACTGCTAGGTTACAAGTGGTCAACCACCCAAAATGATACAGCCAAGAGTGATCCTGTGATCAGAAACTGACCACTAACAAAGAGCTAGAACAGGGGCTTCACCATTCTATGAAGTGTTTTGTTACAACCTTAATTCAACATTTCTGATTCAATTAATCAAGGCCTTCAGAAGCAAAAGAATAGTACATCTGAATAGGCATGTTGGAGCTAAACTCTTCAGGGCAGTACATCTTTAAGACTAGACTTGGGTGCCCCTGAGCCCCCCTTGACCATTTAAGATGCCTTTCTGCTAAGATGCCTTTGGGAAACACAGCCCTGGGCAGTAAGTGCTATACAGTGGTGCTTTAAAGTTTGGGAGCCTCTTAAAATTTTCTAGATTTCTGCATAAACATGACCTAAAATCTTAGTACATTTTCACACAAGTCATAAAACCAAATAAATCAAATGAGACGGAAATATTATACTTGGTAATTTATTAACCGAGGACAACGATCCAGTATTTCACACCTGTGAGTGTCCAAAGTATGTGAACTTTTGCTTTCAGTTTCCTGATGTGACCACCTTGTGCAGCAAACACGGCAAATACTTAATTATTTTTTCTAGTAACTATTGATCAGTCCTACACATAGGTTTGGAGGGAGTTTATGCCCATTTCTCCAAACAGAACAGCTTCAACTGTGAGGTGTTGGTGGGTTTCTTCACATGAACTGCTCGCTTCAGGTCCATCAACAACATTTCTATTGGATTAGGGTCAGGACTTTGACTTGGGCAAACAGCAAAACATTTCCTTTGTTCTTCTTTAACAACTCTTTTGGAGAACGACTTGTGTGCTTAGGTTTGTTGTCTTGTTGCATGACCCATGCTCTTTTGAGATTCAGTTCATGAACTGATGTCTTGACATTTTCCCTTAGAATTTGCTGGGATAATACAGAAACCATTGTTCCATCAATGATGGCAAGCTGCATTGGCCCAGATGCAGCAAAATAGGCCAAACCATGATACTACCACCACCATGTTATCTTTAATTACATTAAAGCGTAAAGACTTGATGCCTCTCATTTAAACCAAAAAGTTCTATTTTGGTCTTATCCTTCCATAAAACATTTTTGCAAAAGACTTCTGGCTTCTCCATGTGATCTTTAGCTAACTGAAGACGGGCAGCAGTGTTGTTTTTGAAGAACAGTGGCTTTGTATTTACAGTCCTTCTGTGTACACCAATTCAGTGTTCTCCTGATGGTGAACTTATGAACACCAACATTAGCCACTGTAAGAAGAAAGGCCTTTAGTTGCTTAGACATTACCCTGTAATGTGTTTGTTGGTTTGAGCACTCTTTGTTGGTTGACCACTCCATGGTAGGGTAATAATGAAGATCTTGAATTTATTTCATTTGTACACAATCAGTCTGACTGTGGATGGTGGAGTCCAAACTCTTTAGAACTTATTTGCAACCTTTTCCAGCTTGATGAACATCAACAATGTTCTCTGAAATCTTCTTGGTCCATGCCATGATAAACTTCCACAAACATGTGTTGTGAAGATCAGACTTCGATAGGTTCCTGTCCTTAAAAAAAGAGCATGTGCCTACTCACACCTGATGGTCAAACAACTGACTCTAAATTCACCTTCAAATTAACTGCTAATGCCTAGAGGCTCACATATTTTTGCCACCAGATATTTCATATTTCCTCAATAAATAAATGACCATGTCTAATATATCTGTCTCATTTGTTTAATTGGGTTCTCTCTGTCTATGTTTAGGACTTGTGTAAAAAACTGATTATGGTGTAGGTCATATTTATGCAGAAATATAACAAATTCTAAAGGGATTCACAAATGTTTAAGCACCACTGAATGAACATTTGGCTGTAATGTATACCAAATAATTTGTTGTGTATTTGTTTGTGGGGCACATCAACATGATACAATGCTGCTGCTTGTCTAATACACACATTTTCTTACTTTTACTCCCAGCTCTCAAGAAGGTTTTTGCTGAGAACAAAGATATTCAAAGGATGGCAAAATCAGACTTCATCATGCTCAACTTAATGGTAATATTCCACATGCTTGTCCTGAACAGTGTCTAGCAATGTAATTAATGAACAGTGTAGCTGTAGAATGTAGAAGGGCCCAAATAGTTAAGTTTAAATGTACAAGTGTAAATGTCAAGAAAAACATTTTTATATGTATATATCTCCTCCTATTCAGTCTACAGCGGTTTAATCCCACCCATTTAGGCTGAAGTTATGAGGAGTGTTTCAGCCCTGTCTGCTTTTTGAATGTGGCCCACTAGTCATAACAGAGATCATTCACATGTCCCAGTCAAAAAAACACAGTAACAAAAACAGCCTGTTTTATTCTAAGGGATGAAGTGAGGTTGAAAAATGGTCATGTAAAAATGACTTGTTATTATTATTATAAACCACAAAACATACAAGATAAAATACAAGACAATTGTAGAATATGGGGCATTTAAGCATTTGATCACAATTGGATTTTAATTAATATCCATAGAGCGCTTATTGCATTTTCTAATCCAGCCTAAATATTATTCACAGCATGAGACAACAGATAAGAATCTGAGTCCTGATGGCTATTACGTTCCCAGGATCCTCTTTGTTGGTGAGCATCTCCAGAAAAGCAATGTCTTTAAATGGCTTTCCATTAAAGCCAAACAGCAAAATACAACGTAAAATGTAACTGATCTTATCCCTGCTTCTGTTTTTTTGTAAGTATCTTTTTCTATTTTCTGTTTCAGATCCCTCTATGACGGTGCGTAATGACATCACTGGCAAGTATGGCAACCGCAAGTACACCTATGAGCCTGACGATATGGACATGTGTGAGTATATAATTAGGCCTGTTGAGATGCTCTATGATGCATCGCCCTCAACCTTCTCAGTGTCACTGCTGTGTTGATGATGGTCCACCACATAAATAATATCTGGTTAATAACAGTCCTGTATTCAGAAACTGACCAACAAGGTGGAGATCAGCTGATAAACTGACAACAATGACAAAGTCCTTTAAGTAGCCTTAGTAGAATGCTACCCCCTTCATAGCTGTAAACACTGATGCACTGATGTACCACTGATATACTGGGGTAGATGTGATGTTCTGCTCCCTGGCAGCATTTTTTAGTTACCTGGCTTCCATTTGTATTACCCAGCTTCCCAGCTAAAAGGGAAGGTTCCCAGAACTCTGACTAACGTTACCTACAAGTTGTAATGAAGTTTTAAAGAAAATGTTTTAGAATGTTTCAAAGATGTTTATAAGTTCAGATAATGTTCCTATAATTGGAATGTTAACTAAGACATAATGTTCTAACTGTAACGTTCAGAGGATGTTTTGAGTATGTTGTCAGGGCCACAGATTATGTTACATGATAACAAAAGAAGAAAATTCAGAACTCAGCACAACATTCAGAAAATGTTTTATGGATGTTACTGAGACCTGAGATGACAGAATATTTTAAGAGAATGTTCTCCTTTAGAACCAAAAGAAAACTTTAGAACCAATAGAACCAAAAGAAAACTCCCTGCTGAAAACATTTAAGAAACATTGTATTGCATATTTTTACAATGCTTTTAGGACAAATAAGGTCTAGCTGGGTTGTGGGGGTTTTAAAGAATAACTGAAAGATTAAATATAAATCATAACATGCTGTTGCTGCTGAATCCGTATTAAATCTTTAAACTGGAAAGTTCCACTCTCATGACTACAGTGGCACCACTATAGGATGCAAGTATTCATTCAGTATCTACTGAAAGAATACTGAACAGATATAGTGCAAAAATGTGATTTTGGCCAGAGTGCCCTTTTAACTGCATGATGTTTCTCTTTATCTAGTGCATTATTGACTGTATTCCTGATTAGTCGTGATATAAGATTTTATTAATTGTCTCCTCTGTGTTTGTTTGTGTTTAGTGATTGAGAACATGATAAAAGCCAAGATTCTGCTCCAGGCCCACTCTGAGTTGTAGGGGGCAGAGCCAGTCACACGGGACAAGGACCTCTCATGCTCCTGTATGGCAATAAAATTCAGGATCTAAGACTTGAATGGTGGAACTGAATGTAGAATAGACCATTTCAATAAAAACAGGCCTGGTTCAAATGAATGTTTGTGATAATTTTCATTATTTCACATGCTTGCATTCAAATATGTCCTTTTTGATCAGACCAGTATATCTCTAGCCAGTAGTTGCGTGTGGACAAGGTATAACTGGAACTGAAAATTCGGTGACAGGAGTGTGTTCTGCACTCACTGTTTCAATATAGAATTATATAGATATACAGATATATAGATTTTATAATCTCTCTTTAAATGCATACAATTCTTGCATCATAATGATTTAAAACATCTAGTTCACTCAGAGCTGATTTTTTACTGTAACAATACTGAAATTTAACACAGTATGTGCTATGTATAGTTCTTTGCAACAGAACTTCTTCTTCTTCCAGGTTCTACATTTAATGGTTCTCCTTTAGTGCAAAATGAATGTATCACTGGTGTAATAATCTCACTTTGCCAGTAGATGGCACTGCAACATGCAGAGTACACTTCACCTAAAAAACTGCTTCTTAATTGCAGAGAAATTGCATCAACATTATATTTCGTCATTGTTAATATTATAAAATGATTACCGTATTACTATATAACATTGCAATGCAAGCATCTCCCACTGACCATGATCAGGTGCAGACTGCAAAATTCTCTTAGAAGGAGCTACACCATAACGTAAAGAACAGAAATAAATAACAAATAATACATTTTAGTGCAGGATATTTTACCATTTAATCAAATGTGCTAACCATATTGTGGTATTGATGATAAACATGCATTATAATTTTAATTAAGGAATCATTAACAACAACAGTTCCTAGTGTTGTCACTGTAAAGCTAAGTGCTATTTGCCACATAAAATGTTGCAATATACAGCATATGATTAGATGTTAATGTTATGCATTGCTGTTCACACGGCATTGCTGTTCAGCAGCTCTGCTTCTAGAGGACGAGTGTGAGCAATGTGGATTTTCTTGAGCTCGAGCTGCGTCTGACTTTTTTGACTTTAGTTGCAAATTGTTCTGTCCTCGGAATATGTGCTGTATACACCTTGACAGACAGATAAACTCTCTCCTAATATCAAGACTCTGAAGACAGTCAGCCCTTGTCCACAGGTTTATTGATGTTCCAAGGAAAGGTGAAGCTAAAACATACAAAGGGGTATAATCAATACTATGCTTGCTTTTTAGCATGTTTTACTGTATTTTAACTTCTGTGTATTATAGTATAATATTTTATCATGAACATCATTATCTATTCATTCTTCTATGAACTTTCAGTGACTAGCAGCAGCTTGCATGTTACAATGGTAACTCAATAGATATGGCAATGACCTTGTGCTGTGCTCAGCCTGACAACTCACTCCCCATCGGAGTTGCCCCAACCGACTCTGATGTAGGATTCTGCACTATGCACTGGGCAACCAGTGACTTCATTGCCACCGCATGACCATCTCTGAACCTTAGTGTGGCACCTTGTATTTCCATTTGGCATCTGTTGCTTTCCAAAAACGACTAGGCCTAGAATACATGTCTTGGACTTCAGCTATCTGATTCAAACTAAATGGTGCATGTTCTTGACCCTAACTCCTATCGTCAGTCACTCCCTCCCCGTGATCGGTGCTAGCTGACCAATCACAGTGCAGAGATAAGCTGCTGTGCGTTCCAGCTTGAACCCCACAGGTATCACTTCTGGCTGGGCCACTGTGACTGTCGACTCCGTGTCCACCAGAGCAATGCCTGGAACTCCTTCAGTGTCAAGGAAATGTGGCAGAAGTCTGATACGGACATTCACCCCACTACTGTGCAAAACCTGGTAGACCATCAAAACTGTCACCATCAGATAAACAGTACTTAAGGCTTAGGTGAGAAGAGAGAAAATGAAGCTCCAAACTTACTTCAGATCTGTCCTTCCTTCCAGTTTGAAGACAGTTCACCACTATATACCTCAAAAGATGTGTAGCAGTCAAGAAGCTGTTACTGAAAAAAGGAAACAGACAAAAAACTAAATTAATTTCACTAAATAATGAAGAATGGTATATTATTTTAAACCGGTTATTTAGTTTATGTTAAATATACAGCACTGTGCAAAAGTTTAGAAAATTACATGTAAACAGTTATTTATCTGGGCTGAAAGCTTTTATTTGGTCAGCAAAAGACTGATATTAGAATAAATAAAACAATATGCATACAATAAGTAGTTTATATCAGTGTATTTGTTAATGCAAAGCTCTCCTCAAGGAAGCTTTAGTATCATTTGTAGTTACCATCCAGTATGTGGTTTGGCAATTTATTGTTTCACTGTATTAAATCCTTTGTGCTGGTGATGGAAATTAATAACTATTTGTGACGTCCAGACAAGAAATGGAACTAAACTTAGTTTTCCAAACTAGCAAATTATACTTTGGGTGTTTTACAAGCACAAACAAACTTCTTACCAGGACAAATTGGTTTTAAGTAACGTGTTATGGTGCCAAAGACTTAAAAAAGTACTGCATGTTTTTCCTGACACTGAAAAATAAATAACTTTTACTTTGTAAAAAGAAATAACTTGTGACTGAACATTCTCCAGACCAGTTTGGTAGGTTTCATAGCTATAAGTACAACTGCACACCAGTGAATGACAGGTTGGAGAGCAAATCTGGTTTAGCCGTTTCACTCTCGGTAAGTTTTGTTTCTTTTTCTCTTGGTTAAATGAATTTGGGTTAGTGTGGGCATCATTGTTACAGATAAATGTGGGGGTACTGACTACCTAGCATAACACTCAGGAACTGTGTGAATTTGTAAATTTGTATTTCAGTTTCATATCAATTTCTTCATTACTCAAATGGGGAAACGCATAAATATACAAGGAAACTGAATGATGAACAAGAAAACAAGCACTGAGAAAAATACTAGTAATACTGTTATCCACCTGTTGGGACATATGTTCACATGAAATCCTTAATCATGTGCAGTGCTCTCAGTATTTTACTCAAATTAGTCTAAAGCAAAACCTTCAGAAAGTCCTTCAATAGGGAAACTATTGCTTTGAACCCTGCAGCTGAATGAGCCTGTTAGTCGTGTCTGACAGCTTCCTCACCCAGACACCACCTCTTTTTTTATACAATCCATGGCAGAACTAGTTTAACCACTACAGGCTTATATATGAAAGAAACATGGACAAACTCTAGAAACCAGACAATGTTGATCATATTTAACATGAAACACAAAAATGAACATGAAATTCTCACTGTCGGTCTAATTCTCACAGTAGCCATGGCCCACTGGTGTCTGTATGCATTACTCTTCTTGCTGTCCTGTGATGTTTCCATGCAGAGAAAAAAGAAACCTGCCCAGACTCTCTCTCGAGGTGAGATAATGTCAAACATTTCACTTTACTTAGCAATAAGAGTGCTCTTAAAAGTGGTTTATGAATGCTTTAAAAACAGTTTATTAAAGATTATTAATTATGTCAAAACAACGTAAACAATTGGTAATCATTAAAATGCAGTTATAACATGAAGAAAAAGGTCAACATTTAAGTGTTACATGAAAGTTTACAATCAGAATCTGAATTTTTATTTCACCAAGTATGTCACACAAGGAATTTGCCTTGATAAGTCACACATGCATGACAAGAACTGTGCAGACTGTACATCACATTTAACCATTCAACAAGTTGCTGTTTCGCTTACTATCTACTATTATATCTACTGCTTATTCGTGATTTTAGGGTGCCTTTGACCTATTCATGCCCGTTAACCAAGTCATTGTGGACCTTTCAAAAATATTATTTTTATATTCTATAAATTCTAAAAAACAATACATTGTTTTTATTTCTTTATGAATATGTAGAGCAGATATGTCACCTTTGAAGCAGTTTTTTTTTTTCTTATTTTATTACTTATTTAGCCAATATCTGACCTCATGCATGTGGGAGGACCATTCATGATCCTGGACAACAATAAATTGTATGCTCTTTTTGTAGTATTTTTATGTGATTCAGCTTGGACTCTTTCATTATTTCAGGCTGGGGAAATAAGATCACCTGGGTTCAGACATATGAAGAGGGTTTGTCAAAAATGCAGGCAAGGTATCAGTTTTAGTGTTTATATCTAACTGTGAATTAGTCACTCCTGATTCCACCCTTCTGTCTCAGATGGACATATTACATTAAAGGTAATAGACGTGTATGCTTTTTATTTTATCACCACAGCAAGAAGCCTTTGATGGTCATTCACCACTTAGAAGAATGCCCACACAGTCAAGGTCTGTACCCTTACTGTAGTGTTTCCACTATGCTGATTTCAGAGTTAAATCTAATGATGTCAGATGCTATCACATCAGATTCTAACATGCTAACTATTGTCATGTGATCCATAGGCACCAGTGTTGTAGTCGGGTTTCTAAATCAGATTATGCCTAATTCAAGACTATAAAAGGAACATCACTGGAGGCTGAAGTGCTACAGACCTTATTTTCACCCACAATCCACTTTATTACAATCACTTACATTGTAGATTCACTTATTGGCCACTGCATGAGTACAACAGACTAAAGTCCATCTGTTGTCATGAACAATTTGTCAGCCATTCTCTACCTTTTGTCTTACCACAGTGCCACTGAGGACTAGGGGTATGGCTATTCTCCACACAGTGCCACTGACATTGTAGTGTATCTGTAAAAGACAATCCTCCATACTGGTGATTATACATATATCAGTGTCACTGCTAGGTTGTTAGTGGTTCACCCTCCAAAATCATCTTGGAGTAATCCTGTGATCAGAAACTGACTACTGACAAATGGCTAGACGAGGGGTTCTACTGTGCTGTGAAGGCTTTGTCAAAACCTTAATCCAACACGTCTGTTCCAGTTAATTAAGGGCTGACTGGCTGGTCTGGAAGCAACCTGTCAAAACAGACACAGTCAGGAAAATCAAATAAACCTCGACAACAACACAAAGTAAATCAAAAATGTTACTCACTATGGCACTTTCAGTTTAAGATAAACTGACTTCAACTGGCAAAAAGTGGGTAAAATCACACAGCATGGCTGCTACCTACAGGTTGCTGTCGGGATTGCGATGGTAGTTTAGGTGGAATCTAAGAGACCTGTTAGACTTGTTAAGGTGGAAAGTTTCCAAAGAGAAAAATGCATAGCAAACTAATATCTTCAAATTAAAGTTGTCTGGGATCTTCTTAAAGACATGGACTTGAGTTTGTCTTCCTGTTCATCTGTATTGTGAGTTTACCATTCCACCTTAAGGGTGCTGCAGGTGCTGGCACCTGAGCAAGCTGTAGCATTTAAAGTAAAACAGAACATTGGATTAGGAAGCTGAAGCTGGCTCATAGGAAGCCAATATCAGGCTTGTTTGAAAATAAACATCATTCATTCTCCCTGACAGCTGACTAGAATCGCCATGAAAAGTGTTGACATCCCCTTCACAGCCTGGAAAGGTGGATTTCTATATATGTAATCCACCATTGCTCTTGACCCGTTGTTGTTGTTTCTGCTGGGCTAGAACTTGAGCTGGTATATGTACATTTTGGGGGTGTGGTTTTGGGTGGAGTCAGGACTGTTACATAACAGTCAAGGATTTTAGAAATTGTTTTACTGCCTTCTTTTACAAATGTGTACAGAGTGTACAGACATTCTTCCCTTTAAGATCATCTTAACTTGTAGAAAGGGCGTTCTTTGTGCTCAGCGAATCCTATATGTGGACATTTGACTGTAATTCATTCCATATGTTTGTTCTAACACCATTTTCTCACTTTTACTCCAAGCTCTCAAAAACGCTTTTGCTGAGAACAAAGATATCCAAAGGATGGCCAAATCAGATTTCATCATGCTCAATTTAATGGTAATATTCCACATGCTTGTCCTACAACAGTGTCTAGTAATGCAATTAATGAACAGTTTAACTGTAGAATGTATTATAACCACACAAGCATTATAAATTGACTTTGGGGGATAAAGTTATGGACAACTGTATGATATTTTAAGCATTTGATTACAAATGGATATGAATTGATAACCATTCAGCACTTACTGCAATTTCTAACCCAGCCTAAATATTATTTGCAGCATGAGACAACGGATAAGAATCTGAGTCCTGACGGCTATTACGTTCCTAGGATTCTCTTTGTTGGTGAGCATCTTCGGAAAGCAATGTCTTCCATAATCAAACAGCAAAATAAAATGTAGATACTTTTACTGGGAAACTATACAGCATTCCATTTCTCAGACTGATCTTACTTCTGCTGTTATATAGACTTTTTTTTCTTCCTCCGTGTTCTTTTTCCAGATCCCTCTATGACTGTGCGCAATGACATCACTGGCAAGTACTACAACCGCAAGTATGCCTATGAGCCTGATGATATGGACTTCTGTGAGTATCTAATGAGGACAGTAGAGTCTCTGAAGTAAGCTTACTGGAAATGAGTCACCTGTGACTGATAGCACGTAATAGCATGTAATACCTCCACAAGCACAAACAGCTGCTATTCGATTTGGCATGGACTGGACAAGTTTCTGGATGTAGGCAGCATCAATGTTCAGACACTATTGCATCAAATAATTGGCACAATCCTGAGAAGAATTCCCTGTAGGCTGGGATTTTAGCCACTGCTGGTAGACACGTATGGCTGTATGCTTCCATACTCCATACACCATCTACTTCCATCACACTATGGCCTTTGGCACAACCAAATGCAACCACTCCTTTTAGCCAAACATTAACATCTGTTTTGGAGACATTTTCCACACATCGAACACTGAACTGTACCACCTCTTGTCAATCTATGAATCCCGTCACTCACACCCCACAGGTATTTATAGCTTGATCATCTTCATGCAATTCCTTCTGCAGAAGCCTGATGTTCTGCCTAATACCAACAAACTCAAGATGCATAGTTTTATCTTTTAAACTTTGTTTTTTTTTATAAATATTCACACATTATAATTTTGATGCCTACAACATGTTCTAAACAAGTTGGAGCAGGGGCAGTTTAAGACCAGGACTACTCTGAAATGTCCAAAAAACATCTGGTAAAGCAATTATGCTTGTATATTAAAGGAGCATCTAGGAAAGCTAAGTCCTTTATGGCCAAGGATGAGTAGAGGCTCGCCATTTTGCAATAATTTGCAACAGCAAAGAAATCTAACACTTTAGGTATAACATTTCTTACGTAGGAACCGACTGAAGGACAAAATCCACAACCAAATGCCCTGTGACCTTCAACAAAGCTGCCAATTTTTGGCAGGAGTGGGACCAATTATAGCAGGAGCGGGATTAAAAAATCTATCCTTCACACACCCTATCACAGAGGCAACTGGCATAGCCTAGCTGTGTTATTAATATGCTGTTCTGAAACAGAGATCAGTCTAATGTGATCAAACCAGGATCATAACCATCATAACCATAACATATAACTTCAATATATGTATATGAACAAGAGGCACCTGATGCTAGAGAAGAACTAAAAAAGAACTTTTATATACACTCACTGGCCACTTTATTAGAAACACTTTCTGAGACTACAGTCTCACTGTACAGTCTCTTACTGTACTCTCTGTTGATGCATCATTTTTCTTAGTCATTTTGCAGCCTTTCAGCAGTTGTCAGTTTTTATTTACTTTTGGCTCTGTGATGGATCACTCTTAAACTTCTCAGTGTCACTTCTGTGTTAATGATGATCCACCACATAAGTATTATCTAGTCAACAACAGTCCTGTGGTCAGAAACTGACCAGTGGGTTAAAGAACAGCTGATAAACTGTTCACAACAACTCATGAACAATGAGCTACAGTCTGTATATAGTAGACTTAGTCCTTCAAACTGTGTGAAAAGTTTTAAAGCACCATTAGGGCCTAAAACTAGCCTTCATTATGCAGTTTGTTGGATTTTGCAGTATTCCACAGGGCACCCTTTTATATCTCAGCCACATCAGTTAATCAGTGTTCTCGGACTCCAATACCTACGCACTGCACATTTCATGCAGTCATTGGGAAATCCCCCTCCCCCATAGCTTTAAACAAATGTATAAGCAGAGGTGATGTTCTGCTCTTTGCAGCACTTTAGCCATCTTCTGCATTAGCCAGCCTGCGCTCAGATGTCCACTCCAAAACGGTTGTAACGTTTGTCTCACCTTCAAAATACATCATCCGAAGGGGGATTCCTTAACCTTGTGTCAGCACTGTAGGATATGAGTAGGCATATGTACAATGAGTAAATTGGTCATTTTGGTTAGAGCGCTCACTTAATGGCATGATGTTTGTCTTTATCCAGTGCTGTGCTGATTTACAGCTGATTAATCATAATATAGAATATTATTAATTGTGCCCTCTTTGTTTGCTTGTGTTTAGTGATAGAGAACATGATAAAGGCAAAGATTCTGCTCAAAACCTGTGAACGGTGCAGAGGGGGAGAGGAGCAGAGCACTGAGCGGGGAGCAGAGGGGAGCATGGAGCAGGGAACAGAGCGGAGCGTGGAGCAGGGAGCAAAGGAACATGATTTTGCTCAGAGCATGGAGCAGCTTTTTAGAAACTCTGAGGATCAGTGTTCTCTCTCTGTCCAAAATGGCTGCCATGATGCTCCTTCACACAAGCCAGACAGTTCTTTTTTCCCATAGTGACTACCTCTACGTGACACAAGAGATGCGACATTAACTGCTACAGCACACCATGGCCATTCATGCACAGCATCTGCACTGCAGAGCTGTTCAGCTAAACTACAAAGCTGAAATTTTCACTGATCAGGTTTTACAGACATTATGTTTGCACGAATGGTGAAGAAGATGGTATTAAAAGCATGTGCTTTTGTTTACCCTTGGCAGGTTTCCAGCTTGTGACTGGGCTGTCGCTTTGAGCCTAAACCTTCTGAAACGTTCTGTGTAGCACAGACCGTTTAACTAGTTTTTCATGTAGTATATTTTAAATATATAATTAATGAAATAAAGTGTGTAGTGAATTATTAGAATCGGTCATATGAAGCAGGGTTTATCTGATGTGTCAGTGAAGAGCAAGCATTGGCAGCCTATTTAAACTGTACTCAGTCTTCCTGCTGTTTTCAATGGGGACCAGGTAAGGTCAGGTTACTTCCTGATCGGTTTCTTGTGCAGTGGATGGTAGGAATGCGTGAGACTGCACAGGCACTCAGTGATGCAAATCTCAGCCGGCAGTGCAAGTTACCACACTGTTTGTAGAAGCTGCCCGACAAACAGTTGTGAACATGTTGAAGGAGAATAAACCATCAGAACTGATTAGCACTACTGTACACTTTCACCACATAATGAACTTGAAGTCCTCCATCATTACTTAGTTATAAATCATACTGTAGGTTTAGAGAGCACTTGTGGTGGACTGACAACCTGTCCAGGGTAAGGGTGTAGGTGACAAGGGATGTAGATCATGAGTGAGTGAGTTAGAAGACAAATGAAAGACACTGGAAACCACTGAAGAGAAAAAAAAACAGCACAGAGCAACATTCATTCCAAGTTTAGTGAACTTTCCAGCAGGGAAATCAGCCTCAAGTAAACATATATTATAATTTTGTGATAATAAATAATAATAATAATAACTATATGGTCTGAAGTGAGTGGAGTGGGAGCTGGAGTGGAGTGAGGAATGTAAATATCTGCCACTCCCCTCACATACACTGATTCTGCCCAACTCTGATCTGTAGGGGCAGCCGCACGTGACATGGCCCTGTCACACTCTTCTATGGCCAGAAAAAAGCTCAGGGTCTAAGACCTGTATGGTTGAACTGACTGGAGAATAGACAATACCAATAAAAATAGGCCGTTATGTTAAAATGAATGTTTGTGATCATTTTCAGCTTTTTATATGTTCAGTTTCATGTCTGTCCTTCTTGATCAGATCAATATATCTCTCGGCAAAAGCTGCATGTGGGCAAGATATTAACTGGAACTGAAATGCAGTGATAGTAGTGTGTTCTGCACTCACTGCTTCAGTGTAGAATTTATAGACTGTTAGACTGAACAAATCTCCATATAAATGACTATACATATAAAACTTGATTTAAAATAGGTTAACATGAAACCAACATTAAAGACACTGACAATATTGACAACAACAATGCTGAACTTTAAGAACAATGTGCTAATTCACAATAACAGTTATTTGTAACATACTTCTTTTTAAATCCCAAACTCCACATTTAATGGTTCTCCTTCAGTGTAAAATGAATGTATCATGGGTGTAATAATCGGATCTCGCCAGCAGAGGACACTGCAACATGCAGTAAGGCTCTCTGAGGTATCTTTCACTTAAATAACTGTGCTTCTTAATTGCAGAGTTAAATAAATGCATCCACTGCGTCAATAGATCTTTTTCTTCATTGTTAATATTATACTAAATCCACTATAACCCCTCTATATTATTATCACATATTCTCAGAGCTACAGCAAACGTGCTGTAATGTGTTCTGCTAAGAAAAGAACACAGGATATGTTAATGCAGGATATTTACCATTTAAGCAAATGTGCTACATCCATTAACCACACTGAGGTACTGATGATTAATGTGCATTAAAATTTCTATTAGGAAATCATTAACAACAGCAGTTCCAGTGTTGTCCCGGTAAAGCTCCTCTAGAGGACGACCATGAGCAGTGTGGATTTACTTGTGCTCCTGCTGTGTTTGTCTTCTTCAGGATGTTGTTTTTCCAGTGAATGTATGTTTATGTATGGAAATACATAATCTAATCTAAAGTGTTTAATCTAAGGTGAGGATTAAGTCACCAGTCTCTGACATATGATCACTAAGTATGCTGTAACATGAACTACCATATGCTGTATATTGCTATCAGTAAAATGTTATTTGAGTGTGGGTGCATAACACACTCTCCTCAGGCACTTTTCTCCGACAGTAGTTTTGATCATTGATGGTAGTTTCCATGAAACATGGCAAGTGAGAGAGCCTCAGAACAAAAAGAACAAAAGTGTTTTTTGATACACTCTTTCAAACAATTACAATTCAAACCTGTGAGCACCCTCCATGTTACAGTATAATAAAAGTCATTACATCCTTAATTAGTACTGGTCCAATATTGGAGTTACAGCCAAAACCAAGAATAATATTTAGGTGCCATTCCAGAAGTAGTCACTAGTACTTGGCATTTACCTTTTTACTGATATTAAGTGTTCAGTAATACCATCTACTAATAATAGAAATATTACATTTATAATTATAATCCCAAAACGCTGTATATCCATTTGTAACTGTTTTGGATATAACAAGCTTTGAAATAGAACACAATAGATTATTTTCTATTAAAGAAGGTATTAATCATAATATCAATATTTCTCATATATGTAAATTCCACTCCCAACAATGTACATTATTAAAAAAAATGTATAATGATCCATAATACATTTAGGACAAAACGCTTCAGTTACATAAATAAGTTTACATTTTAGAAAAATAATTATGTGTGTTTTAACTATGAGATGGCCATGTGAACTTTATCAATGATAAATCTTTAAAAAAAAACCTTATAGTTATAGTGTAAAATTGTTTAACACTACAGTTTGAGAAATGAGTTGCAGCTGACCGTTTTTCAGAGGTATCCTGAACATTACATTGTTACAGATCCACCATCAGGGAGACTGCAACTCTAGTGCTGCAACTCTAGTTAGTTGGGAATGTCAAAGACAGATGCTCACTGATTGTGGGTGAAGCAGCTGAATACTGATCTTTCTCTGATTTTTTTAAATCATCTATTTCACCCTAATGGACAGCATAATGTTAACGTTTATTGTCAACCCCTAGTATTTTCATTTTGAGAAATTTAAAGGGATCATGAGGTTAGCTAGGGAACCCCAGACCCCTCCTTTATTTTGCACCATGGGTATAGTAGAGTAGATTTATGTGTAATCAAGACGGTTCTCTATGATAACATCATCATACGCCATTGTTTTATCTGCTTATTTCTTCATTTGTGGTTCTTACTAAACTACAGTATTTTCAGGAAAGGTTTAGGTCCTGACTTTCTTCTGAGTGCGAATACATTCACTGTGGTCATGGTAAATTATGTGCAAAACAGAAGAGATTGCATTACAGAAAAAAATTAAAAAACCTCTAATGGAGGAACCCCAGACATTCCTCCATCCCCCAACCCCAAATGTAAACTGTTAAGTCCTTGGTGAAAGCCTCTGTTTGCAGCTGTGCTGTGATCTACTCCTCTCTCCTCCTGTCTCGCTGTCTTGCTGGCCAGGGTCAGCGCGTAATGGAGCGGAGCGGCTCGGTCAATCCTGTGCTGCCGTACTGAATTAATGCTACATGCCTGGTTACGGTTCTGACTGACACCCGCCCTCGAGAACAGTCCCATTAGCCTCTCATAAGAGTCTACTCTCTTCGCAACGCAGCGGCCTAGTGTCAACTCAAACCTTCCTTTCCAATTTTCTATAGAAATCAACATTCAGTGCAGAACTCTGCTATGAAGTTCAGCTATAGTTATCCACACACATGAATTAACTAACCTTAGCTAATCCCAATAACCTATAGCAATTAACTTATTCATATTCAAAATTCAAATATTTAAAATCATTGTTCAGTTCATTGTTTTGGACTGGTAATATTTTGGTTATTGTGTAATGCTGACAGTTTAGTATAAAGTGCATGACGACTCATTCATGAGGGGTTGCTTTTACTATAGTCCCATTTTAACAATTGCCAGATCCTGTGTCACCCAATGGTCAAATGGTCGAATTCTCTTCTGGTGGGAAACATAGCCTGCCACCCACTGGGTAGTGACACTGATGGAGCAGTAACTTCCATGTAGCAGTGAGATTGCTAACTGCAAGAAAATATAGAACAGTGTGCTGTGTTAATGTGATATTAGAGAATGGCTGGTGATACACAACAAGGCACGAAATATGGAACATATCTGAATATATCACTTGCGTTTACAACTCTTTCAGTCATTTATGTAAACCTTTATATGGGGACCATCCAAACATACATATCACATACATATCACAGATGTCCAAAAAAGAGCAAATATCCCAATGACAATTTCATTTTTTACATCATTTAAACACATCAACTTCCAGAGCTGCCAGCTTCCCCCACCGAGAATATGGCTACCAGGGAGCTCCAACCGTCTGCTTAGCTTGGCATCCAGTGCCAAGAATGAGTTCTGCCTCCGCTGCTTTAGTGATGGCTGCTCAAAGGCTAGCTCATGAGGTGAGCTGCACATGTTGCCTCCACTCCTCTAGAAGCAGTGCGTCCAGTAAACACTCCACTATTAACTCCTCCTGTTCCACCATCACAAATACTGGGTATGCCAGGCCAGACCACCATACTCAGTTCCACCACAAGCAGGCTTATCCACCCTCCCCGTATCGTCTGCCTGTTTGGGGGCAGCTCCCTGACTCCAAGCACCGACGGCACCTGCCTGAACTGCTAGTGGAGGACCATGGTCACCGCTGTTAGGTCACCATCCTGCTCCACTGGCAGGTCCACGAGTACCTTGAACCCAGGCACAGCTGAATTGTGGTGATGGCCGCCATCCGGCTGCATTGTTTGGCAATCAGTATTAATACTAAGTATGGCTACTACATGTCTTGACAAATTGTAGCATGGTAGAAGGGTGCAGGTCATCTCCCTCTCTCCGGGCTCCAGCTGGGACCAACCTATCTTCTCCACTTCTCCCACCAGTAACAACACCAGTATAATAGAGAGGGGTCTCAGGAGAAACATGGACAAGTTAAGGTTCTGGTCCACAATTCAGCTGTACTTAACTGAAAAACTGCTTACAGAAAAAGGTTAAACCCAGTGCTAAGGCTAGCTTGAGGCTCATGTTATTAGCTGGCTGGGTCCGCTTTGTTTCCTACTAGGTTCCTTGAAGCATGCTGCAACCCACACACACACAGAAGCTAGCCCCACAAAGCAGAGCCTAATGAATGTTACCTTCGTTATGAACTAAATAGATACAGCCTCTATTTTTTTTTTCTTCTTAGAGGTTGGTTGCACTTTCTGCTGCTCATAATCCAAGTAATTCCAAACACATCCAGTGATGATGAGGTCAGTCCATTGTTCTAAGAACACCAGCAGCATATTTGTTTCTTTTATGGCTTCTTGATAGCTTGATATCTTTGCAGATGCATAGTGTTGAGTTGTCTTCTCACAGTGGAAGGATGGGCAAAAAATTCTGTTTTTTTTTTCAGATCTGAAGAAAGAGTGGAGCTAGATTTTCTCTTCTCTCATAAAGACTTTAAATACTGTTTATCTGATGGTGATAGTTTTAGTGGACTGCCAGTCACTGTTGTCACTTGCACTGTTGTCTCATTTTCTCTGTAGCTTAAAAAATCACTTCTTTTATTTTGCATTATCTTATGCACATGGATTCTTTTATATCTAATTCCTTCATAAACATCCCCTGAAGAATCAATAACTAGTCCTTAAAGGCTGTTTTGACTGTATATTGAATAAATCAAGCCTGATCTCTGACTTTGTACAGAACTGTATCTGGTGCAATGACAAAATACACACATCAGACTGCATTAAAAATGAATGTATTTGCGGATAAACAAATTAGCCACAAATGTCCATGAAATAGTTCACATACAAAAAGCATACAGTAAAACATACAGTGTTTACTGGATTTGAATGGGAATGAGGGGACACATGGAACTGGTATTTCCTCTCTGGAGCACCTTCTACAGCGTGTGCTGAAAACACAAATCACGCTGATCAGGAAATGGTCCTAGCGGAATGTGCTTTGCAGTATTCATTTCAAATTCAATTTGAACAGGATGGCAAGTAGAACATTAAATTGTCAGAGAAAATCAGTGAATAAAAGACAGCCAGTCCAAGTGTTTCCTTAATGTACCTTTTCGGGAAAGCATGGTCAACATGTGATGGAGTGGGCCCCTCTATCCTGCTCTGCTTTTGAAAAAGCACTGTTTCTTGAGGCTGTGCGCTTTTAAGCAGACAAAACACTTTCATAGGTAAAGCATGGAGAGAGGCCTCCAGCAAGCACATGTACATCTCAAAAACATCCTCTGATTCACACAGAATCAAAGCAAGAGCCACATTTTTATATGCACTCGAAGCTCAGTCCGTTACAAAGACAAGCACATGCTCACAGACACACACACAAGCAGGGCATTCAATCACAAGCTCAAAGCCAGGGACAATTTCGTGTCCAGGTGACATGAGCATTCTTTTCCCTGAAGGGCACATCATACTGTGTTTAAAGTGTATTACATATTAGTCATTTGTTCTAGTTTTACTGAGCAATTTTGTGTCCCCCACAACTGTTCTGAATATCACAGGTTCCGCCATAGACTATAACTCACATTTAAAAGTAGCTCCCTCCAATCAATCTTTCTTTTTTTCTTGGGAAGGCATCAGCTCTGAAGGACAGTGTGAGGGTACAGGGTGTTGCACATAATTGGGTAAAATAGTTTGAGAGCTCTACTGTTACACAAGGCTGACTTTATGCAAAGCCCTGCCTATTAATCATGGCACAAAATGTCAGTGACATCTTAGGATGAATCCACATTATAATGTCTGTATGAAGTTTTTTTCCTTTACAAACTTTCATTCCAAAAAAGTTGGAACAGGTTATATTATGCTAATGAAAATACCTGTATATAAATGAAAGTAGTACAAAGACAAGATATTTAATCTTCAACTTCACTGCTTTTTTGTTATTATCCCTTCTTTCTGAAACTGATGCAGATTCCAAAAAGGTTTGGACAGGGCCAACTTAAGACTTGGAGAACATTTGGAATTGGAAGTGTCAAATAACCATCCAGGAAAGACCTGGTCATTTAAACAAGGACAGTTAAAAAACATCAATGTATAATCCAGCAGTTATATATATATATACTGTATATATATATAATATAATCCTTAGGTATGTGCACAAGGTGCAAGGTTGAGAAAAACACAATTAAACCCCTGGACTTCTATCACTTGGAGTGCATTACATTAGATACTGGCATGATTCAGTGATGCATATCACCGCATGGACTCAGGAGGACTTTAACGAACCATTATCAATAATACTATTCATCTATGAATCCAGAAAGGCCTACAAAAGTTATCTAGAAATGGTGCTAACTTATCTGAGTTCAAGCTCATCTGAAATGGATGCTGCACAGTGGAAAAAGAAGTATCCAGTTCTGACCAAGCAGCACGGTGGCGCAGTGGTTAGTACTCACAGCAAGAAGAGCCTGGGTTCAATTCCTGGCAGAGGCATCCAGGATATCTTCTCCAAGTGTTTGTGTTGGTTTCCTCCCACAGTGAACTGGAGATGCTAAATGCTGCCCTGAGGTGTGAGTGAATGCGTATGTCTGCCCTATGTTGGACTGGTGGCCTTCTGCCCAGTGAATGCCGGCATAGGCTCCAGCACCCCCCTGCGACCAGGAAGGATGAGCTGCTTAGAAGATGAATGAATGAGAATAAAGTTTAAAAGCCATTGTATGGGTAACTTGCACTTCTGTGAAGACGCTGATGGATACACATTTGGAGCAACATATCCCTGCTGTAGAGAACAAAGTCTTGTATCTCCAAAATGATGACTTCACAGGAGAAGGAAAAACCTTAAAAAAACCAAGTAATTTTGGGCCATTTCTATATAAAGGATAACAGACATTTTCAATTTATGCCAAAAACTGAAAAACAAGGTTTTGCTCAGACAGAAGCAATATATTACCTTCTAGACAACATACTTTCAGGGATGTCCTTGCTATTTTCAATATGTCAATGGCAAACCACATTCTTCATGTGTTACTGCCTGCCTGCAGCCCAGACCTGTCTCCCTTTAAAAACATGAGACATGTTATCAAACATCAAATATCATGTCCTTGTACAGTTTTTTTAATTTAATACAGGTCAAACTGAATTTACTAATCACTGCCTTAATTAGCACTTCCTATACTGCCCCAACTTTCTGGAAGAAATTATTTTCTTAAAAGCAAAAACAAACAACAAAAAAGCAGTGTTCTTGACTGGCACATTCCCTGTGATTATGTTCAGCTCCAAGTCAACTGCCAGACCCTGCCATCACCGGCATCTGAAAGGAGCCCCTGTTTATAAAGCCTGCTAGAATGTCAAAATGGCAAGCTAATGTATCTGAGTGCACGAAATGTGGCATTTCTCACCTGTAGATAGAAAGGGGGAAAAAATAACCCGAGGCGCAGTTGTGTCAGCCATTCATTTAAGAGTCTGAGTTTCTCTTTTGCTCCGAGAGATCTTTGACAAGGACACAGGCCCATTAGCTGCCATTCCACCCCCCGTTTAGACAATTTAGATATTCAAATATCCCCCCGCTTTGCGGAAACTGTTTGCAGTGAAGAGCTGAATTGGTAATGTGTTATTAATCTCTCTCTCTCTCTGCAGTCTTTTCTCACCACATCACCACCAGCGTGCAACGCTGTCTGTTCCTCAGACCCCGGTCGCTCCGTGGCCTGATAGAAGAAGGGCAAATGTGCCATTGAAACAGGAAGGTCAAAATGCAAATTCACTCTCATTCTTCCTCCCCCCTCCTCACTGTCCCCCCTCTCGTGAATAGAGGTAGGGTCCCTGTTTTTTAATTATTCTGTCATCTTCAAAGACATCCCTGCCCAAACTGTTTGGCAGCCAGGAAAGCCTGAGCTCTAAGATAAATGTTATTCATTTCTGTGACAATGTCTCTCTTTCCACCTCTCACCTTCCCTCCTTCCCCATTCTATGGTTGGGGGCTAGCTATGGGGTAATTACAATAGAGCAGTCTGTTCAGCACTTGTGTTAGACAGACCCGGTTCCAGAATAAAAGGTTTAATAGAAGTAAATGAGAGTGCACACATACATGTGCAATGGAAAATGTACTTGAACACTACTGCACCAAAAAATTTGGATTCACTGTTTTCAGTAGTTGCACCCAGAAGGAAGGGTGGGATTGCAATGCTTTTGGGAGGGAAGAGACAGGTTTCAGGAACAATAAATGATGATAAATTTAGACTGATATGGACAATATTTATTGAGCTGCACATATAGAAGTATACAGATATAGTATACACATACAAAGTGTCTCTCTGTATGGTGTTGGGCCACCATGCTTGTTAATGCCAGACGTCTCGGCATGGAGTTGTAGAAGTTCCTAATGGTGTCCTGTGATGATCCATCCAATGCAGCTTAAATATTCTCACACAGTTCCTGCAGATTGTGCGGAAGGGGTGGAGGTGGAGTGACACCAGGCCTTCTGTACATGTGATGCGTGACAACAAACCGTTCAACTTGGGCGCTGACCACGGTGCCTTCACACATTTGTTCGAGTCACTCCATGATGTCTGGCACGACATCCATTGCACTCTTTGGTGAGGTTGACATGGTTTTAAGGGGAGTCAATATAAAGGCCTGCGTCCATGTAGTCCTGCGTCATGTGGCCTTGTGCCGATGTTGCTGGCACCAACAAGATAACTCATGGAGGGGATCAATGCTTGAATGTCCGCAATCATGACTGTTGGGTCAGTCAGGTACAGTGATAAAACCCATCGTTCACTGTGTGTGAAATTTGAATCATTCACATGTCTCACAATGTCAAACCTACCCACCAAGTTTCATTCCTGTCGGTTGAGACAACTTGTACCATATGATTAGCTTGTACTCTTGATGGGAAGGGAAAGCATAGAGAAGAATAAGAAGGGCTTGTGATTTGAAGCACACCACATCAATTAAACATGGTGGAGGTAGTGTCATGGCATAGGCATTTATACCTGCCAATGGAACTGGTGTTTACTGATCATGTGACTGCTGATAGAAGTAGCAGGATGAATTCTGAATGTATAGGGCTACTAATCAGATTTAGTCAAATGCTGCAAAACAGATAGGACAGTCCAGATGAATAATGACCCAAAACATACCACAAAAACACCCCAACAATTTCTTAAAGGCAAAGAAATACAACTCCTAAAAGGAGGCAGTCACCTGAATCCAACCCAACTGAGCATCCTTTTCACTTACTGAATACTAAACTGAAGCCAAAAGGACCCAAAAACAGGACGTTAAAGTAAAGGCCTGGAAAAGCATCTCAAAGGGAGGAAACGAAAAATTATATAATTCTATAATTCTTTATCATTTATAAAGATTAATGCAGTATTTTTTAATCAATGCTGAAAGTTCACACTTCAATCACGTCTTGACTGCTTCATTTCAAATGCATTGTAATGATTTTCAGACGCAAAATTACAAAACATTGTGTCACTGTCCAAATACTTATGGACCTGGCTGCACATGATATTGGTTAGCTGTTTATAGCATCTTTGCTGAGCAGCGAATGATCTGAAGGTGATGGACTCAGACAGATGTAATATGCCTGGCTTTCTGGCCTGTTTGATTTTGTGCTGCTACCCTTTGCCGAGAGTGCCGGCAGGTGTGGCATCAGTGCAGGACACAGAGCCAAGGTCACCGGGATTCCACACTAATAAATAGCGTGGAGAGGGAGCGGGCTGTGCGGTGGGTCTGCCGCATGATTCGCCACATACATCAACTCCACTGAGCAGAAAATTGAAATGGAAATCGGAGCCTTGAATGAGCGCGGATCCCATTGTCCCCGGGACATGGACTTTCATGATTTATGATTTCTTTTAGGGCTGCTGGTGCCCACTCGCCACTTCATTTTGTGCCTGTGCCGGACAGGTGAGTTCAAGTGAAACTTTGAATGGGAGTGTGATTCCGGATCCCTAGATAGAATATGATGACTCTTCAGTTGGACTAGGTGGCCATCACTGGGCACTGAGGATTAATAAAGGAGAAGATATTGCTCTTCTTCAAAGAGAAAACCCAATAGCTGTGTGTATGATTAGAAAAGTGATGACCACTATACTCCAAAAAATGAGGATGAAAAGCAATAAAGAGGAAAGTAATAGATGCACATTTATATATCTACTTTAACATTTTGTTCAGTTCCATACAAAAGTGAGGCTACTGAGAATGAACTGATGCAATGAAAAATAATTCATTTCAAATGTGTTATAAAATCACAAACTATATATTTATATTTTATTTATGATAAATCAATCATTTCACATAACTTGACAATTTGTTGATGATTTAACAAATTGTTGTATCCGTATACCAGCATTTACAGCAGAAGGAAAAAGATTTTCTTTTTTAACTTGTTATGGAAGTTAATGGAAGGTTTTTACAATTATGGTCTGTCCATTATCAAAATTTTAACACAACTTGAAATTATGCACAATAACAGAGAGCAGAGAAAAACAACAAAAAACAGAGATACAAGGTTTTCGCCTGACAGTAAGCATATGATGCTTTTTAAAGAGCCCACATCATGATTGCATCAACACTCTACACATGAAGTCCAAAAGTTAGTAGACATCTGCTCATCCAAAGTTTCTTCTGAAATCAAAGGTATTAATAAGGAGTTTGTTCTCCCATTGCTACACTAACAGCCTCTACTCTTCTGGGAAGCCTTTTACGCCAGTGGGGAACCCTCAGGGCCTTCTCGTCCTTCACACAAGGCCTAATGATTTCTGTGAACTAAAAATATATAAGTCTGTCACTTTTGTTCAACAGAATTCTTGTATGTGCAAGCATTCACGTACTACACTTTTGTCATGTTAAGTTCAAGATGAAAACAAATGGTTAAATGCTCAGCAGGAAAATTGTCAGTACTTGTTTTAATAAGAACATGAATTGTTTTAGTAAGAATTTGATTGTGCTCAATGTCAAGAGCTTTAATGAGGTCAGGTACTTTGATGATATGTCATCATTTCAGAGAACACTGTTCCACTGCTCAACAGCCCAGTGAAGGGTGCCTTAAGCCAAAGCTTGGCTCTAAGTGTTGCTGCTCCGTTCTATTAGCAATGCTTTGCTATGGCGATTATACAAGCTGTTCACCTGAAAGTAGTGTTTGGATACGGTTTACAGCGGATTTTTTTTTTTTGGTGCTTCTATGCTGTCAGTGTTCTTTCTACCATCCTTTTCTGTCATATGTTTCATTGCCGTTTTAGGTGACAGCAAAGTGACAACTGAGATTTTGAGTTATTTACCTCCATCAACAGCATCTATAGCCATGCAGGAAACACAACAACAACACGTAACTTGATCTTTGGTATCAACCTGTCAGCTGTCAGATAGTGAGATATCAACTGAAAAAGTGTCATATTCCATAGTCATATTTCAGCTTCTAAACTGAGTGTTTTATGAACATTGTTAACTTATTATTATTGGAATATTTTGCTGCCTCTCTGTCTGGACTTCCTGGCTGCTCTGGTTGGATTTTAAAGTGTCTCACACAACGCAAAAAACAGTGACAATGTCAAATCCATAGTGACAAAAGTGCTAGGATTTGCTACGTACTTCCTGACTCCTACATGATTATCCCAGCAACCCATGCAGATAGACTGGTGATGTTGGGAAACACAAATCCGATCACTTGCAAATAAGAGTGCGGACGGTCATCTCAAAAGACTTCATTTGAGAAACAAATCCAATCTGCCTGCAGTCTGAACACAGCCAAACATGTTGCACTTTTGCTCATGGATATAAACACAATACTACATTTCAAGACAATTAAATGTAATTAATACAATAATACAATACATTCAGTAATAGCTAAAATGGTCACAACAAACAGCCTCATAAACTAGTATAAACTGGCCCAATTGGTCCAAAAACAACAGGGAAATGGTAGATGCTGAACATGAGAGAGCAGCGTGTTCTGAGAAAAGATGTGTGGCTGATTTTGGGGGATGCAGAAAGCACTAAGTATCTTTTTTTTGTCTAACCTGTTCCAGAAATGCTGACAAATAAAAGGACACTGGATGCAGTGCTCATCCCAGATCTGCTACTGTCTGGAAAAGTGACAAGATATCTCTGGTCAGTTTAAGAAAAGAGTGGTAAGGCAGAAAAGAGGGCAGCACAAGACAGGCCAGCTGGCATCACTGCCACTCAGTTTCATGAAAGAATAAGAACTAGAAATACTTCAAGCATGTGCCCAGCAGGGAATATGTGGAGAGATAGAGGCCTGTGGCAATACCAACTACAGCCTGCCTTTCTTCTCAACTTCCACCCCCCTGCTTAATCCCGAGAGCCTCTCTGGGACCTTCTCAGACCAGTACAGATTTATGTTTGCCTCTTCACTATTGGCGGCATTTTTGATAATGTAGGGGAGAGTGCATGTTGTTTAAAAGTATTTGAGGAAATGTCATATATTTTTAAACATGCACCCTACATACTCCTGCTACCCTGCTACAACTGAAAAACTTTATTCTGAGCACCTACGGTTTATGAACAATTCAGGAGAAAGCAGAGTGAGTGCAAAACCAGCCCCATAGGCAAGGCTTTTTCATATAAATAATGCATACAATTTCCACAATATCTGCCACAAATAAATCACATTAAAAGCACTTTTATAAATGCAGTCATGACTTGCTTTCTCATCTACAAAGTAAAAAAATCCAGATATAAGTTATAGAAATCCTTTCCATTGATAAATATTGTATTGACAATTTTTGAAAAAAATTGTTTTATTTACAGGCAAAACAAAAGGTTTATATAAGGCTGCCTACATGTTTTGAACAGTACTGTATATGATGTAACAGCCTGGTTTCTATGGACCAGCTTGCACACAGCACCTCATTTAGATCATGAGCACCACCAGCGATCTGCTGCAGTCCTCCTGTTACATGATACTGCAGTGATACAAGGAGCCACATGTGTGTATAAAGCAAAAACTGCAGTAGCTTCTCAAATTTAATGGAAGCTCTCTTTGACCTGCTGCTGAACTTGCTCTTTTTGATTGGCATCTAACTACCGAACCGCATTTGAGTCTAAATATGCAGAAGGCTGACCATTTAAAGGACTACTAGTAATTACCTCCAGAAGGGAACAAAGGATGCAAACTCACAAGCTAAACAACATTATAGAAGTATCTGTGTATATGAGTGCTCATGCTGAAATCATGGCTGTCTGAACAAAGCCTCTTTCACTGAACTGCTTTCAGAGCACCAGCACCAGAACTGGTGTGTACTGCACTAAATACATTTGGTGTCAATTGGGTGAAAATTACTTGATCACCATCATCTTGCCCACATAAAGGGTAATAGATTTGATTAAATTTCTGCAATTTAACGAGCTCAACAAGGTCAAACAAGGAGTGGTTTGATGTGAAATTGGTTCATTGTAGAGAAACCTACTGACTGATGTCTGCAATGCAGATATATATATATTATTTTGCTAACCAAAAAGACAAGTGAACTTAAATGTGTCTTCCTAGTTTTTATATGTAATTTTAGGCATGCAGTAGTGGCAACTCCTTAAAACTATTTTATCTCCACTTTAAAAAATACATTTAGGCCTTTAAGTTTAGTTCAATTTTAATACATTGAGGTAATTGCACAGCTACTGTAAAACAATGTCTCAGACAATGTCTCAGGTAGAGGATTCATGACCATGTCATGGAATAACTTTCTTTAAGGTAGTTTTAAGAGGCATTAAACTTGGACAATACCTTTCAATAAGTTTCAGTAGAAAGTTGAAACAATAAGTTTCTTTAGAAAAGTGCATTTCAAATGAGGGCACTCTGAATGACTGTTGACATAATAGCAATTGAATTATAAGGATATTTTCCCTTTAATGGGCCCATTTTCCCTGGTATTTGGTATAAAACACTGTTGTATTTGAACATGATTTCAAAACATACCATTCACTCCCCTGTCCATTTAGTCTATATGGATATTAAACTGCAAAATTTTGAATTCATTTGTTTTTATGATGTCATGAAGAACCAACACATTTACAGCTCAGCTCCACCCATTTAAAATGATGTTATTCCAGCCTGGACTGATATGGATAGCCATTCCAGATGAATTTTCCCTGTCCAAATACTATTTTTCAAACTGTGATTTGTCTTTAACACAGCATAAAGACGGGCATCTTAAGGAACAACAGAACATAGTGTATAAGAGTTTCTGAAAAGTCCTGTAAATATCTTAAGACAGAGTTTACAATGCGCTTGGTGCTACTCGGCCCTGTACTCTGCTGTAGTGTACTGTATATAACATATCATGCAAGGGCAGCTTTAATCCAGAGTAGGCAATGAATGAAACGTCAAAAGAAATAGAGTGATCCTCTTTTCTCTGACCCTCAGGGCCTAATCAGCCTGACCTTGCCTGCTGACACAAACAGAAGTAGGGGAACAGGAGTCAGGGGCTCATCACTGGAACCTGCACTCAGCGCTTACCTGACCGCTAAGGTCACCGGAGGCCAGCGTTCTCTCCTCTTTCAGGCACTGGGCAGGAACAGGCTAGTCCCCTGTTCACAGTGGTATTTAGCACTCCTGAGTCAGCATAGCACAGAGCCGTGGAGGGCAAGCGGACGGGTGCTGGCCGTGATGGACGAGGGTAGGGACCAAGAAAGCCCAGCTCAGAGACTCAAGACCACCGCACTACTGTTCCATCCTGAGGGAAGGTGAAGGCAAAGACATTCTCAATAGTGAGCGCTTACACATACCCACACATGCACACAACAAAGGACGACAGTGGGAGAAAGAAGTATGAGAATATGTGAGGGAACGCCTTATATTCCAGGGTTTAATTCCCACGTGTCAACAAGTACAAGCATAGCCTAGTTTAGAATCTCTATTTAGCATCACAGCTCCGAATAGAACATTTTGGAAGAGATGCCATCTGTGATAGTTTTGACATCAATTTTAGAACAGTCACTGGAGTCCTGGATGTGATTATGATCTCAAGATATCTTCTCAGTATAAAAGTTACCAGACAGAGCTAGCGACAAAAACACAACTGTGGTGACAGGGCACGAAGCTACATTCACTCTCATAAAAAAATAAAAAAATAAAAAAACAAGGTACAAGGGAATGTAACTGTATCTTACTTCATTGCAGTTCTACATTTTATTAAGCTCCATTGTTTTTATGTATTTTTATTTATTTTTATATTTCTATTTTATTTATTTATTTATTTGTTTGTTTATTTGTTTGTTTGTTTGTTTGTTTTATTCTCAATGGCTTTTTCATTGCACTTACACATCACTGTTGTTGAAACCTTTTTTGACACAATATGAAAATGCTGCCCTTTACATTGTGTCTAAATTTCATGATGAACTGTTCTAAAGAAATGACCCATAATTACTTGGAAAAAAGTCTGCTTACCTTGATATACACTCTCAGTCATTTTCTAAAGTGCTTATTCCTTCTGTGCCACGTGGGGTGCTGAAGCCTATCCCAGCATTCAATGGGTGGAAGGCAGGAAAAACCTTGGACAGGCAAAGCAAGTGTTTACCCTGATTTTGCATATCAACCTAAATCTACCGCAGCAAACTGATCTAACAGTGAGCACCATTATTCAGTGCCTATATAAAATTCTATACTTGACTAGACATTAATCTAAAGCTTGTGAATGTTAACATGGCCTCTATTTGTAAGTGTTGTTAATGAACTCTGCATCTTTTTACTGCACATAAACTCAAACCATTCATGCTGTACAACTTTACCAGATTTATATTAGAAACAGTTCTATATATTGCTCCACTTAGATTTGGCCATTTCACTAAATGTGAGATCAGTGACTTATGGTTTGAGGCACAATATGAGCAGGACTACACGTTTTCAAATAGCAGATACTTAAATGGAAGTATATAAATAGCACCTATAAAGTGTTTGTTTTCTTGTTGAAAGTAATCAGTAATACTTTTTAAAGTAGAGCTCCCAACCCTTTTTATTCTGCACATAGTTTCAAGCCTGCTTCACTGCGTATTCTGCAGTTGTGATGTATCCTCACATCAATGCACATATCATTTTGCATTTCCTTGGCACTATTCATATTAATTCCAATCTGTCTGACCACCTACTTCCAGTGACATGTGCTGTTTGGTGCCTGTGCTTTTATTTATTGCTATTTTGTCAAGAATGTGCTATACCTCCGTCTGTATTGCCCCTGTACATTGTCTGTCCGCCTGTAGGAGTCTGCAGCTGTAGTATAAAGATTTCACTGTATTTTTTAATTCCTCGTTTTCTGAATAGGAATCTTCAATCTTAAAACAGGTAGCTGAATATATAACCCTGCCCCCCTGGACAACTGAATGTTCTATACCTTTAAAACTTATTTGTATCATGTTGTACCTTTGAGGCTACTCTTACTGATTGTCCATTTGGGGACTAAATTTACCTGGACATTAGCATGTTTTACTCAGAGCATCGCAACAATGGTACTATGTTGGAATGCCATTATGAAGCAGGGGTGTCCTGTGCTGCAGCAGTCAGTTAAGTAGGGGACTGCATGGCTTTTGGAGCTGATGAAGGGTCTCCTCCTCTCTCGCACCATCTGCTGAGGAGCGAAGTGCGTGAATGCACTACTCCAGCTCCATTAAGCTGCTCACTGAGAGGAGGCACCTGGCCACTGCTTTGGAGACTACAGCAGGGGGGTGCAGACTAATGACCGGCCAACTTCATTAGCGTCATCGACAGCAAAATAACCCCTTTTTTTTTTTAAATGATGATTTTATACTGCAGATCCCTCGCTCTCTCTCACACTTGGCAAAGAAGCACATTGCTGTAGATCCTTAAAAATGCATTTGCTGAAAATGTTTTTAGAATTAGAGGCATTCGTTTCTGAGTTGCACCCTGGGCTGAACAGAGTCATTGTGTATAATAAAATAACTAGAGCACTGCAGAAGCTATGAAGTCAAAAATACTAAAGACTATGTAAGGGAATGGTAAGCGACTATGACACACACTCTTGGTCTATTTATGATCCACTTACCATACAGGAGCACTCTGTAGTTCTACAATCACACATCTGTTTCTCTGCATTGTTTGTTAGCCCCTTTCCTCCATTCATCAACAGTCAAGACCACCATAGAACCACCATAGAGAAAGTAGGAGTACATGAAGTGGTCTCAAAAAGTATTTTGACACTTCCAAGATGAGGCATCCCATCAAATTTATACACCAAACAATAGGAGGCAATATATCATCAGAAAGATGTGGTGTTCACCCCTTTTCTAAGAAACACAGTCCCATCTCCTCAATGTTAGCATTAACAGCTCATTACGTACCAGTCTAGATGACACACTGCGTGTTCAGCAATTATATTTCATCCCTATATACTCATCAATAGCACTCTGCAAGGAAATTGTTCAAACAAAAGAAGTGGATCTTTCAGCAGCATAGCAATCTGAAACACAGAGGTCTTGGAGTGAATAATTCAGTACATTTTTAAGAATGGCACAAATATCCAAATATTGATTTGAAGGATCTTTTATGCGCTGCACTGGGTCATGCCCGAAGGTGTGTAGCTTTTGGCTGTAAACTAATATCTAAGATTTATAAAATTCTTTTTTCCGAGGTTTGTTTTCTGGACTAATTCTAATCTCAGAAGCAGAAATGCTATAAGACTTACGGAAATCCTATTAGTGATTGCCAACCTATAAGTGTATTGCATTAAAATGGAAATCAGACACCAGCATTCCTATTGGAATGTGAATGCCTGAAAACAAGAGCTGTATACTATAACTGTGTATGGGATCACTGCATATGTAAGTACATATGCCCTGGGAGTGAAAGGCATGCATACATATCAAAGATAAAATAGATACTAGGCATATTTGATGATACTATGTATACTATACTATGTCTCTTGCTGAGGTCTTAAAAAAACATTGAATTAGATTTGAGAAAAAAAGATAGTGTAGCAAATAATACATTATTGATTAACAAACCCAAGTCCCAAAAATGTGACAGTAGGTAAAATGCAAGTAAAAACCGCGATTTGTATGAAAGCAGCGAACGTGTATGTCTGTGTGTCCACCCTGTGATGGACTGGCAGTCTGTCCAGGATGTTTCCTGCCTTCTGCCCAGTGAGTACTGGAATAGGTTCCAGCACCCGTTGCATCCCAAAGAAATAAGTGGCTTAGAAGATAAGTAAGTGTACTGTATTCATACTGTACACAGGCTTATTCTAATTTTGATGGCTTCATCATGTTGCAAAAAAGCTGGTACCAGGCACTGTTCCTTTTAACAATGGTCATTAATCATTTCAGAACTGAGGAAACCAATTGTTGCATATGTGAAAGTGGAATTTTCTTGCATTCTTGCTTGAACACTTCAATAGTCTGGCATCGTTATGGTCATACACTGCTTAATAATGCACCACGCATTTTCAAATGGTAGATAGGTCAGGACTGCAGGAAGGCCAGCCTTGCAGATGCACAAGCAACACTGTTGCAACACATGCAGAATGTGGCTTGGCATTGTCTTGTTGAAACAAGCAGGGAAACACTCACTAAGACATTGTCTAGATGGCAACATATGTTGCTGCAAAATGAATTTGCAACCCTCAGCATTAATGATGAATTTACAGAAGTGTAAACTGTTGGCACTAACAGCACTAAACTGTTGACAAACTATGGAAACAACCCTCTCTTGGCTTGGAAAACACAATGTCCACAATTATTTTCAAAAACAATTTGAAAGGAGGACTCATCAGACCTCATCAGGCCTTTCTTGGAAGCTTCTTTTATACATGTATGACTACATCACCTCTTTAAGATGTTTTTTGCACAATATTCCAAATCTTAAATTTCCCAACCTATTTAGGAATGTGGTACAAACAAGTTCCAAACCATTCCCTCAAATTATTATTATTATAATTTTTAGCCCCACCCCTTTGGGACTCTATAGTTTCAGAAAAGGCATATATTTACACAAAGCAGAAAAAGAAGAAGAAAGACAAAGGGACTACATAATCTTCTCATCTTAATACTTGTCTTAAATTGAAATGATGTAAAATCATGACATTCAAAGATTGATCACAAAACAATGCACTAAAATAGATTTAATCATCCTGTTTTCAGACACTCAGAGGTTAAGTCTTGGGCCACTAAAAGAAATATCATCTGACGGCTCTACATAACCCAGGATTTAGCTTAATGCACAACCAGGAACCCACCTTTCAAAGTACCCCAACAAAATCACATCCTATTGACAGTGGAGCTTTATTATTTTCGGCAGGTTGCACCTCCTCAAAATACAAACACAAACAGGTGAAGCAAAAGTATATAAGGACAGAGCTAGACAGGTGAGTGAATCTCTTCCACTCTTTGCCTAAAACCTCTCTCGGCCAGAGCCCGACTCCCTGCCTGAGCTGGCGAATGAAGTGAATAATTCCCTCTTTAGTGCTGAATAAGTCAGAGGGGCTAGAAGCTCAGTCTTCTACTCTACCCTCCCTTGGTGAGGCTTTTTAAATTATGGATCCTCAATACAAACAGTCCTGCCAAGTGCAAGGGAGACGGGCTTCTCACTCTCACGGTTCTCCAGCATGAAATCCTGACTTAGATCTGAGTTATCATCGGCATACCCACTGGACTGCCTCTGTGCGTCTCCAAAGCCTCTGCATACCATGAGGTATTGATTTATTATGCATACTATGCAGCTGCTTATTCGACTCAGTATATATAGTATATACATATATAAACAGTCCAATATCTTTCATTTTTAACTTCCAAGCATTTCAAATTGGCCAAAAAACATAGACCAGACTTAGAAATTCATAGTTTTTCTTCAAATATATGCATCATTGTCTTAACATCTCAGGATGTTACTGTAAAGGGGGCTTGAAAAGAATTCTTACTGAAATAATGCTAATATTAATCAACCCAGGGAAATCATTTAACAACTGTACCACTGGGAACCATTGCGTTCTACATGAGGTCCTCTAGCAAACCTCAGTTATAAGGGCAAGCAAAGGATTGGAGTGGTAATGGGTGCATTAATATTTAGCCTCGCACAGCATAAAATCGAGATCAAAACTGTTACACTTCACAGCCTTTTTGCAACCGCTTCTTTTGTGTTAGAATTTCACCCTGATAGTCCAGATTCTTGTTCCAGCTTAACTCACAACAACAATATTATGTGGGCTCTATGTGGGGCCTTGAGAACTGGTTTGAGAACCACTGCTTTAGAGAACCAATATTGTAAACAAGATGTCTCAGTTCAAATAACCTTTTAGTTTCAATATAAGAACACTTAATTTACACTACATGAAACTTCTTGTAGCATTCAAAGGTTCTTCAAGGGTTCTCACCTATCGTGGCATATTAAGCCCACAGGCATTGGGACTGTTTTACGAATTTGGTCCCTGAAGAGATTAAGCAAAATTTTAGGATTCCAATACGACACAACCTGTCAAATTCATACTCCACATATCATATCGTTGCTGTCCAATGAAAACCATGTATCTCCAATTTGGTCGAGTTTTGTTTTTTGGCATCATTTGATCACATGAGCTGTTGTTTACATTGGGTGGACATTTCATGATGAATGGATCACCAGAAATATCCAAAACATGCTTGGAAAAATGTCTGGTTCCATTGACTTACATTAGAATTAAATTGGGTTTTGGCCTCTCCTGTAAAGTTGCTATTTTGGAGATACTTGTTTTTCTTTGGACAGCTACGATATATCACCAGAAAGTTGAATTGTTCACTCCTATTGTGAGAAACAAGTCCCTCCTCCTCAGTGTTAGCATTATTTACTCTTTACTTACCAGTCTTGAAGAAATGTTGCAAGTTCAATTCATCCTTTCTCGTTTCTATGTTAGCTTTTGTTTCACTTCTGTTTATATCACTTGTTTGCTGCCAAACATAGTTTCTTGCCGAGAGCAAGTGGTGAGCTTCAGCCATATTTGTTCACTCTTTCTTTCACTGGCTACCTGCCCTTAATTGACTGACAAAAGGCCAGAATACGCCATCAGGACAGTGATGCAGCATCCTCTCATGTTGGATGGATTTGACTTGATGCTATAGTGACTCACTATCATCTCTTGAGCTATAAAGTGGTATTACGAGACAAGGAAGTAAACATGGCTCACGCACATGAGACCATCTGGAAGCAACAGACCCAGATACATACTAGGTTCACATACCAGAACACAAAAAAGGCACTCATATACAGAAGTAAACTAAGATCTTGTTTATTTATTTCCTTTTTTTGCTCCTTTATATATAGATCTATGTTTTATTTTTCTACATACAAGTCCGTTTATAGTCATCATGCTGGGTGCAGCTTCAGTGGAGGAGCTCATGCAGGTGGCCCGTGTATGGATATTACAGAGGACACGCAGGAGGGTGGGGCAGGGTGGGGCAGAGCGGAGCTGTGAGCAGCACACCGGGCTCCGGCACCACCGTGCCCTGCTGTACAGTCACCGAATCACAACACACTCAGAACAGGGCTGGCCAGGACCAGAGCACTGGGTCACAGGTCAGAAGTTAGGACTTTGATTGAGACAAAGTCCAGTTCCAGAATAATAAAAAATAAAAAGGTCCATCTTGGTTGGGACTGGGAGTTGTATTCATGACATCATCCATTGACATCTTGGGCAGTTGCTAAAGAACAGTAGAAGCAGGTATCAGAAGTACAGCTTTGACAATTGGTCACATGTGGAAGGGAAAAGATGTTTGGTGGGAAAAAAAAATATGGAAAAAAAAGATAAGAAAGTCACCCTATATCACCCCACTAATCCTCTACACCTCGCACTCTCTGCACACTTCAAACTAAAGGGTTTGCAAATATTGCTAATATACTATACTGATATTTTTAATACAGCATTTCTTTGAAAAACTTTATTTATTTATTTATTTCTACACGGTTTTAAAGTTCAGGACGGAATGGTTTCCATTTAAGGAAAGGTGAGTCGTGTGAACGGTCACCAGAAGGGTGCTGACTAGGTCCCTCTAACACAGCTGGCCTTCATTAATCAGCACAGGCCGGCACAGCACAATACACAGCGAGGTCAAAGCTCAACAAGGTGTGTCTACCTCTCCCCCTCTCTCAACCCCTTTCTCCTACCCTCTCTTTAGGTCTCCCTTTATCCCCCCCCCCCCCCCC
>CM067480.1:28344148-28493356 GCA_034552555.1 Semaprochilodus insignis | reverse complement strand
TCCCTCCTTCCGTTTCCCCTCTCTCTCCCCCACCCCTCTCTCCCTCTCTCTCTTTCTTTCTCTATAGAATAATGAATCATGTACAGGGTCAGTAGAACCATGCTGATGGATCAGAGACCAAAAAACAGAACAGAACAGAACAGAACAGAACAGAAAGAATCCCACTAAAATTCACTACAAACTGTCTGAATGAAGGGAGTCTGTTATGGGAAGCAGTATATCAGTATTTTTGTTCTTTTCCAGCGACTGTGGGATGGAGCGTCATGAGAAGTACAAGTTCAAAAAGACCAGTAATATATGCGGGGTGTCCATGGCAACAACAGAGAGGTTCACAATATTTACAGTCGTAAATGAGCAGAAACAGAAACACAGAGAACGGAGCTGTTCAGATCTCACTGCAAAACACAAACATATTCATTTATACTAATTCAAATATATTAGTAAATGAATATACAAAAACAAGGACGACAGGTTGTAATATGCCCAACAATCTCTGCACTAATAACTCTTAATAACTCGCTTTTTTCTGTTTTCAAAAAAATAAAGTCTCCATTTTGTTCACCTTGAAAGAAAATAGCCAAAAAAATGACATCATCTTTGGTGAAGATTCAACAGCAATCTCCAAGTCCTGTTGCTATGACATCTCGACAGAGTGCCGGTTGGGCTCAGCAGCAGGTGCACGCGCAAACACACGCGAACGCGCACATACACACACGCCACACACACACACACGCACACACACACACACACGCACTCACCCGGATGGGCTCACCAAAATGAAATGAAATGAAACACTGTCTCCATACTGCTGTGAGAGAGAAGTGAACAAGTCCAGTATTGACAGGGCAAAGAGGGGCTGCATGAAACATCTGATCCAGAAGTCGTCCGACAAGTCCATCAAATACACATTTGCATCCCGCATGAGACCAACAGCACTGCAAAGTGATCTATATTTCAGTTACTGCATTGTGCGGAAGACCAGACTTCATTTGTTTTGTTTCCAGTCAAAAATGATGTTATTTACCTATCAGCATTAGCTGAGTCCACTGCTGGACTTCTTTTTAAGGAAATCTGCTTTTCACTTACAAAGAAATCCACGAGGATATTTATCCACACATCAGACATAGATGCATAGATGGATGCACATTCAACGATGAAGAGGTCTGAACTCCGAGAACACCAGCAGCTTTTTTGTTTTTGGTTAGATTTCCAATCTTTTGTCCAGTTCTTTTTCTTTCAGGAAACACTAGCGGAGCGGAGTTATATCACGATTCAATCCTACATCTGTCCTACTAGTCAACAATCCAATACCTCAAAATTTGCACAGGGGTCTGAAGTCGATATGAAATGATACTGTAGTGTCACAGCACGCCTGAGTTAGTTCAGTAGGTTTCTGTTCAGTATTTAATTATTTAGCCTTTTATTGTGAGGACTTTTATTTTGAAGAGCAGGCTGCATGTTGAGGTACACAGGGTGAGCCTAGTAGTAAACAGAGCAGCCAAGCCAACCTATCAGTGAGTTCCAGCCTGAGCCTGAGCTTTAGTCTCCCTTTGTTTTTATATACCGTTTCTGAGTTATTCAGTAAAGCCGAACTACGCACCAGAGAAACCCCCCTATGCTACAGTATGATGAAATCTCACACAATCAAGTCACCGGCTCCAACAGCGTGTCACCTTTTCAGGTGGGATTGTGGTGTTACCTGAGTATTTCATTTCACACTTACATTCTTTGCAAAGGGCAAAGGTCTCGTCTGTCCGCACTGTTTCTTCATAAACCAACATCTTTCCACGTCCCCGATTTGTCATTAATGGAAGAAATTAAAACTTTGTTTACTTTGCTGCTGCTACAGCTTAGATGACTGGATTGTGGCTGGATTGAGGAATCATGCGGAAAATGTTGCCACAGGAATGAAAAGTATTCATGGATGGATGGATGTTTCTGCGTCACACAAATGACACTGGATCGTTTACTGTTTGATTATCAATACAGATCGCTACATCCTTAAATTACATCCCTAAGAAACACCTGCGGATTGTTTGAGATCTGAAAGTGGATCTAGATTTGCATAAATCTCTCAAGAATGAAAGCTTTAAATGGTGTTTATCTGATGGTCTTGCATGGTAGTTCAGATTCACATTTCCTCTTTATCAATGAATCATTTTTTTAACTCCAGTTTTGGAAACACCTGTTTTTTCATCTATTTTCTTTTCACTTTCTTATGTAAGCAGATGCCCTTTCACCTAATCTACTCCTTTAAGTAATGTCTCCTGAAAAATGACTGGAAATTAAATGAATGACGGGTGGTCTCCGACTTTTGCAGAGCTCTGTATGTTAACAGAAGGACACCATTTACTGTTTGCATTCATCATTTTAAGCCACTGTTTTATAAACCCATGGCATCAAGCAGCCAATGCCTCAGATGGACTTCTCATTCAGCATACATTGTGACAAGAGACAGTCTTTTTGTCTTTTTTTTTTTTGTTTGTTTTTTTCCCGGGGGGACTGACATACTCAGCGCCCACTAAAGAAAGAAAAGATCATTATAGAAAACATGCCCCCAATTAATACAACTTCAACATCCTCATCAGTCAAACATGCTGCGTTTTTTGCAGGCCGTCAATCAAAAAGAGCTCAAGCTTAAAATGAGCTGAAAAAAAAAACAAAAAGTCTTTAAAAATGTAGCTCTAGATTTCAATCCCATGGATACAGTGGACTCCAATGATACGAAGCAGTTTGTGCCCAAAAAATGCTGGCACTGAAATCTCAGTAAGCCATGAGGATCAAGGGGGTGAGGGGATTCCAAGTGGCCCCTGCAAACCATCCGCTCAGTCCATGCAGAGAGATGGCTTTAAACAAGAAACGTGCACCACTGAGAAACATAGCTGTTCCTAATCAGGGAGGAGAGTACTAGAATCATCTGGTTTGCAATGGTCGATGCGAATGTCTGAACTTAAGGGTAACAAACATTGCAATAGCTAAAAGGGAGGTGCTACAAAACCTAGCTCCCTACGTGAACATGTTCTCCATGCAGCTTTAAAAAAAGTCAATACATTGTTTAGTAAAAGTACCTAAATGCGGAGGTGACTCTTCTAAAATGGTCAAAAGAAGGCAGCTTCTTAAGTCTTCTACACTTTGCCCAGTAAAAAAGAGAGGGGGCAATTTTTCAGAGAGATGTGCACTACAGCACACAATACAAACATGCACTGGAGACATTATTGGAACTGAAAGCACCACGACACATTGTTTAATGAAAACAATGCACTTCGGCTGCATCGGTGATGCACAGGAACAAGAACGAGATCGTTTCCTATTTTGAAATGAACGCCTCAGCGAATACCTCCTTTCGCAGAGCTTTCAGGGGACCAAATGCACATTTCCATCTGAGGTCAAATTAATATGACACGAAACGTATTTGACTTTAAAGGATGATGCTGTTTACAAAAACTACTGTAAAAGTGTCTTGACAAATGACTACATGGGGATGGTAACATAGGAGAGCTACCTGGATTAAAAATTAAAACGGGACACTGCAGTCTATACGGTTTAAAGGGAATAGAATAAAAATAAGTCTGGGATGGTGCTTCATATGAATGGTAGTCTTCCTTTGAGCATAGGAGGGACTGGACAACTCCGACGCTCTACCTAGCATCTTCCATTGTTGCCTACAGGCAAGCGGTCAGTCTGAGGCCTCTGACCTTGAGCATGTACCCTTAATCCTCATCCGTTCCATCTGAATACGTAAGGGGAATGAAATGACAAACACAAGACGAAACACGACCTCAAAAGGACATTGTTTTCCAGTTATAAATGACAGTATTTCCTACTATGTACTGTGAGCTAATGCCACTGATTCCAAAACAAACATTTGTTTAAAAAGACAGACTAGTCCTACATACATTACAAATTAAAAGGCAAATTCATGTCATCACACACTTGAAGAATCAGAAGTGATGAGAGAAGAGTGACCGGGACTAAAGGGCTGTGGTTTGGCTGGGAATAAACACAGTCAAACACACACAGATACATACACGCACGCACGCATACAAGCACACACACACACACACACACACACACACATCAAGTGAAGTATCAACGGCTGGTTGTAGTCATGTCTTTCAGATCTCTACTCTGTCCCTCTTGCGCCCCCTTCAGGAGTTGAGAGAGAACTGGTCCTGTTCTATAGGCTTTTTCACCCAGGCACCCAAGCCTGCTTTCTGGAAGGCCTTGATGAGCGTCTGCTTGGCAGCGTGGTACTCCACCGCTGCCTGTTTGGCTTCATGGTACGAGCTGGGTTTGGACACTTTGATCCGCAAGGTGGACGACAGCTGAGGGAGCAGATCAGAGAAAAGAAAAAAGCAAAGGAAAGATGACATGGCTTGAATCTGTCCATGCTACTGTGAGATTACAACAGCTTTACGAGTACCTTCCTTTGTGTACATGAAAAGAACACATAGGGCTGGTAATCCTACACTGAGACTAACAAGGACTGTCAATAAAGAATCAGCGGAGATGTTACACCAAATAAAACTGTGTCCAGGAAATTGTCCATAGAGTTGCTTTCTCAAGCACAAGTACTAAAACACTGTACTGTAGAAAACAGGTGCCTAGACTCTTACAGGAGAGTTTTGGTTTAAAGAGGCTTCTTCATGTTTTCAAAATGCACTACAAATGCTAAAATAAGTTTTTTTTTAATGTCATTTAAAAGTTTAATAAAACTTAATTTGATTACAACATACCTCATAGATCACTATAAATGATCTTTACAGGCTCTAAGTGGAGTGAGATTCTTTAACTAGTAATACAGGACATACAATGTGAATATGTTGTTCCACTTTTGAACAGATATTATAGTGCATTGTGAAACTTCACATTAGAAAGTGCTGTAAGTGCATGTAATTGCAACTAGTTGTAAGAAAAATTATACAAGCTTCCACATGGCATTATAAGGCACTATGAATAACATAACACTTTATGAATGGATTTAGAAATCATTATGTATACAGGACTCATAAGAAGTGTTTTTTATATAGAATGAAATAAAATAGAATTACATTTTGAGGTCAATTTTTGATGTTTGTCTGGGTATCAAAAACAATCTAGCAGTCTAACTAGTTAAATATAAACAGTCTAACTAGTTTTTACATGGCCATTTTCCAACTGCACATTACACCTTACTGTACAGTCCAGTCATTTCTTATGGGAGTATGTGATTTGTAGCCACTATGTAGTGACAAGCCGCAAGCGGCAGGCAACAGGGAAATAAGTAAGTTGCCAAGCTGAAAATTTCTCAACTCCATGCAAATTTACTAAGACGTTGCGATGCGACGATCTAACTGATCAGCTCAAACAAAACCCTCAGAGCCATCCTCAGACATGGGATCCAAGGTCCCTAGTCCCTGCTCTCTGAACTTTTTGTTCCTACTGGCATTTTGTTCCTGTTCCCAACAATACCACTCAAAATACGGAACAGAAACTTTTAAACTTGATAGCGGTTCATATTTTGACGAAAACATCAATACATGATACATATTTTATTTTTTCTTGCCAGAAGCTTGACAGTTTATATGCCTACAAGAGACAAGAGCGACCTCGAGCACACCCACGAGAGACAAACTTGAGGCAACGTTAGTGACTTTCCTGTTAGTGTTAATGAGCGATCAGAATTAGACAGGCTGTGCTTTGAAGGCTGACATATGCAAATGAGCTATGTTCTTCTCTACCTTGTACTTATTTAAAAAGCAGTGTGGTCTTTAAATGTGAGTGGGTGGAGCTAAACTACGGGCAAACTAGAGGATTTAGTTAAATGTGCTAGACTTTGTGACATCACAAAAGCGATGAATTTACAACTGATGTGGGAGTGTACTTGAAAATGTCTGTTTTCATACACACCAAATCCTCATTTAAAAAAATAAGTTAAATTAATATTTTAAGTTAAGGCTTAATCTGAGCCTGTCACAGTGTAAACCGTACCTTCGAGTGGAGTCGAACCCAGCGGCTGTAAAGAGCGTGCTTGCAGAGACGCGAAGGCCGGCCCATGTCGTCTTTGCCTGTTGTGGCATTAATGACCTCCAGGCCCTGGTCTCCCACAGCCCAGTTCACACTGAAGTTAGGAGCCTTCCCCGGTTGCCGTGCCTCCGCATTGCTGATGCCTGCACAGCAAACACACATGCAAACACACAGATGAGGCGACGTGTAGTTCAGGAGAAGTAATTATTTTGTGATCAATAAGATGAAAAGGATCTCATGCATCAGGCAAAGACATTTCCAAGACCCGAAGAACAAGAACACTGTTAATAAATGGCCCAATAAAAAAAGTCATGTACAAGCTGATCTTTTGAAGTCAATATTAACTGAGAATATTTCAGGAAAAAAGAAAAAGAAAAAGCTCAACAGATGAACTGTCACACATGAATTCCTGTAGCGGTGCAGACTAGGCTGGACTGGCTGAGGTATCAAGAGCTGGAATGATTTACAGCGAAGTGATGTAAGCCCTTCTCAAAATCTCTAAAGCGGAAAAGGTTAATTGCCCACCCCATTATCTGTCTACCTGCAGAGCTGGAGGAGGAAAGCACAAGGAGGACAAAACGAAAGGGAAATGTAGTCAGGACAAAATTCAACTATAGTCCTGACAGGACCATTCAAGACCAACCAAAACTTCACTCTTGTTTGCTGTTTAAGATGTGCCCAGTAACTTTAAACGTTTAAACCTGTATTTCTTTTGGTTGTTGTACCTACATTAGAGCTTGAAATATATCTGTCCGATCCCAGCGGGCCCTGACTGCATTTCACACCCACTTGCGTCATTGAGAGAATTTAGCACCGAGGTCCAGGAGGCCCACACTGCGAAAAAACAGTTTAGTAAAGCCAAATGGCTGTTTATATTTGATTTATCTGGTTTGACTGATCTATCATTTGTAATATGTCCTTTGAAAGCATTGCTTGCTATGCAGTTGTATACAGATGTTTGGGCACTCACGCTCAAATTACTTGTTTGGTTGATGTTCTGTGAAAATACACACACTTCTGCACATTCTAATGCTTAGTTACTGTTTATTTGCTGAATCTGAGGAAAAACAAAACCACAGATTTTTTTTGGCCAGGCATTGTATATATGTTTTACACATATACATTGTTGCGTTTTTTTTTTTTTTTTTCATTTTTGTTTACACAACTTAACAAATACATAAAACCCGTGCACTAAAATTAGCAGTAAAAAATAGCAGTTTGATCCCTGTATAGCAGGGGTTCCTAACCCTGGTCCTAGAGTATTCTCTGCACTGCACTTGTTTTCACTGCTCCTAACATACCTGAACCGACTAATAACCTCAGTGGTCATACCTTTTCATCTGACTATCCTACTATTTTCTTTTGTGAACTAATGATGAATTCAGAATTGACTTATTTTGCCTTTTTTAACCTTTTTTAAACTACATTTTAAAATAGTGCCTCATCAACTGCGAATGTGCTCCATGCTCCTATAAAACTTACAAACAGTGGTTAATTAACCTTTTGTGTTCATATTCCAAACATTTATAATAAATACTGATCAGGCTCCCTCTATCACTGACTTAAAAAATCTGTTACATATATATATTTTTTGCTTTAGCATTTAAATTAGCTTTTAATAATCTCTTTATTTTATGACAATGTTTCTTTCAATGTTTTCTTTTCTTACTACTTTAAATATTGTACTTTTATTTTATTCTAAGGTTTTGTTATTATTATTCATTTTTATTGTTCTCCATTTTGTCACTGCTTTCTGTTGCATCTTACTGCTGTAACTGTTTTTGTTTTACTGTCTACTCTTTCTTTTCTTTCTCTCTCGTTTTCAGTTCACACTGTCAAGCACTAAAAATAAAAATAAATAAAAATAGCATTTTAAATGTATGAAAAGGTGCAATATTAATAATAAAGCTTCATCTTATTCTTATTTTTTTTCTTCTTATTATTTCTTCGTATTATTAATAGTCATGCAACAAGTGTTATCTTTAACAGGGTTTATCTGGTACTTTAAATGATGTATTGTGGTCAAAACTTGGTGTAGTTTGGGTCAGCTCAGACTCAGGCATAAAGTTCTTGGGCTGTAATCGGGTTCAGACCAAAACTTCAGGCCTGATTAAAGCTTTAAACTACAGTTTTCTCAAAGTGAATGAAGCAACACACCTCCAACTTCTGCTTTAAAGCAAACTTCAGAGAAGGATCACCTTGTTTCTGTTTAAAAAAATCAAAAGAGTGTCCCTTTACCTGGGAAAAGAGAGGCTTGTGTTTGTACAGCAACACAGTTATACCCCAATCTACTGTCACATACTTATCAAATGGAGACTTCAGCAAGAAGCGATGAAAACTCCTGGGAACCTGATGTAATACACTGAAACGCAGTGTGGAACCAGGTGTATGGAGTGTGTCTTATCACATCTAAAAAGAGATGACCTTATAACAATGTGATTAAGGTGAGGCATTCTAAAGATGTTAAGCAAATATCACTTCAAAAGGAGCTGGGTGAGAAACCAGGAAGGGATTCTAAAATGCCACTCAAGTCTTTAAACCCAACAGTTCCTCGTGTTTGCACACAGCTTAAAAGGGATAAAATGTTTCTTGCTCTCACTGTTAATAAAATAAAAGACAGAACAGAGCAGGTGAGAAAGCGCGTGTGTATGAGCGAGAGAGAAAGAATGGTCAGCTTTAAACTTTTCTGTGGCTTAAGAACGCTATACTTGGTATAGACATGCCAATACAGATACATTATGTCCAAAAGTTTGTAGACAGTTTCATTCCAACACTTCTTAAAACCAGCAGTATTAATACTGAATCTTTCCAGCTTCCAGTTTCTTGGAATGCTTTACACTAGATGTTGGAACACTGCAGTGAGGGTTTGATTGCAATAGCCAAAAGTCAGGTCAGGAACTGATGTTGGCTGATAAGTTCTGGATCACTCTTATCATCAAGTGGATCATCAAGTGCCACTCCCAAGATACTGGATGAAGCTCCATAACTCTTAAGAAAGCAGTTCTAGTGCTTTAGTGTCCAATGCTAGGAGACTTTAGACAACTCCAATCCATGCTCAGCATTGGGTGTGGTGACTCCTAGATTCCTAATCCTGGAGAGCACATGTACGTTTTGAGTTTTCCCCATTCTACACACCTGACTCAAAGCCAGATGAAACATGTTGAGTTGAATCAGGTGTGCTAGATGAGTCTCAGTACAGCAATGTGCACTGGGTCATCAGGACTGGGATTGGGAATTCCTGTCTGATGCTCAAAGGCAGTAACTGCATTTGCCAATTAGAAAAGATGTCTGGATACTTTTGGAGATATAGTGCTATTAATATCTTAGATTAAACAGAGAACTAAGGATTTCTATTTTCTATGTCATTTGAGAACAGAAGCTGCCCTAATCATTGTGTGCGAGTTTTACAATGAATGGAACAGTGCTCCAAATTTACTTAGAATAAAACCTCATTACTTTAACAAGTTTTTTTTGGACAGCAACAATATGTCAAATAATTCCTTTGTGTATAAGCAAAAATGTCAATGCCAATGCTCCTGTGATTTTAACTGAATGAGGAAGAGAGAGATAAAAGGAGAGAGAGACAGAGAAAGAGAGAAAGAAGAGAGCTGAAGAGAAAGCTAGAGAATGTGCAAAGGAAAGAAAGCAAGAAAGAAAGAAAGAAAGAAAGAAAGAAAGAAGGAAAGAAAGAAAGAAAAAAGAAAGAAAGAAAGAAAGAAAGAAAGAAAGGGAAATTGGGAGTTCCTTTTATTATCATGATGTTTTTTGTTATTGTGATTCGTGCAATATTCATTTCTGAGGATATGGTGGTTATCGTCAGTAATCAGTTAGAGCACACTGGGCTCATCGGGAGTCGGGGATTAAAGCTCAAACAGATCATTTCAGACAGAGAGTGAATACAGATGTACAGTGTGAGACTGTACAAACACAACTGAATTTTGTGTTGTGAGAAATCTGTAAATCTGATCTAGTAGACCCCCAAAATAAAATTATGAGCACTGAAAAGAAACATAATGACTCCCCTTTAAAGAGCCCCAACCAACAGTACGTTTCATTAACTGGGTTTAGTGCAGTGCAGTATGTGAACTGTTCAGTAATGATCACAGTGTTTATAGTTTTTGATAGCAGTATTTAAATGTGACACTGGAAAGAGGAAGCTATTCTTGTGATTGGATATGCCCCTTGTGTTGTGTTGTGTTGTATGCTGAGAGAAAAAACAGAGAGACAAGTTGGAGGGGTTTCTCTCACCGCTGAGCAGGGGCCGGTTGAGGGTGAACTGCTGGGGCAGGTCCTCGATGTCTGCTATGCGCTGGTACATGGCCCGAGAGAGATGATCAGCATGGTACAGGCTGCCCAATATGATGCTGGAGAAATAGATGGGCTCAGTGAAGTAACTCATCAGTGATCCCTGGATCCCCACTACATTCCACCTGCACAGAGACACAGAGAGACGTTAGAGTACACAGACATATCACAAACTACATTATTAGGAGACTTTTGCTTGGCCTGAAGCATTTACTGTGTTGTTTGATCTAAAGCACTTATGTTTCCTTTCATGGATTCTATCAGCATTACTATGTAAAGGAGATGAGTGGGACGGAGGACACAACACAATTATGGAAACAACCACGTGTAACAGGAGCAGCTATAGTATGGTGTGAAATGTGGGGAAGGTGTTAAATAAATAAATTTTTTAAAAAAGGGCCCGAAGAAGAAGACGAAGTAGAAGACGAAGAAGAAGATGAAGAAGAAGAAGAAGAAGAAGAAGAAGACAAAGAAGACGAAGAAGAAGAAGAAGACGAAGAAAAAGAAGAAGAAGAAGAAGAAGAAGAAATAATCATGCACAGGAGGAAAAATGCTCTCTATCCAGCAGTCTGTGGCTGGTGCTTTTTTGTCCATTCAGGATACAAGACGAACTGATTCATTAGTGCCGTTCTTCCATTCCCCCCTCAATTTGGGCATTCACAAGTCCCAGACTGCCCCAGCGGTAGTCCATCCTTCTGCGGAGCACAATCAAAGGGTCTAATCAAGACCGCCGCCTCAACTCCCCCAAACAACACCTGCTGCACAGCCATGCCGGCAAAGCGCACTCAAGTGATTGGAGCTCTTCTGTTCAACATGGCCAATCAGTCGCTTCAAACACTGGACTGACTCAGAGCCTTCACTCCAGCTATTGTTAACGTGCCGATTTCATTAAGAACAGGAAGGGCCGGTTAAAAGCCTTCCTTCCGCTGTTCCTTGCCTTTAAGGCTGGCCATTTAATCAAAAGGAAAGCGAAAAGAACAGTGAATTACAGATGAGCTCGAGATCAAGCAGTGCTAGCAACTTCTTAACTAAAAAAGCTAGCAGAGCGTTAATAATTCAGTGAGATGGGTGGGTGGAAGACTTTATCCAAAAGAAGCAGCTTGAAGGAGGAGAAGGAGTCATGGTGTGCAGGGGAGCCTTTTTTTCCCTCCTTTAAAATCCTCCTCCACTCTGAAACTCTTGAGTTTCCACTCTGCTACAGTAAACTAGCCTGCTGGCACAATCTGGCACAAGCCGGCGCAGCTACAGGGAACAGAGCGGTCAGAGTCCAGAGAACCTACAGCAGCTGTGTGAAGCTACTTAAGACATCAGTAGTGAAGGTTAATTTATGATCGTATGCAGAAATCTGAGTAGCCTTGGAGAAATACGTTACCTTTTAAAGGGAAAATAAGTTAACAAAGTGAAAAAATCCAAAATATTACCTTAAAAATATGTGAACTTGATGTCTTTTCCACAATATATTAAATTGTGGATTAACACAATTAACTGAGTAATTGTGGATTAAAATATGCATAAGGGTCTTGGAAGGAGGTGCATTTATTTTTACTCCAAAAGCTTAAAAAATGTAATTTGACCAGGGGTGCCTTAACCTTTGTATACCATGGTACATGTCCCACCACTGGACACGTACAAAGATCTGTATGGAAAGATGTATGTATGTATGTACGTATGTTTATACTGTATGTATGTATAAACTGTATATTTATATATATATATATATATATATATATATATATATATATGTATTAATTTACTTAAAGAAAAAAAGAAAGAAAAAGAGTGATGCTAGTGATCGATAGGGATTATATTAGTTTCTGAGTAATCTACCCACGATCTTAAGCAATCAGATTTAAACAATAACACTTTCCTACAATATACTATGCAGAGCATATCAAATAGTCCAAATACTTTACTTACACAGCTGAATACTGTATGTATACACACATAGGAAAAAACACACATAGGAAAAAAAATATTTTGCATTAATTCTGCTTTTAGTTGTTTTGTTTTTTTCCTTTGTTTATAACTTACTAATAACTTTTTTTATTGATTTTTCATAGTTATAATACAATCAACAATCAAAAATTTGTTCATAAATATGAACAAATTTAACATGTACTGGACGTCACCGTGGACAGAGTCCTAACATAGTTAATGGCATCAGTGCAAAAACGAATCGATGCTGCCTTTGCAATATAGATTCTGATTGCTGCCCACTCCAGAATAAGAATGTCCAGAAAATATCTGCATCATAACCTTGATAAAGAAGGATTAGGTTCAAAACAGCCTTTCAAGATTGACTTCTTGGCTGCAGTTGAAGCTGCCATCATAACGTTTCATTTATTGTACACTAAACATCAAATCTGAATAATCAAGAAGGAAAAGTAAGACTGGTGACAGAGGAATGTTGACAGATGTCATTTCTGTGTTTTACGAACTGAAGAACTCAAATTTAATAACATCGAGTCAGATGGAAAATCACTGAGAGAAAACAGCTATGAATATGACCCTGAGTCTGGGTTTTCTTCCTTTTGAAAGATGTGAGTGTGCTACAGGGAATCATTAGCAGTGCTGAAGAGATACTGATAAATTAGACATACACTGCTGCACAGTTTTTTAACCAGCTGATGCACTGCCACACTGAAAATCATGCATCATAAAGCCCGGGCTCCAGATTCACAGTGCATGCTGGTTATGTTGAAAAATAACCCTATCCAACAGGGGATGATGGCACCTTGAGAAATAGTGCAATACGAGTGATGAAACGCCACTTGCTGACAGCTAGCCATCGTTCAAACTCTAACGGCCATCTTCCCTTAGGCATCAGTTACATAAGAGACTCCTGTTGCAAAAGTAAACCACAGTCATTATCAGTGCCTGTTCTTCCTTATGACAGCCAGCTTAATAGACTAAATGAGAGTGAAGGCAGATAGTGCCGGAATGATGATGAGGCTAGGCCGAGAGTGACAGCGTATGTGCGCGTGTGCGTGTGAAGGTAAATAGATAAGTAGGAGCGAGCTGCTCTCTCATCAGCTGTGACAGGGCCTGTGCTCTGCACACATAGCTGCCTCCGACACCTCCTTATCTCCACACTTACAGGCGTCAGCGGCAGGGGCGGACAGCACCTCAGCCGCTCCGAATAACTACACAATCCCCTCCCCTGAGCCGGTGAAGCCTGCTCCTGCGCCAACGTTCAACCAGTGCTCGTAATTCCTGAAAGCTTTGCAGCGTAACATTCACTGCAATAAGGGAGAGAGAGCTGTCTCTCAGGAATGCCCAGATGTATTTAAGAAGTTCAGCTATGCTGTATTTTGCTGCTCCGCCATAACTTGTGTGCAAACGCTCAATTTGTTATCAAACTACCATTTCAACGTTGGACATCAACTTCAAAATATAAGGAATGTCTGCCCAAAAAAATCTAATTTCCACATTTTTCCATCTACCAAATGGATCACTTTAGTCTGTCACTCAAGACAAGTTTGGGGTCCTTAGGTTTGCACTGTAAGTACAAGGTTAACATTGCTAAATCACTCAAACATTTCTGAAGACCCATCATAAGTCCAGCCTGTTTTCTAAATGTGTGAAAAATGAAGCTGTGCTTGTTATTATAGTTCATCTAAACTATACTGACAAGCCTATGCGACCTTACCGAAGACTTAGATGTGGTCTGAGCAAGTTGAGAGTTTGGAAGGTGTATTCATAGGTAAAACACTAGTCTTGTAGCCCCAGATGCACAATTTGGCTGACTGGCAACATCTGTGGTGACTGGAGGATGTGGTGACTAGATTATATTTTTTTCCTTTAATAACTGTTCATTTATAAAATAATAATTTACACAGTATGTTGATATATAAACTAGACAACAAAAGGGTTTATTTACTTTTTCCAAGTTTTTAGGAAGCAAAAGTAACTCGTACTGTAATCACGAAAACCTGTTTACTTGTATAATACACAATTTAAAGCTCAAGTTCAAGTTTCCACAACATTTGATTATCACTCTCAGACTGTAAGGCAATCTAAATATTATTATTTTTTCATTTTATATAATGAAGTAATTCTAAATGTTACACAATCATCAATTATAATGCAACTACATTGTAAGAATAGCCACAACGTTGTGGGGGGCAAAATGCTGCTCTGGCAGTTGACCAGAGTGGGCAAGCTGACCAATCAGAACACACAGAGCTCACCAGGAGGCAGGCTTAAAGACACAGGAGCTTTTCAGACAGAGGGCGAACACATATGTACAGGATGAGAAAAAAATGTGATTTGTGAAAATTGAAGCATGTAAATAAGTTCACCAGGCCGTAAATTAATCACCTGTCACTGATACATACCTATTAGCATGTAATACTACTACAAGCACGAATAACAGCTGTGATTGGATTTGGCATGGACTGGACAAGTTTCTGGATGTAGGCCACATCAATGTTCAGCCACTCTAGCATTAAAGGATTGTGCAGTTGGGCCAGATTTGGTGGACGTCTTCCCTGCCCAATTCTGAGGAGTCCTGTAAACTGGGTCCCAATCCTGTAAACTGGGATTTTTGCCACGGCATGTTGGTCCTGTACGACCGTATACTTCCATACACCTGCAAATCCAGCTACTTCCTTCACACTATGGTCTTTCGCACGCACAAATACAATCACTCCTTTATGCTAATCATTAACATCTGATTTGTGACCCATTTTCTACACATTGAACGAGACATTCAGTGCACTGTACCACCTCTTCTCAATCTATGAATCCTGTCACACACACCCAGCAGGTATTTATTGTCCCATCATCCTCGTACATCCTCAAAGTTACTACCACCTTAAACACACAAGGTGAAAATTTTCTTAAGCTTATATTCTAGAAGACCTCCCAAAAATCCAACGACCAACATTAAAAATATGCATAATGGCTCCCCTAAACATGAATCAACATAACATGTAGAGATGCTGAAGACACATACAGGATCACTGGTCCTCCTGCATAGTATCTAAATGGTCCTGGAAACAGTAATGGAATTTCATTTTAACTTAAGAAATATCCAGTTGAATGCAGGTAAACAACAAGGTGAGCATCTGCACTGTAGCTGGAAAGGACCATCAAAACCGGTGGTAAAGAATTATATAAAGATTTATTTGCTACTTCAGTTTACACCAAAACCTGTAGACATGCATGGATGTGAACGCTTTGCTTTGTTTGTGTGCACATGTGAGTTACCTGGCGATCTTGTCACTGCAGGACATGGTGAGGAGCCTTTCTCCCTGCAGAACTCCATCCCACGTCTGAATGGTGTTACTGGAGCGCACTGGGATGGTTCCTTCTCCAGACTCGATCTTAGTCCTCAGCTGACCCCGGGCTTTTCTGTTTGGGTGTCTGTCTCCTTGGTCTGATGATGAAGGAGAGAGCGGTTTTCCAAGAATCCCAAACAACAGGCCAATTCATCTCCGTTTGTTAACATTAGCGAACTGGCAACGTAGACAAAGAGCTTCCTCATTTACAATTTCAGTGAACGTGCAGAGCTTGCTGTTCTCGATGCACGTTAGAGTAATTGTGCGTCACACAATAGGAAGCAGTTGAACACACAATGATTCACACATGACACTCGCACAGCAGAATTAATCAGATGCAGAGGGGGAAAAAAAGAGACAAAGCTGGCTAATTAAAAAGACTGTTGAAATTTGTTTTCAAAACACGGCCAGACAGTTGAATGAAATTCTAATTAAACGAGACTGATCACGAGGGGAAAACATCCTAAGCTTAAATGAATTCAATTATTAGGCTTTGATAATTAATTTCCAAACAAGGGGTTGAATAAATCATTTTGGAAAGCTGTCATCCAGCTAAGGGGAGATGAAAGAGATGTCATGTTCTCATATCGTCTACATCCTGAGCATGTCTAACACAATCAGGAGTCCCTCTGGACCTAACACAAGCTTAACACTGGTCACAGGGCTAGCTCACAAAGCTTTCCTCAGTTTAGGTATGTTCCATTCCTCTCATATGCTTTCCAAACATGACTCTAACCCCACTATCTGGTGTGATGCAGAGAGGAATGGGTTCCTCTCGAGAGTCTTGGTTTCTCTCAGTGTTTCTTCTTTAAAATCTTCGCAAAATGTAATTCCCCTACTGTTAACATTTGTTGCCTCATTAAGAGTCTATCCAATCAATGCCTCTCATATCAATGGGCAGTAAGGCTGTATGCAATTTTTTTTATGCACGATTTGCTGAATTTAAAATACGGACAAACAAACAACAAATTCAAAATCAATAAAACGCAGCATGTATAAAAATAATTGAGCCCACTTCCTGTTGATCCTCTAGTGTTGTTTATATGTAGGGACTTATTTGGCTCATTACGTCTTAATCCAAGTCAGGTGTAAACAGTTCCAGAGCATAATAAACTAAGTGACTCTTCAAACCTCTCAGGGTGTTGTGCTTACGCTCAACAGCTAATGGCTCATCTAAGCAACTGACTGAGGACCTTGAAACTAAAGATAAGAGAACTGTTGAGGTCAAACTCGATCTGAAAGATGGGGAAACATTTATGTAAAAAATGGTTATTGACTGGTCAGGCATGCAAAGCAAAACCCCCACATCACTGTCAAGAACTTAATGGTAGATCTGGCCGGTACATGAATAATGATGCACTGACCCACTGTGCAGTGTTTTTGGACAAACACCATCCAGATGGAAAGGTCATTAGAAGGTAACATTAAATGTGACCTCATCATAAAGTCTGTGTATGTCATAGTATGAACAATGTGACGGAAAACACACTGTTACTGATAAACTCACTCTCTTAAGTTTCGGTGAATAACATCATGTTGGCAGTAAACAACAGAAAGTACAAGAACACTGCAGTATTTGTGTGTATAACTGTAGGAACTGGTGCAACGTTTCTAATGGTCTCTTACCTTCAACGCCTGCCTCATGGGGGGAGAATATGCGAGCGTCTCCACATGGTGATGTGCTGATGTACAGGTGAAACTGAACATTGTCTTTCAGTCGGTATCCATGTTTCTCACACCGTGTAAAAATAGACTTCTGATGCTCCTCTTTGTTGTTACTATGCGAGGGGAAAGATTTTTTTTAATTTTAAGTACCTACAGAATGACTCACAGAACAGCTCTGTTGCAGGGGTGGGCGATATAGCAAAAATATTATATCATGATACTTCTAGACATTTTCACAATAGACAGTATACATTATAGTATTTAGTTTTTCTATGGTTTAATAAGTTGTAACAGATAAAATAGAATCTGTGGTGTCACATATAAAAATACTATACTACTACTACTACCAGTAATAATAATAATAATAATAATAATAATAATAATAATAATAATAATAAACCTACAACTACAAAGATCATTATTCATTGTCTCCAATTAAACACGTTTAATTATGCACACATTGTAGTGAAACATAGTTAGCCAGTGTTCTTTATGTACTGAAGATATCCATGATATGTTAAGAAAAGTGTATTGTGAACACAGTGATATAGTACCACTTACATAGTGATATTGCCCACCCCCAACCTGATGTACAATATAAAGGAAGCTACAGCTTAGCTGTTGGTGTCTCTCACCTCAGAAAGAACTCCAGTTGCATGTACAGGTATCGGATAAGTGAGCGGCGTGCGATGATCTCAGCATGGCAATCATTAAGGGCCAGGCCACGGTCACTCATGTACTCTCCGTTGATGCACTTGGTTCCCGTGGAGACACAAATAACCTGGGCCTCCTTCACATCAGTGCCTGAGGACATAGCATTGAGGACAGCTGCAACTGGGCTGAACTAGGATCTGTCTTGTTGCTACCAGATTTTAATGGATGTTAAGGGCAAAAGCCAATCTCAGACCAGCTCTCCTAAATTGGTTTAAACTGGGTCTGGTTTGGGGTGTAAACGACGAGTGAAGCTGACTTCCAAATGTAAATCATTTCTAATACAATCTTTGTGAAACCTATTTAAATATTTCACATGATAAACCACAGTGAGAGACCAGGTTTAATCACATTTCCACAATTTTGATATAAAAGCTGCATTTAATAACATAAACCCAACAAATCTGACCCCACGTTTTTGACACCCATGAAAGAATCTACTTAATCCCAAATGAACCCCTGATTATCACCTACCAGTGAATGATTATCACTCATTGGTTACTGATATGCCTCCACTTCTGAGACCAGGTAGATTCTAATGCCAGGTCCGTATTTTAGACCTCTGATCTTCAAGCACTGTCGTGTAAAAGCTGCACTGAACATCTACAAACGAATCTGGTAAACTTGTATTTGTACTTTCAGTAGACGTTAGCTGAAGATCAGAAGTTGTCTTAAGGCAGACATGCGAGGCGCAGCCTGAGATACATTTCCTCAGAGAGGTTAGAGAAATACCCAGGCTCATATGTGTTCGACGGAGCATGGAGGCACATCCTACCTGTTGTCATGACAACCCCAGCCAGAACTTTCCGCCGAGCGTGAGGGGACGTGAAGTTGTCTGTGAGCTCGCTGAACTTGTCCACCACGAGACGAGAGACGGCGTCGGCTAGCACCTGGGAGAACACACAGCCAGTTAAACCTGAACTGCGCTGACAGCTACTGACAGTGAATGGACATTAATGAGTGCAGCGCAGAGATTACTGTAGATGTATCAGTTAACAGTATCTGAGAAAAGTAAGGCAAACACAAGCTTTATGATTAACAGGACCCATGATCAAACACCGGAGAAGGTAGATAACAGGAGTGAATCAAAAGATCTGAGAAAAGCACTATATAAACGCAACTGGACTGAACTCCTAGTTTTAAGACGACTGTAGTCAGTTTCACCCAACGCTACTGTAGAATATCCGCTCTAATTTGGCATCACCTGCCAAAAGCTTCAGGCATTTCTTTCTCTCTGACAGTGTCTTTTATCTCACACTCCATTCTCCTCCGCTAATATGGTGGAAAATGATTGTGCCAGAGTGAAGTCACTGGCTGAATGGGCACAAATTAGAGACATTAGTCCAACATTGTTCCCCAGTACTTCAGAATCACTCAGCGGTAGACAGTTAATGTGAGCTCGAAACGCAACGCGGGAGAGTGAGCTGACTTTCTGTGCTGTGAGGAAGAGAATGAAACCCTTCAAACCAGAAGGAGAGCTTTTCACCCTGGCAATCAAGCACACTATTGCCAGCACTCACATTTTCATCCATTTACCATCCAAGCAGCAGGGGGCACCTTTCATCTAAAGGTACATTAAATAAATATTAACAATCTGCAAATTCAGTGGCCAATTACACACTGCCATATCATACCCCGAGAGCGGGAGGTTGAGTTAAACAAACTGGTGACAGGCGTAGAAGACTGCGCAAAGAGACCAAAGCAAGACTTGCAGGAGAGATTAAAAAAGGGGCCAAAAATAAATCGGTTTGACGGACTGCCATTTCATCGACCGAGACTTTCGTCTGCCGGCATCTGCACACAAGCACATGACTGCTGCAATCGGTCGGCTGATGACAGACTCCACGTCCTACTAATAGCTTTCATCCTTTGCACCTTCTCACCATCTCCCTAAAACAAATTTACCCATGCACCCCAGCTGCTGCACAAAGCTGGACTGACAGCACGTTAAATCCTGTCGTTTGGGCTGAGGGACAGAAAGGGGGGGCTCCACTAATAGAGCTCCGTGTTCTCGGCTCCGTGCCTGTCAGGCACGCGAGCAGCCCATGAGGCATCAGTGCCAGAAACAGAACCTGACAGCGCTGCTCTTCAGTGGACAGGCAGCAGCCAGAGTAAAGCTAAACGTTCTTGTTTTGACACGGTTCAGAGGGAGATGTTAATTAAGATTGGGCCAGCCTCGGTCCCCGGCCTTATCTGAAAGCAGGATTAACAAAAGGTTTAGGAAAGGTGTAAATAGCCGTTTTCCCCCCTCCACAAACACATGGGACTCTGCTTCTTTAAGCCACCTGCTCCATTTCACTGCCTTTTTATCATCCATCTTCCTTTTCAATTAGGCTTCAGGCCTAATGAAGATGGGCATAAAGTTATGGCATTGTGTTTAAGAATCAATCACAAAGCCTGTAATAAAGAACTTATCTTTGACAAGTCTCCTCAGAGTTCAGTGCCATTAATCAAATACTATGGAGCAGCAAGAGACTGATTCCTCATTTCTTTGGATCAGTTTACTAATCTTAAGACCGATACGGCTAAGCTTTATCTAGCAGTCAGATCGACGAGGTGGAGAGGGATAAAACAAAACTGCTCAGAAGGTTGGACTAGGTTCAACAACAAAGTGTTACCGTTAGCCAAGGAAAAAGTTCTGCGAGCCTAAAACTTTACATCACATTTTAAAATAAATTCAAATTTTGAAATCAGATTCCATTAATGTTGTTGAGTCTATCCCCCAAGGCTATGAAAGGCCTCTTTTAACTATAGCTTAGCTGGTACACAGCTATAAATAAGTAATGCATCTTCCAGAAAATCCATAGACAGTAAGAAAAAAGAAATGTAGCAAGGAAACATATCTGAATGGATATCCAGCAGCCCTACTCTTCTGGCATGATCAGTAAAGCCACCATACAGTGGACTAGGAAGACAGAGATGTGGGATAGGTGTATGGCTGGTTTGGGGTAGAAATGAGCATGGTGCTTTGAATGTACTGCCACCTGAACTTAAATTTCTGTGTATTTTATTGGGTGTTCAAATAAGGCATGTGCAATTTGGAATAAAAACATACATATAAATAATAATTAATTACAAAACATTTACTGAGTTCAGGACACAACCAGCAAATCTCCAGTAAACGGTAAACTGTAAAGACCTAGAAAAGGCGCCTATTTCTATAATTGCATCTATTCTTTTCCATTAGTAATGTATTTTTTGAAAAACAATTTTTTATACAGTTTGTGTTAGCACAACATCAGTAAGATGCTTTATCATTACTCTGATTTAACAAATTAATAATAAGCACTTAACAAACCAAATTCTGTTCTGAATGAGACCAAATGCTCACTAGGAAAGTAAGGTGCATCCAACAACAAGGAAAGTACCATGGATCTGTTGCGCAGGGGCCGAAAACACTGCTGCACGCAAAGCTCTTGTTCCACATGGTATGTGTTTACGGTTGTCATTGGGGACATGGCAACTTATCTGGCCAAAGAGTTTTTGTGCCTCGTACTTGGCCTTGTTGAATTCATGTGATAAGCAAAATGACCACATCTAAGCGGAGCTATATACTAAAATACTGCAAACAAATAATTTGTATTTATTTAAGTTTGCTTGCTAACAGAATTAGGTTGGCTTAAAGTGTGTTAGATCATATATGCCTAAAATGCCCAGATAAATCACTACATCAACTGAACACTCAGGTATAGATCTTCTCTATGTGATCTAACAAAGGTTAAGAATTTCATATTTGTGTTTTATCCACAACAACATAACACATGATCTCCTTGAGCCATTTGAGGACTATTTGTTTAAAAATGTGCAAAACAACAAAAATGGCTCAAACAGAAAATCCTCATGACTAGTTTTGCTGGGCTCGTACCTGAGGGAGATGCAGCTGCAGGCCCTCTCTGGGAATAGGCTGGCGGGAAGGCGTCTGGTCCAGTTGCATGTTGAAGAGGGCGGACAAAGCAGCCTGAGCAGCTCGTGCCTTGGCCAGCTTTTTGTTCCTGCCCGAACCCTCGAAAGTCTGCGAGTCCACCGTCACGGACATGACAAAGTTCTTGGCATGGCTCTCGCCACTCTCAGACACAAACTCATACTTGAGACCTGGCCGCAGCTCGTTGAGGATCATCACAGGGTTCTTGCCACTGGAGGAGGAGCTGAAGGTGGAGGGAGGGGGCAGTGGGGCCTGCGCCAGGCTGTTGGTGCCTGCCGCTGGGGGCACCGGGTACTCCCCTAGTGGGTTTAAGGAACCGTTGCCATTGGAGCCCAGGTAGAAAGGGTCCTCGGGTGGGGCGGGTGTCTCAAAGCCATTGAAGAGCATGTCAGGGAAGTCGGCCTGGTCCGAGGTGAAGTCTGTATTGACGGTCAGTGTGCGGCCCATGGCCAGGTGGGCCTCGGACGCATTTGGGAACTGGACGAAGGAGCGCAGGGCCTTCTCAGCAGCATTAAGCTTGGCCTTCTTCTTGGTGGGACCCGATCCCTCAAAGAGCTGCCCATTCACTTCCACAGTCATGACAAAGACAGGGGCATGCACCGGGCCAGTCTGGGACAGTAGCTTGTACTGCAGGCCTGGCTTGATCTCATTCAGCTGCATAAGGGCGTTCTTGGGGAGAACAGGCCCTGGGGTTTTCTTACGCTTCTTGGGCCTGAATTTGGGATGCGCATGACCGTTATTGCCCTCCTCCAAGGGGCGCTTACGCCCCACTCCTCCGCCGCCATTGGGGAGCTGCTCGGGCATTCCTGCCCCCTCCTTGGAGGAGACGTTGTCCAGGTTGCGGTTTTCCTTGACGTCGGTGCTGCAGGAACCTGCGATGCCCAGAAAGAGTAACTTACAACGCCTTCGTTGCAGGATCTTGTAAATGTAAAATTTATAGATTCCTTTATCTTTCTTTGTAACTGAACAAGTGATGTGTGTTCCTTTTATCATGCTGAGAATTAGAGCACACTTTTTTTGAACCAAGCAACACTATGAGGTTAATGCAGTGTCAAAAAGTTTAATTTACACAGTTAGACAAGATGGTCAAGTAGAGCATTCTGAATTATCATAGTTGTGAAACTTTAACTGGAAGTGGACTCTGGGATGCAGGACGTGGTTCTTATCCAGATAAAAGAGAATTCTACTGCATAGGTTTAGATGTGAAAAATGGGTGTTAGCTGTAAGTCTAACAATTATTCTATCGTTCAATGCATTCACCCAGTCTTTCTTATTCCAAACACGAAGCTGACGGGCTTTTCATAAAAAGAAGAGATATGCAAAACATTCCATAAAAATAATGTGTATTTGGATTAGGAAACATTTACATGTTAATGCACAATGTCAGTCAATTTGAATATGTGAGGGTGGCACCTGAGAAAAAGAGAGAAAGTTCTTTGATTTGGAAACATTTACGGAGCTGCAAACCTTCTGCATTATATCTGACAGGATAGGTCTTGGCGTGAGCTTTAACATTTAGCTCTAGTAATCAGACATTGCTGAACCCCCGTACTGAACAGGCTGATAGGAACAGACAGAACCTGGAACACACATCATCATGCCCGGTTGACAAAGCTGATGGAACTTTGGCTAAATTTTCATTTATAACATCCTGCAGCAAAAGCTCGCTAGGTTACTCCTTTCGGCGCTCAGGGAGAGAGAGAAGCGTTCGTGAAGAAGAGGAAGAAGACAGGATCGGAGGGAGGGTAGCACTGCAGGATCATACAGGGAAGAAGGCAGTGGATAAAGAAGGAAATCAAGATAAATTGAAAGAAAGAAAAAGGCAGACAAAGGGGAGACAGAGAGAAAAGAAGAGAGAAAGAAAGTACACAAAACATAACAAATGGCGTCCATTGATCTCTCGATAACTCCTTCATGATGCGTATGCGCACACAAAGCAGACGCACACCTTAAATGAGTGCTCATCTCATCAGCACATCTAATCTGTGGAATTTGACATCTGCTTCAGTGGGGTAAACTGAAAAGCCTTCTCTTGTCAACAAATACATGTTGATGCAGCAGAGTGAAGCTGTATATATGCCCCAGATATGCTGCACAGGGAGCGGAGAAAACATTGACTCCTAAAGATCTAACGTCTGTAGATGCTCCTCTGGGCCTTCCATTCACTTCAAAACAACATCGAACCTTTGGTTTTACAAAAGCAGCCAATATTCATCATCAAGCTTGTGCATTTTAAAATGGAGGACACATCCCAAAAGCAAGCACAGAGAAACCTTGGAGTTCGCTAACTAGTTTCAGGACTACAAAAGCTGACAGTTTTAGGGTGTGTCTGTGAGAAAAGTAGAAGTGCTCTAAAAGAGATGGACCTACTTGTCCCATTAAGCTTAATAAGTAGCCTATTTGAAGTTTTTCTTTGAATTTGTTTAGATGTCAAGCTGTTCAGAGTCCTCACAGGATCCTGCAGTCTCTAAGAGAAAGATTTGGAGCAGGGTTTCCAACAGAGAGTAGAAACTAAGAACAAGAGAAAAACTCTCCGTGGATGGAAAGTAAAATGGAATGGTAACTAATGGAATTGAGAGTTAACCCTTTGATGCTAAGCCAAAAGAGATTCACCTTTTATCAACTTTTCTTTATCAATAATGTTGCATTTAGTTTAGCATGTAAGAAATGTATTTGATCTTGAAAAGATTTGTATTGTTTGTATGTTGTTTATGCCATTATCACATTTGAACAAGTAATTCTAACCAATAAAACCCTTTATTGCCCAAAGTGGACATTTTTGCCTTACACATACTCTGTTGCGAGATTTTCACAAGTTAATAGGACACTTTCCCAATATAGGCTTAACTAGCAAAATGTACTATGTTCTAAATGTCAGCAGTAAGTCCATTACAGTAACTCTGACCCTAAAGCTGATAAAATCTCAAAATTGAGACTAAAACCAATTAACTGATTTATTTGCTGAAAAAGTTAATCAATTAAAATCAATATTTTTGATGACACAGTTCAGTAATTAGTTTGTAAAGTGAATGACAACTAGGGCATCCGCAGGTCACCATAAAGATGTGGTCAGTAATCTGAACGTGATTAACAAGGGGGTGCTATTTGCACTGTAGCTTTTGTTTGCATCATTAAAAACGAGTAAACCCACATCAGAAAGATCTCATGAATGCATGCATGTACATATACATAATAAAATAAATGTTTTCTGTTAAAAACTATACATAAGAGATAAAAATGTACATTTTTGTTTGCTTAACTTGGGTCTAAGATCAACAGCTTGGCAAGAGACCAACAAACTACCCCAAATACTGTACAATCAGACAGGCTTTACTAAAGGAGTCCATGTAAAACTGCAACATGCAAAGTGAAATATATGCTACTTCAATGTCTATTACAAGCTTCAAATGTCCATGTTAAAGTAGAGCTGGCCTAATTAGTAATAAATCCTTGAGTGTAAGGTAATGCACACCTGAACACAGAAAGCCAAGATACACTAAAATCCTGGAATTAGCATTATCTTAGCACTGGTACTCAGGCTACCTGTAAAGTGAAGATTTCTGCATTTAATCACTGCTACATAATGAATGGAGCCTAGGCTTTAAGCATTTGAACGTGGGGAATCAAAGCTTTACTGAGTTTCTCTCTCTTTCCCTCTGCATCCATCCTCTTTCCTGCTGCGCCTCCAAAATGCTATTCAGCACGAGCAGCGTTTCAGGGCAGATTATAGGATCCAGATCATTTATGCTGGGAGAGTGCTAATTATATTCTGTGATTACACGCACTCACATAAGCATACCACACACAAAAAAGATCCAGCCTCGCTAAAAAAAACCTGCCCTGAGGCCGCACACATGGGGCCTGGACCGGCCTCGTACTCGCTGCCCCAGTCACACTCAAGATGGAGCAAAACAGCCATGCCACGCTAATGTGCTACTAGATTATATGCTTTTCCACCAGCATGACAAGACTTGCACTTTAAATCAACAAGCGCTAATTGTAAACATACAGCATACACTTGTTATTAGCATAATCACATCTTCAGCTCTTTAATTAAATGAACCGCTCTTCCTTACTTAATGGGGTATAGAAACCTGCAAACAATATGACATGATCAGCATATCAATCACAATTTCCACTTAGAAAAAGGTGCACTGGGCTCCAAAGAGCCACAGAGCAAATACTGTGACAGTACTGATGTCATTCTATCTAGTTTTCTTTGTTGCTATACAGATATATATCTATATAATGCTGTTGTCATAAAGCCCTCATAGGAAAAAGGAAAAAAAAAATCTTGTATATTTGTATGCCAATGTAACTAGATCCAATTCAGTCATTTTTGAACATTTATCAAGGAGTACTCACACACTGTAAAGGAAAGCTGCCATTTTTCAAATGATATAAAAATGGGTTTTGATATGACAGCGACAACAAGAGGGTTTTTTTTTTACCGTCTACATACTTCAGACCCTATTTAGTTCTCTAGATAGCAAATAGGGAACCAGATCAGACAGAGGTGTGCATCTTCTCTGAAAAGCCCTGGAATATCAAAGCATGCTTATCCACGGAAAATCTAAATAAGAAACTGGTGCCTCTGCTTTGAGGCGGTAATAAATGACCTTGCCTGCCATTGTAAGTGGCTTTCAAGAGAAGCCTGTAAGTGACGGGACAAAGGAGAGCTCCATTTCACCTGGGTTAACGGCTCCTCCAGGCAGCCATCTTCTAACACACACACACTTCCATTCATGGCAGCGCTGAATACGGCCAACGGCCTCAAAGGTTCTGAAAGAATGTTGTCTATTCCTTAAGCCCTCTGATCAAAACCTGCCCAAATATCAATTAACTCCAATTGTGTGAGGGGGTCTTGAGAGAGGACCTGACTAGTGAGTGGAATCAGTGGGATATGATCCAAGTCCAGGATATGGAAAGGAGTCTGAATGTTTAATTAATCCAACAATAAAGCTATAGCAGAGGAATTCTAATTCTTCAAAGTTTGTTCAGGTCTGATAAGGCACCTTCTAGCCCAACCTGGGCAGATGAGATGTCCATTCTAAACATCTTGTAGCACCTAGACTGCACTGTAGGAGTTTGGAACGGATCAAAAAGGGGAAAATCTAATTGGACGATGCACCATAAAGGGGTGTCTACAGGAAAGGTGGGAAGAGTGTTATGGGGCCTAACTTAAGGTGTGCTGTGGGATGTGCAAAATAATACATAAGGCCATGTAGTAGGCTGTGTTCAGACTAGGCCATTAGTTCTTAGGCTTTTTTTTTTGGGTTAACAAAATACAGTATCTGCGATGTCAGTGTTGTCCTTTGTCACACTGCAGTTGCTACTGTCCAGCAGACATAAAATGCTACTGCTAATGGTACAGTTAGCGCTGTGTTCCAACTACACATCTACAATTGAAATGCACTGCGATAAAAGCACTTAATAGATGTTCCCAGTAATCAACATATAGCATACAGTTGCAAGAGTAAAAAAAAGTATGTGAACCCTTTGGGATTACTTGGATTTCTGCATAAATTGGCCATTCAATGTGTTCTGATCTTCATCTAAGACAAACACAGTCTGCTTAAACTAATACCGTACAAAAAATTATATGTTTTCATGTTTTTATTGAACTTAACATGTAAACATTCACAGTGCAGGGTGGAAAAAGTATGCGAACCCCTTTGCTAATGACTTCTCCAAGAGCTAATTGGGGCCAGGAGTCAGCCAACCTGGAGTCTAATCAACGTGAATAGATTGGATGTGTTGGTTAAAGCTGTCCTGCCCTATAAAAAACACACACCAGTTTTGAGTTTGCTGTTCTCAAGAAGCATTGCCTGATGTGAACCATGCCTCACACAAAAGAGCTCTCAGAAGACCTACGTTCAAGAATTGTTGACTTGCATGAAGCTGGAAAGTGTTACAGAAATCTCTAAAGGCCTTGATGTTCATGTGTCCACGGTAAGACAGACTGTCTACAAATGGAGAAAGTTCAGCACTGTTGCTGCTCTCCCTAGGCGTGGTCATCCTGTCAAGATGACTGCAAGAGCACAGTGCAGAATCCTCAATGAGGTGAAGAAGAATCCTAGAGTGTCAGCTAAAGACTTACAGAAATCTCTGGCACATGCTAACATTTCCATTGACAAATCTAGAATAAGTAAAACATTAAAGAAGAATGGAGTTCATGGGAGGACACCCCGGAGGAAGTCACTGCTGACCAAAAAAAACATTGCTGCACGTTTGAAGTTTGCAAAAGAGCACCTGGATGTTCCACAGCACTACTGGCAAAATATTCTGTGGACAGATGAAACCAAAAATGAGTTGTTTGGAAGGAACACATAAAGCTATGTGTGGAGAAAACAAGGCACAGCACACCAACATTAAAACCTCATCCCAATATGGTGGATGGGGCATCATGGGTTGGGGCTGCTTTTCTGCCTCAGGGCTGGACGGATTGCTGTCACCAATGGAAAAATTAATTCCCAAGTTTATCAAGACATTTTGCAGGAAAACTTAAGACCAACTGTCCGCCAACTGAAGCTCAACAGAGGATGGGTGATGCAACAGGACAACGACCCAAAACATAGAAGTAAATCAACAACAGAATGGCTTCAACAGAAGGAAATACGGCTTCTGGAGTGGCCCAGGTAGAGTCCTGACCTCAACCCGATTGAGATGCTGTGGCATGACTTCAAGAGAGCGATTCACACCAGACATCCCAAGAATATTGCTTAACAGAAACAGTTTTGTAAAGAGGAATGGTCCAAAATTCCTCCTGACTGTTGTGCAGGTCTGATCTGCAACTACAGGAAACGTTTGGTTGAGATTATTGCTGCCAAAGGAGGGTCAACCAGTTATTAAATCCAAAGGCTCACATACTTTTTCCACCCTGCACTGTGAATGTTTACATGTTGCGTTCAATATAAACATGAAAACATCATTTTTTTGTACGGTATTAGTTTAAGCAGACTGTGTTTGTCTATTGTTGTGACTTAGATGAAGATCAGAACACAGTGAATAACCAATTTATGCAGAAATCCAAGTAATCCCAAAGGGTTCACATACTTTTTCTTGCAACTGTACCTCCTTTTATTCATCCACTTACAAAGCTAAATTTTCAAGACTGGTTAGCATTTCATGATAATACTAAGTTTAGAGGATAAAAGCGAGCATGTGAGTCATTCTACTGAACATTTGCTAAAGCAACAGAATTGGACAACTCAGCGCCCTTGGAGGAGAATTCTGATTTGTCAGCTAACAGAAACTCACGTTGGCTAGCACTGTAGTGATTGATGGGGGACAGGGAGTGCAAATTATGGGCCTAACCATCCAGAGAGAGCGAGGCCAATCAGGCCTGCATGGACTCTTGGTTCTTGGACTCTCGGCCTTGGACGGCTGTGTCTAGGGGATTGAAAAATCTCATCTCATGTAGGGCCAACGTATAGACGGTTTACTTCACTCTGGATCACTAAGCAGAACTTTTTCAAAAGCATCTGCATTCTGACCATCCTATGGACGCTGTTCATTGAATCGCATGTAAAACAAAATATGTGCTGGAGGTTCTATAAAAGACGTCTAGTGTGAACACAACCTTACAGGACAGCATGGGTGTGTGCAAGGCTGCATACAGGCGTGTGTAAATGTGTGTAGAGTGTGTGCGGTTTGTAGTAAGTGTGTGTATTTATAGATTGGGATGTATAGATATGAGAGCGTGTGTATGTGGTGTGTGCATTGTATAAAGAGTGTATTTGGCAGTGTGTGCAAGACAGAAGAAGTGTGCACATTTATGCATGGGTGTGTGTGCGCATGGGTGTGAGAATGGTAGTGTGCATAAACACTCACTCATGTTCTCCTCTTCATCCACATCCATGGTGAAGAGCTTCTGCTGCCCCCGAGCCTGCCGCGCCCCAGCTATACCTGAGAGAGAGAGAGAGAGAGAGAGAGAGAGGGAGAGAGAGAGAGAGAGAGAGAGAGAGAGAGAGATGGTAAGGAATGAGAATAAAGACAGAGGGAAAAGAAAAGGGTGGAGAATAAATTAAGGGAAAGAGATGAGCGTTTGAATGAGAAGAGAGAAAGAAAGAAAGAAAGAAATAAAGAAAGAAAGAAAGAAGGAAAGAAAAAGAAAGAAAGAAGGAAAGGGAGGGAGGGAGTGCGGGGGAGGGAGAGAAATAGAAACATGACCATGAAATACTATCCATTTCACATAATTCTTCTACACACACACACACACACACACACACACACACACACACAAACAAACACAGGTTAGTGTGCTGGTCAGTTTCAGCTGCAGAGAGGAGCTCCTGAGAGCAGCAGTGATGGAGCAAAAAAGAGGAGAAAAGAGGAGAGAAATGGAGCCACGCCAACTGTGAGGTTAAGCCTACAGTAAGTGCATAAATATTCAGCAGTGGAGACTAATCTTGGCGAGAGGATGGGGGTGGGGGGCTGAGCGGAGGGCCGCGGTTGACAGGTCGTAATAGCAGGAGCAGTCTATTGTGACTTTAATATCCATTCGATTGGACCTCATTTTCAGCTGCCTCGCGGGAAAAAATACAGCTATTGACAACAACAGGCTTTTAGTCCCCCATGACACAGATTCTGCATTACCCACAGTAAAAAATACACAACAGAACAGTCACATCACAGATCTTTTTTCAGGAGGTCAGGCAGCTGTAGCAAGTGGATATACGGCCTGTTTGGATATTAGTGGCCAGTGGGATTTCTCTTGACTTGAGGGCATCAGTACTGATTATATAAGTAATTAACTAATCTACTGGAGGTTTTTGACAATATATTCATTCACCAGCTTTTTAAAAAGCCAAATAAAATGCACTTAGCTGAACAGTAACAAATCATGCATTAATAATAAAAATGTATACACACATATATATACACATCTATTGTATGTTCAATTTTATCAGCTCTACTTATCACATAGAAGCACTTTGTAGTTGTACAATCAATAAGTGTAGTCTGTTTCTCTGTATACTTTGTTAGCCTTATTTTACCCTGTTCTTCAATGGTTGGTTGGCTTAATCAATTAATTCATCTTCCAAACCGCCTATCCTGCTGGGTCATGGTGCTGGGGCCTATTCCAGTGCCTAATGGGCAAAAGACAGGAAGCATCCTGACAGGCCACCAGTCCATCACAAAGTAGAAACACAGACATATGTATTATAAATTAAATTTCAACCAATTAATCAGCAAAACCCTAAGAGGCACCAAGACTGTAATACCATTGTTAATAATACAACTTTACTGGAAAGATTCTTGTTAAATGGGAGGAAGTAAGTGACAAGATTATTGATATTCTGAGTTATTGTTTCCATTTTCCTTCTGCATTGTCAGGAGAGAATATTGTACACCTCTTCTGGAGGTTCTGGAGCTCTGTACAGCTGAAGGTAACAAATTCTGGCTGTTTTTATTGCTTGTAGATGTTAACTTGTAAACTTGTGGACATTAAAAAGACGGAATGTTGCAATCAGCAAGCTTTCTAAGACCTGAGGGATTGCACTTTGCCCCCTGCCTTGCTCCAAAAAAGCCCGGAAGGTGGCTGAAGGGCACAGGCCTGCCTCACGCCAAATGGGCCAACTAATCACTGGCACTGATCAAGGAGAACTCAAAGGCAAAGTCCTCCAGTGCAGTGCTACTTAGGGGATGTATGAGCATGCTGTCCCTCACTGCCTGAGGCTGCTTTCGTTTGCATGCATTTAGAGGTGTGAGTGAGAGAGATTAATCAACATCTTAGCAGCCTCAATACAAAAACGACGAGAGCACGGCACCCCTGCATACTTTCACTAACCAATTTATCACTGTCCACCAATGGAGCAAAGTAATTAAATGCAAACCTCAATGGCAATAAACAATTGTCTGCATTTTCACAAGATGCGAATCACTCAAAGCAATCAGCCAGCCACAGCGAGTGACTAGAAGGCGAAGCAGGCTGAAAGTGGGCTCCTAACAGAACTGCAACAAACGAGTGTTTGAAAGACCAGTATGCTCCGCTGTGATAGCGGCTTATGAACACACATCGAGTTTGGCAGGTTGATGGTCATTGGGGGAAAAGAACAGGGCAACGCTCCAACACCTTGACACCTCAGAAGTAGAGATAGCTTTAAAGGAAAAAATAGCTTTAGAAAATTACCTATTGTCACCTTGCACATCTTTTCTCTGTGATTATTTATTATTCACACCATTTAAAAATGCCAAATTAAAAATGGCATTTCGGAGCACAACCACATCAGACTGTTTTCTTCACCAGGGTGGCATTCGGTCAGGTGGGTGGATCTGATGTTATGTGATTTTGGAGAGAACATATATTTCAGTGAACAGTTAATGTGAGGTAGTAGTCTTCTTTAGGTTTAGCAGCTGTGAGGGACAAGCAACACTATGTTGATTTAGGAGCCTGCCTTTTTTTAGAATGAAGATCCACAGCTTACTGTCTGGGTTTTCACCCGGCTCATTCTTCCAAGGTCCGTTAATTTAAAGGTCTAAGGTATTTCTAGATTAACTCAGCACAAAGCGAGTTCATCTATAAATTAACTGTTACTAGAAGCGAACTTCGTGTGTTGTGATTGAGGCTTTACGATGTTTTCTAACACCACTGATGCCATGACAAACAGCAAGCAGCTTTTACTCTAACCATTAACTGACATCGCCGAAGAGGCGTCAGCCACGAGTGTGACGAGCTGAGGGACAGGAGGCAGAGAGAAAACGATTACACACGGGACAGACCAGCTTGCGCTGATCACAGCCTTCTGCCTTTACACGCACCATTCTTCATGGCCGACACTTTCTTAAGCTAAACTAAATGGCCTAATTAATCTGGCCTAATGGTGGGTGACAGCAAATATGCTACCACAATTATTACCCTATTAAAGATTAATATTCCACAGGAAAATTGAAAAGGGGGCTGAGGAGGGAGGGGGGAATTTCAGGGTGGGGTGGAGGGGGTGTTCATCTGAACTTGAAGCCAGGTGGTGTACAATGCTTATCCTTCCCTCTTTGTGTCCCTCTCGCTCTCATTGGTTAATGGTCTGTGCTGAAACGAGAGGGTAGGAGACTCGTGCTCGGGCTCTTTCGGTGCCTGTCGCTTTTGATTTGGCCTCCTCTGCCATTCTCTTTTTGCCCATGAATCCATAAGCAGCGCTGAGATCAGCTTCAATCTGTGAGTGCTGAAGGGACGCGCTGCCCGCGGCGCTCCGGGAGGCCGCCGAATTTTTCATCTGCGTTCATGGAACGCGACCCAGCACAGCGGGACCTGGAACCGCTCTTCCACACCATGAAGGTCATAGCAGATGAGGGTTCAAAGTAGGTCTGGTCTATAAAGTGGTAACAGTAATTATCGAAATTTAACAGATGTTTGCTTTAAATTATGCATATGTTTTTTTTTCTCATTCACATAACAATACCATCCTGTCCCTCATTTATAAAACAAATCTGGGCTTGAAAACATTGATCTTTATGCTTGAACTTTATGTGAGTTCTTCAGCAGACTACATGGAGATTGTGTGATTTTTAACCAGCAGAGAGAAGTCTAGCCATTCACTCATGACAGCACAATCCAGTGGGGGCAAAACAGACAGCAGCGTTAGCCAGCCAGCTATTCAGTGGCAAAATTATGTAAACAGGTACAGTTGGTTAAGTAAACAGGACAGTTGGTTTATAGGTAAACGTCAGTAAACAGGACAGTTGGTTTATAGGTAAACGTCTCAGAGCAAGAAGAGACTATGGGAGGAAAAAAGAGCCATCTGCAGTGTAGAACTGGTTTGGCTTTCTTAATAGTATCAGTTGGATTTGGCAGGCGTTTTTCAGACCATGTCATATATCTTTCCGTATGGCACATATGTCTAATTCAATGTTTAGGTCTCAAATGCAAAATCAACATTACTCTGTTAATGCTGACAAAAGTCAATCACTTCCCTCAGCATGTTTTGACAGACACTCTTTCAACATGCTTGAAATCATCAAATTCATCAGCCCGGCGACACTTTTCCACCACAGAGGTCTGCAAACCCCAAACAACTTCATAGTGTAGATCCCCTCCAGATTGAAAAATGTAAAAATAGGATTTTGGATGACATGTAAAAATACATCTTATAATTTTTGGACATAGCAGTTTAGTGGTGGATGTTTGGACAGTGCAGAGCTATAACCTGGCCTGGCTAATGCAGCACTGCAGGCTGGTGCTTAAGCAGAAGGTTTTAGTGTTAGCACAGCGGTGTGTGGACACACACCGTCCAGCCACGGCTTACTCGGTCACCGTATGCACACCAAAAGCTTACGGGTCAAAGGTCTGAACCCTCAGAGGACAGGAGATAACAACCTTTTATATCTCACAGTTTCAAACATGATCTTTTGATGCAGAGAGGACTTCTGGAATAATCTGGGTGACAAAGAAAAATGTGATAAAGAAGAGATGAAGGAAAAACACAGATGAGAGCTAAGGATAACAAACATGCAGGGATCTGAGTAGGATGAGAGAGAGACTGATTTGTCTTTCATCATGCTTGTTTCTGGTGTTGAGGAGATAGCAGAGGAGCTAGAGGAAAGATGGGCATGAGAGAGGCTTTATTAACTGTCCATCCTCATGTTTCACAGAGAACATGCACACCAGCATACTGCTCTTCACAGCCACCCCAAGAAGCGCACCACAATACAGACCTGTCCTGACAGAACAAAATGCTAGTTTGGAGAGTGTCACAAGGGTGAAGGCACTTATTTAACTTAACTGAAACCTGAGCAGAATCCTCTACCCAGTGCAGGGCTGAACACCTGGATTGATTACACAAAATCATAAATCATCACTGTTGTACAAAAAAAAGAAACCATCTAAAACATTCAGGTGGTCTGCACAACTTTGTAATGAACCTCATGCACCAACATCTTGTCTGTAGTCTGTTCTTAAACCACAGAACTGCACCTTTGTACCACTGAGTGGGCATCGTTTTAGTTCTTACCTAAGAACAAATCCCATATAAGAAAACCTTGGTGAATGTCAGAATGTTAGTGAGAACAGCTTAAATGTTCTTTAAGAAGAAGCTTCTTCTTAAGAACGTTTGGTGAACGAGGCCCAGTGTTTTTTAGTATACCATGTACCTCACTTTGTTGCTGTATTTATGGAATCTGAAAATTCCAGCTGCTCTTTGCATTGTGTTAAAACTGATGATGAATAAGAATAGAGCAATAAAACCGCTCCAAAATAAGTCAGGAAGCAAGTCTTTGTTCCTTGAACTTCCACTCAAATTAAGAATATTTTTTTCCTTCTTCTGTAACGTAAAGATTTGTCACAACAGAACAGCAAAGTTATATTTATCTACAGTGCTCAGAACCAGTTGCCTCTATTATCATATAGTTAATGTAGTGTTGAAACCGTGCTTCACCTTGTTCAATGTACAACACTTCAACTTCCCTGTCTATTAGCAACAAAATGTCTGAGAAAGTTTGCAGATGTGTGGAAAATTCCAATACACAAGTGTGAACAATGCAAGTCATGAGAAAAGACAGAAAGAGAAAATCCATTATGACTGGCTGCTCGCAAACTCCATCATGTCTAGAAGACTTCAAAGAGCATCCTGACACTATGTTTGGTCTCTTTTTATTATGTACAGTTTGGAGGTATAAGGTTTTGACTGATATGACAAAACAAATTGTTTGGTGTTCATCTATAAGTTACACCAATAAATGACATAACAATACTAATAGAAGTAAAGCTAAAAGTCAGAGCTGAGGGATCTGCAGTATTTCACTAAGGCAGACATTTTCACAAAGTTGACATTTTTTTGATTAGAGAATGAAGCAGCGTTCTCTGGCCAATCAGTCACATGCGCAGCGTTCCTGAGCTTTTAAGCCTCGGAGGCTTAAGAAGTGACAAGCTCTTCAATGCGAGGTTTATTAAAAAAAAAACAAAAAAAAAAACCTTATTTTAAAATATTCAGCAAAACAACAGGTGATGTCAAAACGGAGGGGAAAAACAAATCACATATGCTCACAGGAGAGAAGTTTCAGGAAGCCTTAGAGTAAAGCCAAGTTTTAGGATTGCAACAGACAGCATCTCAGTCCCTCCGCTTGCTCTCAGGCTCGTATTTTTTGATGCCGTTGGAGTCGAGTGCAGAGTCCTGATTGATGTGGGCACCAGGTGAACGCTCTGAGGAGGAGGTATACTCAGCTCTCATTTAGGCACGAGGTGGGAAGAGATAGTCTAAGCTCTTTAGGACAGAGCCAAAATCACAGATTTCTACTGTGAATAGTTTATCAAAATAACACTCCAGAAAGATTAGCATGTCTGAAACTATGGCAATCATAAAACAGTAGACATAAACTACCTAAATGCCAAACTAACGCGAAAGATCACTGTGTGTTATAAACACAGCACAGAGTAGTGTGGTAGTCCGGTCTCGGTCTTGTCTCAGTGACGGGATAAGGTGGACGCTATTGTCTAGGCCAGCTGAGTGCGATGCCTCTGACTGAAGCAACAGAAAACTGAAGTTTTTTTTCTGTCATTGATAAACATCAACGATACCTTCAAACTGAATAAAACAGGTTGAGAATCGAATTAACCCTTTCCTTAATGGTATAACCAGGTATTATCAGTTCAATGACAGACACATGTTCTAAGATTATTTATTATTTATATTAAAATTAAAGTATTACTGTATCATAAAGAATAAAGAATAATTTATATTGTTTGGTTTATATTCTGCAGACTTTAGGCTGTGATTCTGATTCTGAATACGTTTTAGAAGAAACACAGAATAAATGCATCATCACTTATGTAACCATTAGTTACTCTTAGTTAGTTACTCTTTCAAAATTGTGAATATTAATGATGGACAGACCAACAAAATTAATCCCACCCTGCTTAGTAATAAATCCGTTGTTAGAAATTTCCTCCTGCAAAGTTCCATTTCGGAGGTTATTTAAGATGGACTGCATAATTCCATGAGTGCTATTTTAATGTTTGATGTCTTCACTTTTATTCTACAGTAAAGCATAAAGCTAAAAATCAGGAAACCTTCCAAGAGTAGCTGTGTCTAAACTTTTGACTTGTGCTATATAATATGTATAATGAACAACAGTGATCAACTACAAATGATTTACTCACAAAACGCATTTTAATTCATTGTTTGCAACAAGTTTAGCACATGTCTAAAAGTCTAAAGCAATATCCCTAACCCTAGTGGTCCTGTTATCTATCTGTCGATATCTAGTAGACGGCACCTGATGACAGAGCCAGCTTAAACTCAAACAAATATGACACAGCACTCACTCTAAAGTTGTTTTAGCATCAGTCCGAAGTGTTGTTATTTTCATGAGACCCATGAATGTGTGTTCTGGTTTCCATAAATTTACGTGTGCGAGATCAGGTGCTCAGGTGACCAGGTAATAATTGTGACAGGACTATAAGTCACAGCAATGCAATCATAGCACTACTAGTGCACTAAAGGGAAAACTGTGTTGATGTTACTGAACTCTTCTAATGACTGCTAAATTAAAGCCGCACCCACCACTCATCCTAACCATCTCAGTAAGTAAAAGGCAATCTCTTCCAGCTTTTCTAAAAGATGCTGAAAAGACCACGTGCTCTCCAAGTAATATTACTCCATCATTATAAATGCACTTATAAACAGCATCCTCAGTAAGCGTTAAACACACACACACACACACACACACACACACACACACACACACACACACACACTTTTCAAAGAAAGCTAAACCTAGAGGCTGTCGAGGCTGAAAGCTGAAAGACTGAGTGCTGAGAGGAATATGACTTGCGAAGTTGCAGCCTTTCACCAGAGCAGCCAGGAGGACAGCGAGTTTGTAATTGCCAAAGTGGGGCACACTTTACACTGATGTGCAGATGGAGGGGTGACACAACCTGGCCACTTTACTCCTGACATCTGAGCCAAGACTGCTCCAACACGTCTTTAACTTAACAACACCTGCCACCCTGCTGACTCACAGAGAGAGAGAGAGAGAAAGAAAGAGGGAGAAAATGAAAGACAAAGAGAGAAGAAAGGAAAAAAGAAAGAAAGAGAGATACAGAGAGACAGAAACAATAAAGTGAAAGAAAGAGAAAGGAAGAAAAAAGTAGAAGAGAGCAAGAGAGAGAGAGGAGAAGATGGAAACAGAGAGGAAGAAAAAGAGAGGAGAGAAAAAAAACAGAGAGGGAGAGAGGAAGAGTGAGAAAGACAAAAAGAGAATGGATGAGAGAGAGAGAGAGAGAGAGAGAGAGAGAGAGAAAGAAAGAAAGAAAGAAAGAAAGAGAGAGAAAGACAGAGAAAGAAAGTAAGTGAGAGAGACGGAGAGGCTACACGCACAGCCCGAGTCGCAGAAGCTCCAGTCAAATATCTGCAGCCTCTCAAACACTTTCATTACTCAAAGAGACTCCCGTCAGCGCACCTCTGCTGAATCCGCTCTGAAAGGCACGGAGCATTAACAAAGTCTTAAGCAGCTCAGAACTCTGCTTCCACCAGACCTGCTGAACAACTTTCAGATTTAAGAATGCGTGCTTTAATATGACAGGCACACGTGTAAAGTTAGCGAGGAAGTTAGACAGCAGAGAGCTTTTAGAAACAGTTCTAAACTATTACTGAAAAACTAGGAGCAGAATATCTAAGGATTTTTGTTTACAACAGCACGGATCTCTCCCAGATCACAGTGTATGGCTTTCTGACAGAGGGAGCAAAGTACCTACCCCCAGGCCAGAACACTGCAGGCCTCCTAATAAATAACCAAAAATATCACAAGCTGAGCCAAGGCGGCTTCCCGCTGCCTGTCAGGCCAAGAAATCATGCTGCTATAATACAGTGCCGGAGCTTGTGGGCCTGAACGCCCAGTGCATGTCAGTGTGTGATGGAGAGCAGCGGGTCCACGCCAGGGCACTACACAGAGGTCAGGCACCCACACATTTACGTCGAGGCAGACCTCATTTACGTCGAGGCATTACAGCACCACGGACAGCAACCCTGCACTGCAGGTCTGACAGGCAGGAAACAAGGGAGAAAGCCTAAAGTAGGGAAACAGGGAAAACAGGCCTGTGCTAATTATAAACAACTGACATTCTGACATCTGATATCTCAGTTTTATTAATTAGTTAGTGCTGACAGTTTACTACATTTTATTACCTTTCAGCTGGACTTAACCCCTTAAACTACAACAATTTCATTTATGTTTACCTTACAGTGCATGGCATAAACAAAAAAGGCTTAGAATATTATCTTTCATATGACAAAAAAATAGTTACCTGTGACTGAAATGCACCTAACAGCGTGTACCTCCACAGGCACAAATAACAGCTGCAATTCAATTTGGCATGGCAAGTTTCTGTAAGCAACATCAATGTTCAGACACTCTTACATTAAAGAGTTGCACAGTTGGGCCAGATTTGGTGGATGCCTTCCCTGGCACAATTCTCAGAAGAGTTTACTGGAGACTTGGATTTTAGCCACTGCTGGTAGACCCGTATTACCGTACACTTCCATGCACCTGCAAATTCAGCTACTTCCTTCACACTATAGCCTTTGGCACGCCCAAATGCAATCACTCCTTTTAGCCAATCATTAACATCTGCTTTGGACCCATTTTCCACACATCGAACAAGACCTTCACTGCACTGTACCAGCACTTCTCAATCCATGATCCCCGTCACTCACACCCCTCAGATATTTATAACCCAGTCATCCTTGAGCCTGAAGTTACCACAACCTCAACAAGCAATGTGACTAATTAGAGGTGACTAATTTTTGTACGGTGAGCTTATTATATTACATTATATTATATTATATTATATTATATTATATTTTAGCCATAGCACACTTTGAGACATATTTGTAGCCGAGATGTTAAAAGATTACATCAATATAGTGAACATAAAATCTTTTCACATTTCAGTTGCCAACTAAACTATACAGGTCCATACATCAGTTCTGTACTTTTCTTACTACATTACCTCCTTAGCGGCTACTGCATAATTCATAGTGGTTATTCAAAAATAAGTCTTAAGTTTAAATTTATTGAAAGTTTAAATAATTAGCCTTAAGTTTAAGAGTTAACTCCTAGAAGCTCTTGCTTTTATTTTATTACACCATTCAAAAGCATTATTGTAATTTCATATTTAATTACATTCTGAGTTACACCCTGAATTATGTTTCCATTCTTCCATTCTGTATTGACATTTTTGTGTCTGCACCAAATCGGGCCCTGGCCTTCTGTACAAGTGCCCTCCGGAGTTGGTGTGTGTAATAACTGATCTGTTTCAACTCAGCTTAGCCACACTGAGGGATAAGAGCTGGCTTTTGCTCTATGAGATTCATAACTCTTGGAATTTATATGATACTCTGTAGAGCTCTTCTACATAACTAAATACCACATAGCAATTAAAAAGTGCAGAAAGTTATGCAACAGCTTTGCGTGTTGGAAACTGGGGTTTAAATCCCTGCACAGGCAGGAACACAAGTGCTCACGATTGACTATGGAAAAATAAATCTCTATGTTTGGTTTTATTTTCCTTTAGATAAGTCTAAAATGCATATCTAATGTACATTAAATTAGATTAATTCATGTTTATGAAGCCATTTGTATAATATCAAGAAATGACAAAAGAATACGTTTTTCCTTCTAAAAAGCAAGACCGAGGCACAACTTTCCATCAAGGTTGAAAAGGTTACTTTAAAGGTGCATCCTGATACAAATGACTGATTACCAGTAATCTGTAACCTAATCCAAATGATTACTATATTAAAACAACACAATTGGCTTTTAAACTGACATGTTTGCTGGTGGGCGGGCAATAAGGACTGTGTTACAAGATGACGTCACCTTGTCACAGAGAAATAAACCAGGTATGCTGAGAAAAGTGGTTTCTAGGGGAGAGAGTTTCTCCCTCTGGCGTGTACTTTGGGCTTTATAACTTTGCAGACAGTTTACAGACACAAAAAGCTCCATAACACACTGAAGGAAAAGGTAATCTGGAAACGCATAATCGTTCCCCTTTAATGTAATTTTTAGTGTATTTATTTTTATAATGCGTGATACAGTCATAAGCCGTAACAGAATAGAGTTAGCTTTTTGTGTTCTGGTTTACATGTCCGTCACTACCCAAGTCTGCTAATCATCAAATTCAATTCATGATCTTCTGATAGAACATATTCTGAATGAACATATTAATTAAAAATTCAGAATCTGCACTTCTGACAGAATTTCCCTACTTCTTTTAAATAAGCTTCCAGTGAAACATAATGAATATTGAATAACACCATACACTTTATTATTGCCTGCCATAATTGCAACTTCTAAAGGTAAAACAGAACAGACTGCGCTGAGGGTTTCGAAGCTACAGGTAGAGACACGGCAATGAGCTGTGTAAATTCAGCAGCAGTAGGTTCTTTATATGAGCACTCATGTGTGAGAGTGAGTCAGGCTGGATGCTGTACAGCAGCAGAAGCAGCAGCAGCAGCAGAGTCTGAAGCAGAAGTGCTGAGCTCACACTGCTCTCCTGCTATCAGCGCCGGGCCGAGTTGAGCTAAGCTGGAGGTAGCAGAGGTGAGAAACTCTTTTATTGTGTTGTGGGTTGGGTGGGGGTTTAATATTTGACGGCCGGCTGTTCATCACAGAGCTGCAGGAGTGAAGGCCTGGCCGGCAGAAAGTTAGAGTGGAGTGGATATGAATTTTTTATTTGACAGTTTTATGTGAGATTGCTTTTCATAGACGAGGCTGGAGAAGAGACACTGTGGATGTTTCGGGGAAGACGAAAGGGGTGGAGGATATTTCATAAGAATCCAAAGCAAACAAAAAAGCACTAGAAGAACTGCAGACATACATGGAAAATAAAGGAGCCATTTCTTTTTCCATGACCATTTCCCATCTTCTGTTATTCAGCAGAACTAATCAGGTTGCATTTGTTAGTGCGACTTGATATGCAGTCATATGCAAAAGTTTGAACACTCAAATTCTATGCTTTATTGAGTGTAAGCGATAATAAGCTAACACATCCTCCACATTAAACAAATCTGAATATGGCAATATGGCATTTCTGATAACTGCAGAGCTCAATAACTATTTATTAAAACACACATAAAATATAAAAAATGCTATTTTGTTTACAGGACAGTTTTTATTTTTCCCCCCAATATGTTAAATGTACCAAATATAACTTTGCAGAGGAGGCCAAAAAGTTCTTTACATTCAATGGAAGTCTCAATGCAATGAGATTTTATTCCAAGTGCTTCTGAAGCATTTCTGTTGATTCAATCAAGATGAATATTTTGTTTACACACTGTAAACAAAAGGACAGCTACCATGCACAAAAAACAAAACAAAAAAAAAATAAATAAATAAAAAAATTCATACACTCATCATCAGTTGCACAAATAGTTGCACCCAGTTGGAATCAACGGAATGAAACTTGGTGGGTAAGTTTGACATCGAGACATGTGCAATGTAAGCAAGGACGGGTCTTATCTCTGTACCTGACAGACCCAACTGCCACAGTTGTGGACATTAGGCAAGCAGTGATGCCCTCCATGAGTCATCCTGTTAGTGCCAGCACCACCGGGAGACGGCTGCACGATGCAGGACTACATGTAGACAGACCGTTACGACGACTGTCCTTAACACCAACATCACCAACGTCAACATCACCAAAGACTGCAATGGTGTCGTGCCAGACTGTCATGGAGTGACTCAGATTGGCAGCAGGTCATCTTCAGTGACGAGTTCTGCTTTTGTCTTGGTGGAGACGACCAACGAATCTGTGTGTGGAGGCACCGTGGTCAGCTACAAAATGAATGGTTTGTTGTCATGTATCACATGCTGCATGGGATGGATTATCTCAGCACACCATTAGGAAACTCTATAAACTCCATGCTGAGACGTCTGGCATGTTGCATTAGCAAACATGGCGGGGATGAGCCCATACTGAGAGACACTACTTCTGTATGTGTAGCTTAATAAATATTGCCCATATCAGTCTAAATTTATTATCATTTATTGTTCCTGGTAACCTTTATCCTCCTTCCCAATAGCACTGCAATCCAACACTTCCTTCTGGGTGCAACTATTCTTCTGATGATGAGTGTATATACTTTGGGCAGCGATGGTATGACCAAATACCTTGACATGATATATCTTACAAAAAAACTCCAGGGTGAAATATGCCTTATAACTGTGTAGCTACAATGAATCAGAATGATTCAGAAACTCATGGGTAAAAGCCAGCTTTGAGGCTTTAATGGAAAAGGTAAGGTGCAAACTCGCAGCTGTAAAGCATGCCAAGGTGAAAACCAAAAACTTCCAGAGAATGGCCAAAAAACAAGTTTGGAAGGACATTGGCCTGAGAAGTGTCAGGTGAGAGAGAGGCATGACAGTAACGAATGACATGAATGGGTGGAGCTAAAACTGCTCTAGATTGAATAGACAGGCATATGTAAATGTGCTTTTGTGACATCACAAAAATAGATATGACAAAACAAGCTATTTTTGCAGCTTAGTTTGCATATACAGACCATACAGATTGGTGACTGAATCATACGCAAGTCTTAGTTTAAAAAAGTAAGGAAAATGGAACTTTCCATGGTATGGGCTCTTTAATAAAAACTCTTTAGAGACGAGAAACCTCCCCCTCTTATTTTCCTGCAGGTGCAGTCATAAATCACCTACATACATGGCTATGAAAGTCTGCGCATGGCAATAAACGACCGCTCTCTCAGAGTCCATCATACCAAGGACAGCTGGCCAGAACACTGACGCGTTAGGAACGAGAGAGAGAGAGAGAGAGAGAGGGACTGCTAGAAAGACAGCTCGCTTTCCTTCCCTAAAGTGCCCCTATCCTTCCCTGCCCCGCAGCCTTTTTACATGCCCCTCCACGTTCTTTTATTTCTCCGTCACCCCCTCGCACCATTTAGGCTGAGAAATATGGGCACTCCCTGCTCCATGCTGAGGTAAGGATTTATGCTCCATTGACTTACCAGCTTCTTGACAACAAAACTTACAAGGAGACTCTGTTCCACTTTTATGGCTGAACAGCGCTGCTATATTTGACTTGGGAAACATTTTCAGCCTCACTCTACTGTCTGATAGACACTAAAAGACATCGCACTTTGCCACAAGCGATTGCCCACAAACTTCACTCGTCCCAATCCTTTGATAAACACAGCCTCAAGTTCGCAACTTTCTCTTTTCTCAAGAACATACGTTGCATGAGTGCAAAACGTGATGCAACAAAAAGCAAACTACCAGGAATGAAGGTAATTCCATGTGGTCTACAGGGAGATCTTTCTGAAATACTGATACGGGCATGACAGCCTAGCACAGCGCTCTGGGCTGAGTCTGAAATCTCTATATGGGTACAGAAGCTCACAAAGCAGAAGCAGAACTTTCAGAACTACAGTCAGAATGTTTGGAGGTTTTCTGCATGAGTAGAGGGTCTTCTGGAGGATTCTTCACACGGCAGATGATGCCTTCAAGTGTCATAACAAACCCTATAGTGCGAGTTGCCAAGCTGTGATGTGCTTAGTTTGTTAGAACATGTTTTCAGCTCTTCCTACCACCATGAAGAAACTCTAATATGATTTTCTTTTCATTTAATTTTGGATCATTATGCTAGCATTCCTTTCGTTGTACTATTCATTCTGTTTTACACAGTTAACTGGGAGTTTCTTCATTTCATTTGTCATCTTTGATGATTCAAGGTAAGGGGAAAAATGCAGAAGCTTTGGTGTCCTGAACAAATGACATGTTTGTGTTTTATTCAGCCCCCCAAGGGAAAACAAGTATGCATCCTCTACAGAGAACACACTTCTTTAATCCACAGTCACTGTTTGTTCAACATACTGGGACATAAATATAACATATAATGCAGTCTGTGCAAAGTTCCCATTGAGCCCAGGGTGCTCTAAACTGGTCAGCTTGCCCACTCTGTTCTGACTGGTCAACTGCCAGTGCGGCATACTGCAGTTCTGGAGTTCTGCCTCCACACCGCTGTGGCCATTCTTACAATTCTGCCGTATCAGGAACAGGAGAAAGAGCTGGAATTCCAACGAGGCAGCTGATAAAAGCAGCTTCTTACTAATACGGGCAATTTTGTAACATTTTGCATTAAGTGTTGACTAACTAACATGAAGTAATACATTACTTAACATGAAGTAATATATTAACAATGGTTAGCTAATGCTAAGTAAACATGTAACCATTGATACTGTATTACTTCATGTTAACTAATGTATTACTTCATGTTAACTAATGTATTACTTCATGTTAGTTAGTCAACACTTGCAAAGTGTTACCGGCAATTCTTAAAACTGCAGCGGCATCTGATGATCTGGAACAACAGGGTGAAAACACTGATGTTCTGGCTGGCTCATAAAAATACGGTTAAGTCAAATAAATAACCATGACCTGCTCCTGGGGTAAAGAGATTCCTCAGAAACTGTTGACCCCCTTCAGCAATTTCTAACTTGCTTCACAAAGTCAAAAAGTCTTAAAATATACACAATTCCTATGAAGGGCATATTCATTTTTTAACACAGTAAATGATCCCAACTGAAAGGTGCTGAGTTTGCATGTGTGATGAAATCTTCTGCTTAATGCAGAAACTTGCCCTAAACTAGTATCTATTCATGATGCACTGCCAACTTGCCTTCATGACCTACTCAGACCTACCGGAGCATGTTTTCCAACACTTAGATTTTACAGTCCATTTGGGTAAGTTCAGCAAAGACATTCACATGACCTAATTCACTGCTAGTCTTCTCCTGAAACAGAATACTTTGGGAATGCTGAACAATTCCTCCAAACTAACTCCACAGTAAATGAATCACATATTAAATCATAGATTCTGTGAGATCTGTTCCTTCAATATTGATGAAAAGCATTTTAAATCTGTGTTTCTGGCTTTGAATCACAGACACTCCATGAACTCTATCACACAGTGAGAAAAGGAGTCAGATAGCTCTGCACTGAGTCAGAGTATGTAAGCACAGAGCCTTCACAACACGTTCTCCAGCCACAGCACACCAGCCCAGCCTTCACTGGGCATCAGCGGAAACGAGCAGTGATACAAAACCCATTTACAATTAGGCTCCCCCATCAAACTCCAATTACGGCACACGCAGCACAGGGGGAAGTCAGATCAGTTCTTATCCCATTACAGAGCCTGATCAGGACCTCCTCAGGAAGACACAGGGAGCTGTGTGGAGGGGAAATAGAAGCATTAAGGGAGGATGGAATCATTAGGGCTGACTATTACCCAGTTTGGGGGGAGATTTCAGAATTTTTTATCACATCTCAGAATATAATCAGGCAGATGTAAAAGGAGTGGTCACATTGGTAGACTACTTTTTTAAATAGTCAACTAACATGTTAAATAGGGGTAAGTGACGTGTCCAACTGTGATTGAGCCAACCGGCAGATGTCAAAGTGTTGTTCATATAATCCTTACGAGCAATAGCTTTCCAAATTCCAAGTCGAGCAAAGACAAGTTTACAGTCTGAAGCTTTCTGCTTTAGTTTAGCACTCGAGCTATGAGGCTAATGTAGCTAACTAATAACAAAAGTTAATACTAGACTGTGGTAGTGTAACCACTCAAAGATACATTCTACAACCAGAACCCCTCCCAGTACAACTGAAACTCCTCCTCATGCAGTACGTCACTGAACATGTGATCCATGTCTTCAATGTAAATAATCAACGGGGACCAGACCAAACAAAATGCTTTACAGCAATATGGACATTCGCTACTATTCAAAACAAACTGCCATAACAAGCAGAGTTAATATATGCATTTTCTGTGCCACACATCGGATTTCTGTCCGACTAACCGTAGACACATTCCACTGCCAATGTGTAAACGCGTGTGGATAAAATCTTATCAGGATACAATACAGATAGTAGTCACATACAGTGTCCAGGACCAGTAAATGGGGTCTAAGTTATGTCAGATATAATTGGTTATGTGGTTTCTGGCACTTTATGACCTGCTGATATTAATTATGACAGACAAAAAAAGAAATCACAAAAGCTAAAAAGTTTGTACTACTTATTCCTAATTAATATTCTGAATTTGTAGCAGTCTTGGCAGCTTTCTGAGCAACATTCAAGCTGTAAGTTCTTTCTCTCACACACACACAAACACACACACACACACACACACACACACACGCACACACACACAGACACACAGACACACAGACACACAGACACACTCACACACACAAACACACACACACAAACACACACACACACACACACACACACACACACAAGACCCCTGCATTATAATAAATGAGCCCTACTACAATCTTTCAGATTTCCACCCTAAAATATCTGAATCATAATTACCAAAGCTTTTCTGCCCTGGATCTGGTATTTTGTGGCAAGGAATTCAGGATGGCCAGAATTGTTGATTTTGTGCAGGCTTTTATGTGTTTATTACATATATTATAGGCATATCTTTTATTTATAGTATATGCATTTATACCCAAATTTAAAATATTAAATAATCAAGAAAATACAAAATAGCATACATACACATTTTTGTGTCCTATCCTCACTAATCTTACACAAAATGAAACTTCAAATCAGAAAGAAAAACATTTAAACCTATGGTTGCAGTATTGCAATATAAAGCTTTAAATGTTATGGTTCTTATCATTTAAAGCTTCCTAAACAATCCACAAAAGGGAAATAATAATGTGTAAAGGCTTATATGGAGGTCACTGTAACTGCACTGCTTTTCTTGGCGGGTAAGGTTAGGTGCATGCAAGCAAAAACCTTTATTAATAGACTGCGAAAGAAGGTAATTCATTTTCAAGCCTATAACTGTGTGGCCCTGCAGCTCTGAGACAAGGGTCTCCCCTTGTCAACAGCAGGTGGAGGTCGAAGGGTGCCAGGTAAGGAAAAGTAATCATGAGGGAAACAGTGAGCGAGTGCAAAGAAGAGAGGGAGCGCAGACAGAGATGGATGGCCTGTGCCAGCGGGGAGAATATGAGGGATGCCAAAGCACAAGGCCCAACACAAACTGTCACAGCCACCTCTCCGAGTCCTAACGCAGATGGATAGATCCAGTGGTCAGAACTGATTCATGAAGAAATGAGGAGCCTCTTCAAAATGAAGCAGCAGACCACAACTCCTTCTCTTTCCATTTACCTCACCGAAATTATATTTCAAACAAGGCCATAGGGCAGCTGTGTTTCTCATCTGTGCGAGGTCGAGAGAGCAGACGGCTAGTTTCAGAAGAGCCTGCGTCAGACAAAACCAAAATGATAAAGTAGGGATGCACCGAAATGGAATTTCTGGGTGGACATGACAATTGATTAACATCATATTTCATATTTCTAACGTTTAAAAACAAGTTTACACTGTAATACATACAGGAGCACTGAGTGTAAGACAGGGTAACGATGGATCTTTAGTAACATGTACATAGCTATGACAACAATCTGACTATATTTCATAGAATTACTGTAAATTAGGGCCGCGTGGCTAATAACAACCGTACTTTCACCGTATGAGTTTCCACAACAAACATAGCAAGAGTAAATAAACCGGCAGGAATCTAGCATCAGGTGATGTGTCTAATATCACAGAAGTGGTGTGCTCTCCCAGGCCAGACTCATACCTGGGTCTTTAGTACAAACAAGTAAGTAACTTAACAACTCTGCTATTGAAACCAATTACAACTACACACCTACAAACTATTATATCACTGAGTACTGACCTGTAAAAATACTTTAAACGTGATGAATGTCAGTCCCACAGTTGTGTGTAAAATGTGTGAAGCAGTAATAGCAACGGTTACAATAAACCTGCATTACCATAATGTAAGCTGATACAGAAAAAGCTGTTCACTTTTCACTATGGTGCTCTTTCTGATTTGCAATTTCTGCTCAGCTCAGAGAAAGACTATTTCAATAACAATTTATCACCTCTCATTATTATATCCAACAACCTTATTAAGCATGTAAAATGGAATTCAATTCAACTTTATTGCCATTGTAACAATACAGGGTTGTACAGTATAACAAAACACGATCAGTAAAACACTTGTAATGGTTTTCTCTTACAGTGGATTAACAGTGCTGTGGTTACTTACAAGGAAAACCAAACCACTGAGTGGGGTGCTGGTGTTATCCACTATGCCATCCTGCTTTGTGAGATTAAAAGAGAGGAAATTCCACCATTGGTTACTAGTAGAGGGAAGGTATAGGGTAAGCCCCATAGTATGACATTACTGTGATACAAATTCGTGAGCATTGCAATAACATATTGCAATACACTGTGATTTATTGCCCTTTTTGACCTGTACATAATATGTCAATAAAGGAAAACTTTGAGCTGTTATAGTCCACAGGAATCCACCTCCTTTGAAGTGTAATGTGTAATCCTGTTTGCTATTCAAATAAATAGTTTTTATTATTGTAGTACCAATTACTGGCATCTGTGTATCAATACGATATTGCCATACAAAATATCACTATAAATAATATGTTTATGTTTAAATAGGCGACTTATTAGAGAATTACAGACTAAATTAGACACCAATATATACATCCCCATGACAGAACAAAAGAATCTTTGGAAAAATTTAATGCATTAATTCCATAGTAAGATTTGTCATAGGGTTATGAATTGCCACGCATCAACAGAGGGAATTCTACAGAGAAGCTCTGTAGATGAGTTCCTCACGCGGGGCGGCTCCAGCCTGTGCTGCAATGCAGCTCCACTCTGTCCCGCACAGTGCCTGAGCCCAGGTAATGATCCTTAATGGGCCACACGTGGAGGGGGCGCTGGCTGGACGAGCGCCTAATGGAGAGGGCTCCCAGCGGACAGTGCTGCCTGACGCTCCGCCAGATTAAAACTGATGGGCCGGGTGTGCGGGGGAGACGAGCGCGGCCACCCCCTGCCCTACCCCACCCGGCTGGCAGTGCGGAAGCCGCCCGCCGCCAAAAACCTCCGGCTCCATTATTCAATTTCTGCACTTTAATGGCCAATAACAGATCTGAATTAGTCTGCCAACAGCGATTTCACCTCGCAGCAAATTGCAGGTTTTTCAGACTTCAAATGCATTTAGGTGTTTGCCCCACACAAAAGCGGGCGACAGGACGCTTTGACAAAGTGGTTCCTGATTTCTAATGCTTGATAAATGAGTGGCGGGAAAAGGAGAGAAGAACGGCTGCTGCGGTTGCACCCCGCTGCTGCCTTCCCACTGAAAGACCATCAGGAGAGGGCAACGGCGACTAATCACTACACACACATAGAAATGCCTGCTTAATAAATGACACGGATGGAGGGACATTTACAGAACTGCACTGAGGGGAAAGAAGGGGATTTAGCAAGAGTGCCATTTGCGGAGGCTTTCCGAGAGGCAAATGGTCTCTTTCCACATTAATAAACAAAGGGCCTATAACTGCTATTGAATGACCTTTCCTGACCTCAGTTTAGTCTAGTCCCGGTCGTTTAGACTACAAGAAGCTCCTCAGAAGCTGTGTATTAGCCTGGAAACCGAATGTGGATAATAAGTGAACTTTAGGTGAACTCTGAGCACTTGAAGTACACAATTCCATGACTTCAGCTTAGAAACTGCAGCTGAGGGTTCAGCAAAGATGAACCTTCTTTATCAGAGTTTTATAAATATATTGGTTTGTGAGTCCAAGAGAGGCAAATTCCACGTGTGTTATCTTAGGTGGTCATATTTACTTACAAAGCTAATCTGCACAACAAAATGCTTAAAGCCCCGAGTAAAATATTTAACTTGTTTGCATGATACTAAAATTGAGGGTTATATTAAAGATCCAGCAAAGCATGCACAAATAATGTAAGATATAAAATGATTAAAAAATGGCTTAAAAACTGCTAATTAGACCTAGCTGAGAATTGTGTGGGTGTGGCTAATAAGCAGTTCGATTGACAGCTCTCTCTTCAACACTCCGAGCATGCTCCACCACTGATACAGGACTAAAATCATTATCCAGCTGTTATGTGAAGCTAACTGGATGAAAAACATGTAGATGGATGGATGAACAAACAAAAGCACAGATAAAGCATTGTGCAAAAGAACAGATGAATAGACATGCAGATGGATGGATGAACAAAAGAACAAATAGACTGACAGATGAAGGAATGCGCAAAGGAATGGATGAAGATACATGCAGATGGATGGAAAGATGAACCATCACGTGAATGAAGGACCGGACTAAGCATCAATGTTAACATATGGATAAACTAATTAACGGGTGTCAGGTAGCTACAGACAGGTGGTCTAGCTTGCCAGCGTCTGGTTAAGTATAGTTAACTTCAGCTCTGCCTCTGAATGGAGCAAGAGATATCAGCCCTACAGATGTATTACACAAAATTAGGTCCAGCCAGTTTACATCAAGACAAGAGAAATACAGCAGATATTCATGAGACTTTGGGAAGGCAGCCATAGGACATATTTTGAACATGTATATTGTCTAGAGGAGCAAAATTAAGGAAGACAACACACATTTAGCTTTAGGCTTTAATTAAACTCTCACTGAAAGTCAGCAAGGTTCTCACTGAAGGTCAGCAAGGTTCTCACTGAAGGTCAGCAAAGTTCTACATTGCAGCATAGGTTGTCACATATCATGGATATGGAAAGAGGTTAATAGTGCAACACTCCTAAACAAACATGAATCTACATGATACAACGTATTTCAGAAAGAATACTGCCACACCACAGTGGGTTACAAACATGAGGTCAAGGCTGAGCCAGCACAGAGACCTTGAATGAACCTACATTACTCAGAAGGTCCAGGCTTGAGGTCTGCAAGGACATGAAAACAGAAGCCTGAACCTGAACTGTGCATGTTAGTTTGAGACTCCATCCAACCAAGCCCACCAGGTGTTGTTATAAAGCGCTTGAGTTGATCACAGAAACGGTCTCAAGTAACTCTACAGAGTTACCTGAAAAGCTGAGCTTTTGCTATAGCTGACATTGACTTTACTCGTTTGAAAAAGTACGCTGACACTGACATTTCCTATGGAACAGCTGTGTCCATGGCAAATGTGCTGAAGACACAATGTGCCACTCCTCCTGCTATCACAGTGCAAAATACTATTACAAGTTGAACACTGTACACAGCAAAATACAGTTTCTATCTGATGTAACAACCAGATCATAATGTTTCTTCTGTGAAGACGTCTATGATCAGTTCCTTTTAGCAAGCTTTCTTTTTGCAACTGTTTGGAATTTGACAGGCTTGTGTAACGTAGATATCAAACTTCATACAGCATGTCCAGATAGCCTTTCCCATTAGGATCCAGAAGGCAATAAGCAGTTGTAGCAGCTCAGGGATAAAGATAAGTGTGTGAGAAGCAGCTTGCTGTTAAGGTCTATGGAGAAGGTCAACCGGGACAGAGATGTGCTGAGCCAATGAAAATCTTTCACTTTACTCATCAAGCACATTGTGGTGGCTGTCTGTCCTCTGAACACTCTCAAGAATCACCCTATAATGTTACTATGCTGTTTTACCTCTAGGTGGTGCAGAGGGTAGGGCTTTCGCCTCACAGCAAGAAGGGCCTGGGTTTGATTCCCGACCAGCATCCTTTCTGTGTGGAGTTTGCATGTTCTACCTGTGTCTGTATGAGTCTACTCTGGGCACACTGGGTTACTCCCACAGACCAAAGACATGCAGTTAGGCAAACTGGTGAGTTGGAGATACTAAAAATGCCTGTATGTCTGCTCTGCAATGGACTGACACTGTCCAGAGTGTTTCCGGCTCCAGCATCCCCCCACAACCCAGAAGGATAAGGAGTGTTTTAACTTTGACTTACTGTGTTGCTTTAACTTTGAATGAATTGAGCTGACAGAAAAATAATCTGCCTCAAGCTGCGCTGACCTACTATCTGAAGTTCAGTGGCAACCCAGTAACTAATTTCATTGTGCTGGAGGAGCAATATCTTCTAGCATCTATTGTCTTGAATGTCAAAGATTGTTTTTAGCTGTTTGAGGTGATTTTCCTGAAGTATGATGTTGTAACCCTGGACAGGGAACAGTAAGTGAAGAGAAGCTGTTTGTTATTTTATCTTTTATCTTGGTTGGAAACCAGCTCTTTGATATGGATAGTTGCAAACATAAGAAATCAATTTATCAATTTATAGCATTTTTCCAAGCCCTAACAATCAAAAGCAGATATATATCATTTTGTATCATGTTGTTGTTTGGTAGGTCCACACCAGAAAGCACCTACTTGAATTTCTGCCATTCTCTGGCTTCACACAGTAAACAGGGAGGGATTGATAGCTTCAACACTATGTATCAGTCATGCTCACTCTCTCTTGCCGCCCCCCACCCTCTCTCTCTCTCTCTCTCTCTCTCTCTCTCTCTCTCTCTTTCTCTCTTTCTCTCTTTCTCTCTCTCACACACACATTCTCTCTGCCTCAGTGCACCCACCACTCACAACAGATGACTATCACTGTACTTCACATTCAAGGCCAGGTCAGTTCCTCTAATATCCTCACACCAGGAGAGAGGTGTGTGTGTGCTGAATTTCACAGCCTGTGGCTGGGTTATTATCAGGTTTGAAGGTAATGTTGATAGGCAGGCAGGTGCATGGAGGATCTAAAAGGTCAAAAGAAGATAAGGAGGGCACACACACACACCACCACCACCACCACCACCACTATCAGCTGCTACCTATCCAGGTTCCTAATTGCTATACTACATTACTATATCACTATTGTTAGAAATTTGGGTAAAGTTGTTAGACATGTAGGTATTCAGGAACATTCAGGAGTCAGGAGACTGGATAGCTTCAGTGTTGTCTTGAGTTTATTTGCACATACAGAGATGTATGGGTACAGCTCGGTCGATCAGCAGTCTAGTCTAGTCTAGTCTAGTCTGCAACAGTCTTATTCACGTGCACACAGAATCATGCATGGGAACCAGGTTTAGGTTGTCAGTCCTGTCCTGAAAATGCAAGATTTACCAAAAAAAATACATATTTTTCAGCATTTAGTGTCCACTTTAACCTTTATTAGTTCCCATTCTTTCCCAAAATACTCCAAAAAAATCTGCAGAGATATTTTTCCACAGTTCCAAAATTCAGTTGCTTGCATTTTCTGCTTCTTAAGATTCAAGTATTTCCAAATATATTCTGCGGTCTGTCCATTGTTCTAAAAAAAAAAACAAAAAAAAAACCAAAAAAAAAAAAACCAGCAGCTTCTTTGCATGATTTGCAAAGTCTTCTTGACAACTATGCATCCTTTCAGACCCATAGTGTTGTCTGCTCATAGTAGAAGACTAGATAGAATCATCTCTGGATTTTTTTCTGCTTGATATCCTGCTCACTCTCAAAGATGAAAGCTTGAAATACTGTGTATCTGACATTCACAGTTTTGGAGGTCTATCAGGCCATGGCTGTTTGGAGACTCATTTTATCTGTAACGCTGAATCATTTTGAATCACTGAATCACCTCCTTAGAAACATCTCCTGAAAATGAATAATGATGGCTTCTTGTTCTGGAAATGAAAAATAAATGGTCCCTGATTTTTGCACAGCATTATATGTCAGTGGTTCATCTGAAATTAGGTGATTAACAGAGAGCTTGTGCTCTCTTTGCTGCAGTACTCTACTCTTGTGGGAAGGTTTTACCCCGGATGTTGGAACACTGTTGTGAGGATTTGATTACATTCCGGCACAAGAGCACCAGTGAAGTCAGGTGCTGTTGCTGGATGATTTGTTCTGGATTCCACTCATCCAGAAGGTATTGGATGATGTTTCACTACTCCGCAGTACAATGCTGGGGGGTTTTATAGCCCTCTAGCCAACACTTTGCATTGGGCATGATGACCTTAGGTTAATGTGTGACTGGTCCAGGGCATCTGCTTAACACATAGATTCCCTTGAAAAAAAGAAGGAAATAAGGAAAAACAAGCAGCTCACTACTGCAGTGTACTTCTGCTTATCCACCTGCGCATTACTGTTCAATCAGCAACAGAGACATAATTCAAATGAACTCAATGGACTAGGCCTGAACAAATGGTTATTGCAATATTGACCTTTGCAATGCTGATATTGCAGAGTGTTTCTGTGGGTGTTTTGGCGAATATAATCTAACAAAAGTAATTTATTTAGGTGAAAACAAGGCAGGCCATATCCATAGAGTGCAGCAATTAAAGACAGGTAAAGATTACCTTATAGTCCATCTATGAGATTTGTGTGAAAGTGTGAGAGGAGACTGCAGGCATGTCATTACCAGAGGGTGGGGATGCTTTGTTTGTCTAAGAGTTATTTACCCATCGGACACATTAGAGGCCATTCAGACCACACAGCCTGCGTGCTTAATGAGGCTGACTGCAACACGTCGCATCCACCTCCAAGGGCGGATCTTTTACTCACATGCGCGTGCTCGCACAACGCTCTCTAAGGACTGTTCCGCTACAACAGTCCCCGCATCACCCAGCCTCCTTTATGCAGCATGCTAATCAAGCCTAATTAGGCCCTGTTAATGCAGCGCTCATGTGACCCAGCTAATTCCCTCCTACAACAGAGCAGCGCTGCATTGTTCAGCCTTCACCCACAAGACGACAGCAACACAATAACCAAGTCGTCTTAATCAACAAAGAGGGCTGGCTTTGTTTGTCCCGATGAATATGCAGACATCTCTTTCAGGAGGGCGCTGAGTGGAATGCGGCTCAGACGGCAACATCCGGATCTGCGTTTGACAAGAGCGGCCTCAGAGAGGATAATTACTTGTTAATTAATTAACAAATCAAGTCAACAAGACCAATAATTACTAATTATAATTAATAAGAAAAGTAATAAAGCTATTTCTGAGCTCCTGGCTCACAACAAACCCATGATGACATCTGCGCTAAAGACGGGAAACGAACACGAAATGCCAGATCAAGGCTTCGAGTATTTCCCACTGCTTAAGAATGCCAGACAGCCTGACAGAAACAATCACCTATTATGAAATTCATCCCTGGAAGAGATGAAACACTCAAGCTGTGAGTGAATTCTCAAGCCGCATCATTAGGGGAATTCACTGACTTTTTATTTCAGAAGTCTTTGCCCAAAAAAAAAGACGGCAGAAAATTAATGATGCTCTTGACAGCTTAAATTTCAGCCCCTACTTTTGGAAACTTACAAGGAAAAAATAAATACAGGATATGCACTATAATACGGTCCTTGACTAGCATGCTTTAATACATAAAACTGTAAAAATAACACGATTACAAGACTTTTATCAATAATCTGTTATACACATCTCGCATCAGTCTTTGGCTTCTCCATTGAATCTCTCCTAGGTCTGATGCGAGTGCCTTTGCATTTCATTTGTTTAACTGTAATCCTCATTTGTTTAGCATAACTCCACAATCCTATAGTTAGTCTTGCTGTGCCAGATCTCATAATGAGAATGTCTGGGGAGACTTACTGGGTGATAAATTATGAGCCAATGTGGGTGAGAACGTAGACTAATTAGGGTTGGAACAAACTGAGTACAAAGTTTCTGAACCAAGGCAGAGCCTAAAGTAGGGAGTGATGGTGCGCTCGTCTGATAGATGTGGAGAACGCATGCATTAAAAATAAGCCAGGGAAAAAGTACTTCAGTTAACCCAGACTATATTTTAATTTTAAGATATCATTGGACTAGCGATAAAAGTTGGGTTACCTGCAGCTGTATGAGGCCTCTACTATTCACAGATGCAAGAACCCATTTGGAGCAAATGTGATGTGTAAAGAAGAGGCAGCTATGTTTGGGAGAAGACAAGCTGTTGGATTTGCATTTGAGCAAAATGACTGTCTACAGATTTGAAAAAAATGGGGGGGTCGGGGACTGATGCATAGATTTTACCACAATCCAGCATCAAATGCTGTGCTATCCCAGAGGAAGTCCTAGAGTGACTTTGTTTCTTCCTCATGCTCTTCTTCTTCCCATCATCATCACCTTGGCCTGCTCATTAGTGGTCCCTGTTACTTTAGTACAGCATCTTCTCAAAACAATACAAAATATAAAACAATATCTAATGCAAAATAATAAGTACAACTGAACAGCACAACTGACCCTGAATGAATTCTCTGCCTATTGAATGAAACCTGCCTATTAACAGACGGGTTGAAATCACTGAACTTTGTCAGCACTAGCACCGGAACCCTGCTCTACAGTCTATGCACTGTTTTATAACTTTATAAAGTGCTGTGAAACTCAGAAGAGACGTGTGTTGTCAAAGAGAGCCACATGTCACTTTTAATATGCAGTCTATCTGAAACAGCTCATTTCCGCCATTCTGCTGCCTGGGCAGAAACTGGTCCTGCTCTTCATTTCACATGTCATCAGCAGCCCAATGGAGAGGCTTCTGTCTCCAAGACCTCTCTCCAGGCAGCACGAGACAAATAGCATGCGTCACTTTCCTGATTGGAATATTTTGCCCATCCGTAATCGAAGGGAATGTTTTTCATGCCTTTGTTTCAGCATGCTGATATAACCCTCCGGCTTATGCTTTCTCCTGTACACTCTTAAAATGGAATGAAATACAGTTGCCGTCATACATATCAGTGATATATATATATATAATTCCTCTGTTTTACATTATTAAACAAATATGTGAAACATCATAAAAACTGAAATATAATAAATAATAAATGTAAATAATAAAATTATTTTTTACTTGCACTTTTGTTTGTGAATTGTCCCATCATTTCAAAGCCTGTGGCTACATAAGGTGTGCTAACAGAGACGTCCTGTACTGCTTCTGTTGTTTTACTAGATATTTAGTGAAATATGTTTTCAAATGATATCAAACCTCTAATGGACAAGTCCCTGAACAACATACCCTTTCTTAATATGTAAGATGAACTGTGATAAACTGCTTGTCTAATATCCTTGTAGAAACTGTGAAATAGTTCCCTTGTTGATCTACTACCTTTCAAACTTCTTGAATTTGTGTGCACTGACTAATCACCATTTCTCATTTACATCATCATTCAAATGATCTGGTAAGTGCAAGAGCTATATTTACACATACCTGTAGCGCTGTTTAATCTTTTAGGTTTTCTGTCAAAATGTTAAGCCCTTTTTTGGCCAAAAACCAAAAGTGCTGTTTTTTTTTTTAACCATTTAAAGGTGTGCATGTGAAGAACTTTTTATGTATTTATAGCATTTTGGCAGATGCTCATATCCAGAGTGACTTTGATCATTTTACTCCGGTAAGCGAAGGTAGTTTTAGGAGTATAACCCAAGGGCTCTTATTTGTATAGCGCAGGGTCTTTGCCCATGCAGCGGAATCAAAACCTAGTCCACAACCACTTCAGGTATAAAGAATCTAGAGTGTATCAATCAGAGTTTTTCATAGAACTGCACATCTTGGCAGAAAGTCTTTTAACAACCTTGATTTTGAAGAGTATAGTATAAATCTGAGTGACGCAAAGCCCAGAAAGACACAAAAGACAGCACAGCTGAACGACAAGATTCTGATACATATGCTGCTGTCCTGTCAGGTCTGTGAGGGAATTACTGTGAGACATGGCTGTTTGAGTGAATCACATTAATGGAGAAGTCCACGCTCCTCTGCCTCTCTCTCCTGTGTACTGGTATGAGCTGATACAGGCAGAAGGCACACTACCATCTGTGACAGTGCTCTTAAGTTGCCATGTGGCATTAGGACTGCGTGCTGGGCTCAAAACGCTTTTTCAGCACCTCAGGATTTTCAGTGAGGCTGCGGCAGAGAGGCTGTGTGGGAAGGTAAACGGCTAACGTGCAGTAAACACTTTTCTAAAAGCACAGCTCAGTGCCTGCAGCCTCCGCTGCGCTCCCCACTAATCCCACACAGCCACATACACACACTCTCAGAGAGGCCTGGCGGACTCTGCACTCCATCAGCCAGCAGGAGGAAAATCGCTCACTCCATCTGACCAGTACCTACTGCCTCCACGCACTACCATCAGACGACACTTTCACAGTGATTTAGGGAGTGGGCAATATAATGATATTGTATCATTAGTGTCATAAATTGTCACTGAGCATATCTGAGCATATCATATATAATATTATGAGTACTTCAAACTACATTAAAAAAGAGAGCATAAATAGTCCTGTTATACTGAAGTGCAGTATTTCAAAGGCTGAATAAAAATCTCTATCATCATAGTTTTGATAGTATTTTAGAAATGATGCTCTACTGCTTCATTTTTGTCTGTTCCAACTTATCAAACCTCAGAAAAACTAAATATGACACACAATTAGATGTTATTGCTTTGTCTTATCATCCACCCCAACAGTGATTATTAGGGATATACAAAATGTTGATATTCTAAAGACACAAAGGGACACCGTGGGATTCGGGTGGGATATCAGAGGAAAAGCTCAACGCATTATATCAATTAAATTTAGTTTCAGAATGTCATAGCAACTAACAAATTCCAGAGATTCATGGAGATTTATATCATCGCTGTCCAAAGAAATGCAAGTTCATAAAAGAAATATATCTCCAAAAGGCAACTTCACAGGAGAGGGCAAAAACCAAATTTAAATGCAAGTCAGGGGAACCAGAGTTTTTTCCCAAGCACGTTTGAGCTATTTCTGTTGGTCCATTCACAATAAATTTTTCACATAATGTCAACGGCAGCTGCTGTGTTCAACTGATGCTTACAAGTAAAAATCTACAAAAAAGGAGATGTCTTTCTTTGGACAGTGATATTTTATTTATTGTGATGCTAGAGCTGCACGATATGGGCATAAAATGTCATGTTCGATAAACCTGTTGGATATCAGAAAGACAACATGAAAAGTGATAAATTATTACATCATGGAAAATTGAATCCCCCCCCTGCACATATGTTTTAATATAAAGAGTCTGAAGTAAATATAGTAAACTTCCAAACTGTACCATTCACTCCTGATCTGAACAGTCCAAGCTATGCTGCAAAAACAAACTCATTTACAATCATAAAATGCAGGACATGGGCAGTTTAAAACGGTGTGAATATACAGTATTGATAGCAAATTCAAATACCAATTAGCAAAACACAAAACTACAAAAGTGTCATTTACTATTGTGCAAAAAAAAAAAAACCTGTTTGCTGTAACAGTGACTATTACTGCTTCACACCTTTTATACCCCACACCAAGAGTGAAAATAAACGACATGTTTCAAATACATTTACAGGCATCAGGATTGAACAGTTTTTAAGCAGTTTATCTAAATGCCTTGCGCTCCACACAGTACAGCACAGTTGAAGTCCAGAACAGGGGAACACTTGCCGGTTGAAAGCTACTCTGTAAATTTACATCACACTGTAACTGTATCAGCTGTGTTAACAAGTGCTCATTAACAATGTGCTTATTGTGGAAAGTCTTATTGCGGCAATAATAAAAATGTGATCTACCCTGAACTGCTACTCTGCTACTGTATGCTGTCATCGTCCAAGCTGTGCTCCGATTCACTCACTATTAAAGAAAGAGTGCTCTATAATCTGAATCTGCTATGTTGTTCAAAAAATCCTGCTGGGCTATTCTATTCTATGTCTCCAGAGGTGATATAGACAAAGCTTTCTAACATAAATGCAAGATCATTTATCAAACAAATCAACATGAATGTACACAAACATGAATCCATAATATGTTCTGCTCCTCAAGACAAAATCAAGTAATTTTAGTAAAATATAAGACAAAATACGAGCGTAAACAAAACAAGCTGCCATTGCTTAACATAGCCAAAGCCCTCGTTTGGTTTCAAACACCAGGGGAGCAACAATGTACTTCTTCAGCTCATCGACTCATCTAACAGAAGCCAACAAAAGTGACACTTGAAATTTCCCATATATGATACCTTCTATCTCTGAACCTAACAAGAACAGAGCAGCCCCATTACTTTAAACCTATTTTAAACAGTTCCAATGCCTCTATCACAATCTTCACAAACACTAAACCTGCCCACAATCGCTATAATGTACATACTATATGTACATCTTTTTAAATGATTGTTATGCATGAACCAGGAGACCTGTACCTTTTAATTTCAGACCATGTTTCTACATTGTTTTTAGAGCTTAGTGAACCAGGGTGCGCACCTCCAGCTCTGACAGGGTGAGCACTTTTGTTGATGTATAAATCACAGCATGTACCTTGAAAACCAAGAGTGTTCTCATGTAGCCTAATGGATTTGATGGCAGTTCGAGCAAAGGTTAGGCTGTCACTGGAGTTCCTGCCTTTATAGCAGAACCCCATGGTGATTCATCAGTCACACACAGTCACAGTCTGTCCCACGACTGACTGAAATGATCCAGCCAAAACCATAAGGCGTGCAGCAAGTGGATTCTGTTTTAGAACATCACAGCATCTCATGCAATGTGGAGCTCAGAGATTCAAAGATTGTCAAGTGTTGCAGAAGCCCAGGGAGAGAGAACTTAAAGACAAGAACTACTAAACTATTAAACTATTAAACTACTATACTAATATACTATAACACCATATAAATGCAACACACTAATCAGCTATAGTTCAGCAATGTGAGAAGGGAAGGAAACGACTGCAATTCTTAATATTATATACTTAATATACTTAATAGTATAAAACCCAACAATAAACAAGCCATCTCAACTTTATTTATAATAACCATATAGAACTATATTTATATATAACCACATAGTACCATCACACTGCAATGCATGTGTCATGACAATGTATACATGTACAATTATAAACTGACCTGCAAACTGTACTAGCATAAAAGATACTTTCATATTTATTTATGGCCGATTATTTGGTGTTAAATATGCTTATAGAGGATTTTCTTACAGTTATAATAATACTACAAATTCTGATCATCTTTGCTATAATACAGTTTATGAATAATAAAATAATTACAAAATATTAGCAATAACAAGTTTCTCCAAAATGGTAAACTTCACAGCACTTCAAGGCAGAAATATTCCACACTTTTACTGCAAGTTAATGCAAAGATATTTTATTTTAATTCATTTTGGAGTATTTCTATTGGTCCACGCATGATGAGTGCCAAGCCACCAAGCTCAAATGATGTAAAGAATAAATAAATAAAATATAAATATTAATATAAAAAACTTAAACACTTGTGTGCATGCTATTTGTTCTTTGTTTATGCCATGTATATGTCCCCATCAAAAAAACATCAAATACTACATTATTCTACCGCTCCAACCTTATAGCCGGAGAAGAAAGTTCCTCCAGGCAAGTTGAATATACCCAAAGACAAAACCGCCTTTAACACATTAGTACACATCTCTATACCACACACCATTAAGCCCTCTCTCCCTTTTTACCACTGTCAGAAAAGCAAAAGTGCTACTGAGGTTTAATGTAGTAGGACAGTTTCTCAAGACCTCCGCTGTGTGAGCGTGTGAGTAGCTGACCTTTGCGCTCGGAGCGTTTCTTGCGCCTCCTCTTGACCCTGGTCCTCATCAGGCAGTAGTAGGCGCCCATGCAGGGTGGGCAGCCCAGCACCAGAGCCATGACTGACCAGCCCTTAAACACCAACACCAGCTTCCTCTAGTGCTCCTCTTCCTGACACACTCGCTGGAGGTGTGAACAACCCCGCTCTCCCAGAGCACTTCTAACCAACACACACACGTGCTCCGCACACAGGCATACACGCACGTGGTCCGCTGTTCCCCCCTCCTAACCACTCAGCACTCTGCAAGCGGTGGAATCAAAAGACAGGCAGAGAGAGAGCATACTGCTCATAGAGTTTTCAGGGCTCAGCTCAGAAGGGAGGGACTGAAATTCTCTCCCTCTCTCTCTCTCTTTTTCTACACTGCTTCCTGGACTATAGCCAGGGCTCTGTTTGAGGGAGTACAGTCAAAAACCAACTAAATAAATACATACATACACACACAAATATCACTATTCATCAGATCATCTTATCTAATGTACAGTTTAAGAAACATTCAGACACTTTGACACTGTCCATTTTAACGGTCAGCGTAGTTGGGGCATAACCATGTCCACATTGGTCAGAAAATGGATCAGCATGTTGAACCGAAGCTTCCGGCGCACTACTATGCCTCTATGTAAAAGAAGAATTAAGCTGTCTTCTTATTGGTGGATGACCATTAGTGAGCTTACTTTCACAACAGTTTTCAGAACAGATTTCAGATTGCTAAAAGCTTATTTCTGATATTTATTTGTAAACAGGTTGTGGAATTAATTGTTGGCAGAGGGCTTAACTACATCCCTACGCATATATTCACTTGCTAAAACAGTAGCTTGTTACATTTATGCAACAACAGCAGCAAGACATCATATTAAGAAGCAGAGCAGATTAAAAGGCAGAAATAGTCACATTAAAGGGGTCAATGCCACTGCATGAAATTATTTATTACTATATATGTGCTTGGATAGATCAGCAGCTCTTCACATCCCTGTTATGATAAGGGCAAACCATGCATGCACCTACTAGGGTTTGGTCATGTGGACGTATCATTTCTGGTTCAATTCAACAATACCCCCTGAGTTCTGTTGTTGTTGTTTTAATCAATGCAACCACTGTGTATCACAGCTCATCAGCAGCCTGACCACAGCAGCTCCGCATGGCAACGGTACTTCAGTAAATACCACACTGACCCCAACTAGTCTTGTGGTCAACAAATCAGCACATTGTCACTGTGTTCACTGAGAGCCCCATTGCTACTAGAACCACTACTGTTGTAAGAAAACGTTATATGTCCAAAACTATAACATCTCAGAACCACAGAGCCCCATTGCTACTAGAACCACTACTAATGTAAGAAAACGTTATGTCCAAAGCTATAACATCTTAGAACCACAGAGGCCCATTGCTACTAGAACCACTACTAATGTAAGAAAACGTTATGTCCAAAACTATAACATCTCAGAACCACAGAGGCCCATTGCTATTAGAACCACTACTGTTGTAAGAAAACGTTATATGTCCAAAACTATAACATCTTAGAACCACAGAGGCCCATTGTTACTAGAACCACTACTGTTGTAAGAAAACGTTATATGTCCAAAACTATAACATTGTAGGAAAAGGAGAAAGCTAAATCAGAAAAAAACACTGATGACACTGATCTGGCAACCTCCACACCCAAAAACATCATTACTGTCCAGCTGATGTATTCATGTCTGCTGTGCTGTCTATGGTGCTGATGCAGTCTTTAGTGGTCACTGGTAGGCATTGAGCTCTATGAAGAGTCTCTCTGATGTCCTCTAAGCTTCACTGAGTCCAGTAAAGCTCCAGTAACCTGTAAAGAAATGACAGAGGCCAATCTGCTCTGCATCCACACAGAACTGCCACTACTAAAAATGTACAGCATACCATATACCACAGAGAACACATCTCTACTAGAACCTTAGAGAACACCATCTCCATTAGAACTACAACATTTTGACAACAACAATAATAAAGATTATAGTTTCTGAATGACAAAGAACACCATTACCTCCAGAGAACCTAAGAGAACACCAGGTCTCTTAGAATGATGGCTCTTAAACCAGTCCACATAGTTCATAGTCTTTTGCTCTAACCTAACTCACAATACATAGGGGATACAAACCTTGACTATTAAGAGGTGGTGAGGACATGTTCGAGAACCACTGTTCTAGAACAATAGGGAGCACCATGCTTCCTAGAGATACAGAGAATGCCTCGTCTCGCAGAACCAAAGAAAACACTCCCCACAGAGAACACTACCTTTATTACAACCATAGAGGGTATAATCACTCCTAGAACCACACAGAACAGCATCTCTACTAGAACCAGAGAATGCTATTGTTCATACAACCATAGAAAACGTGTCTCCTAGAACCACAGGCAACATGTTTTCTACTAAAACTATTACTTTCCTCCAGAGCCACAGAAAACACAACCACTCTTAGAACCACTGAGAACACAACACTCCCTGAACAACTGAGAGAAATAACTCCAAAACTATAACATCTCAGAACCACAGAGGCCCATTGCTACTAGAACCACTCCATGTTTTAAGAAAACATTATGTCCAAAACTATAACATCTAAGAACCACAGAATACCACTGCTAATAGAACCACAGATAATGCAATCTCTTCTAGAGCCATGGAGTACATCACTGTGCCTGGAACCCACAGAGGATGTAATTTCTTCTAGAACTATTGAGAACCACGCAAGAACCTGACACTGGATGAATACTGCATGCAGTCCACACTATTATTATTATACTGTATTACTATTTAATGAGCTGTTTCTGAATATTTTGCACATACAACACCTTCATCTGATGTTCCCTAAGATCTTTAACAGTGTGTTTCCAGACTCTCCTCCACTGTAAACCGCCTCCCTGACATGAAATATCTATGAAAAGCTGAAGCTTGCTAAAGAAAAGCCTCTGCACGGCTGCTGCTGAAGGATACTCCTCTATCATATTCTCTTTGATGAAGGCATATATCACAGCCCCAAACTGCTTTAGCCCTTACCGCACACTCATAAACCGTGAGGGCACACTGCTGCCCAGCGCAACTCACACGAGGCCCTCTGATCACACAAGACGTTCACGAGGTGCTGAGGCTTCATATCGAGACTGAGAGAGATTTAGGGAAGCAGAATGTGAAAGAATGACTCAATATCCTGAAAGGTTCAAAACAAAATCATAAAGGCCGAATTATAAACGTCAAGACTGAACCAAGGAAATATTTTCATAATAACAAATAAATAAAGAAATCATTTATAGTAACGCATTAAATCTAATCTCCACACTGTCACAATAATAACTGGATACAATACACACACATATATATGCTGTGCTGTGTCACAGTTTTTATATGGGCTGATTGCCATTCTTCATCTCCTTCTGTGCGCTATGAGAAAGGCTCAGTTTTTTTATTAGCAGTGTTCCAAGGCCTGGCAGAAAGAGGCTGCGGTCTATAAAAGCAGCAATAAAATCCATATTAAATCTATTTCTGAGCCATTCCAAAAGTAATCTTGTATGCTTCATCAGTTATCGTTGCACTGCTTCTGCTTCAATCTCATCAATACCTTCAGCCCAAAACAACACCATGGTGCCATCTTTTGGTCAAAGCTAGTTACTGCATTTGGCCAGACAGAGGGCAAAAACAAGACCTCAATCATGAAAACAATGTGTCATTATATATATATATATATATATAGAGAGAGAGAGAGAGAGAGAGAGAGAGAGAGATGGATAGATAGATGCGTACTGTGTATACAAATACATACTGTATGATTTATGAATTATATACAGTATCATTTTGAACTGAATGTTTTACAGTAATCAAACAAAACCACTTTGCTCATAACTTGTGTTGGTGGTCTTGCTTGCATTTAGCAGAGCTAAATACAGTAAACAGCAGGAGTGGGGAGAAACAAGCCTCTACGCAGACTCACTAATGCTATTCAGCTTTTATGGTGGCATCTTAAAGAAGGCAAGTCTCTTTTTGGTTTGACTCCTGAACGTGCATCCAGGGAATGTGTCATGTTCGCTCCCACACACAGCCGGAAAAATATACAAGACAACACATGAGCTGACTTGATAGCTAGATAGTTATGATTCCTGTATTAGCGTTCGCTTGGTTGTTAGCCTTAGATTATGTTGAATGCATAACAAAAGTTGTACAGTCGGGACAAACTTCACCAGCCTTGTGATTAACAAGAGTACTGCCTGAGGAAGCTTTACGCAAGATTTGGACTCTCCATTTTAAATCGTAATGAGAGAATTTTGGCAAAATATATCAGCCATTTAATGGACACTGAAACTTATTCATATTCTGTGGCTCAGGATAAATCCTTCCTTCCACTGCATTTCCCAGAACACATCCCTGGCACTAAAAGAGGATAGCACTCTAAAGAAACCTAATAAATACTTAATGACGTAGCTTGTTTTGTAAGGTACACTGAGTACACTGCTGATACGCTGATGCTGCGTTCAACAGGCGTCTTTAATCTCTGCACTGCAGCTCTTCTCCTCATCATCAAAACCTTTACACAAGATATTTAGACATTTAGCACAAATCGTGACTATCCGAACAGCCGCATTTCCTTTTACAGTTATTCGTCTCTTAAACCCAGTTTGTAACCTACTTAAGAAAGAGCTCTCCAGCACCCCCTAATGGTCAAAGAATGTGCTGCAGTATTACCTTAAACGCCCTTCATGTGAATGTAGAGCGGATGAGGGGGTGTAGGGAGCACGCTGCTACAGCATGCAGCCCATACGCCACTGACTCATCAGTAGTGCCCCAGAGATGCTATGCAACCTTGTATAATCTGCTTTTACAAGATGAAAAAAAGACAGATGCAGTGATACACACAAATAGTTAAGGTGCTGCTACAAGCAGAATGAAGACAAAGTGCAAAGACCAGTCATGCCTCCTGCTTCCCAAGTTCATACTTATGTTTAGGTTTAGTGAAGTGGCACGATATTGAGAAGATTCCATATTGGATATTGAGCAACTTATAACAGTCAGAGAGGTTAAAAATGCAATACACAAACTTTACATGACTTGATGAATTGTTTGCCGGAAGGGCAGAAGTGAACAGCAAAACATTCATCAAAAATGGTCTGTTTTACTGATAAACATTTTTTTAATATAATCCACAAAAGTTTTGATTTAATTGTGTTCTGCAATATCACATGAGCCAGGGCTGAGCAATTTGGGGGAAAATATCTAATTGCAGTTTTTGCAGACTAATATTGTGACTGCGATTTAAATTGCATGTCTGTTCTCCAAATTAAAGTTCAGGCCTGTTTTTAAAGGCCAAAACCCCCCAGAAAGCTCACTTTTACTGGCTTGAGGCTTGACTAATATATGTAGCGTGCCAGGCTGTCAGGAAGTTGTGGTGTGATGTTGCAACAAATTAAGGTTTGGCTGGATCTGACTGGTCTAACATTTCTACAGGCAGTTCACAAGCTCAAGTTCAAATTAAAATGTAACTGAAAAGAAAATGCAGCTTCTGCTATTTGAAAACTGCACTCCTGTAAATGCAGATTTCAATATAAATATAGTTATTACTATAAATTATTGTAGAATTATTACTTTAAATATATATTACTCCTGCTCTAACGAGAACCAGCTCATTTACTTATATATCCACTTATTCAGCCTATTTCAGCCCCGCACACTCATACTGAAGTTCTAAGGAGTGTTTTAGCTCTGGGTGCTTTTCTAAATTAATACAGAAGAGCCAATCAGAACAGAGCTCATTTACATATATCAGTCTCAAAGCCACAGTAACAACAAGCACCTGTTTTATTCTAGGTGATAAAGGGTTGGTCTGGTGAAAATGAATTACAACTATGTTTACTGCATAAAACCACAAAAATGGTATAAATGGAAATCAGAAGGAAATGAATACAAGAAGTAGGAAATAAAAGTTAAAGTATGGTGGCAAAATATGATGGAGTGAAAGTTGAAAAGTACTGACATTTAAATACATTCAAGTACATAATAGTAAAAAATTATTATACTAAAAATATCATTATTAAATATAATATAACGTACAAAATTACAGTGTTCCTTATTTGATACGCATTGCGGTACAATTACATACACACTGAAACTAGCAGTATTTTATCTAACCAACCAATACAAACAGACTGTGGGCCATCTGTATTAATGTTTAATTTAGGCCTGAAAAACCTACCCTGAATGTTTTAACTGGGTTACGCGAGACTGGACTAACAGATCTGACCACTGACTAGCTGTGCATTTAATGACTGATTGAAAAAATCGTACAGCAAAATAAATAAATAAATAAATCACTGACTGAAAGAGTGAGGTTTAATACCCTGGACTCTGTTATGGCTGGACTGTGTGAGTGAGAAAGACGGGCTGAAATGAAGAAGAGCTACACACCTGGGTCTCCACTAGCTGTAAGCGCCAGAGTTTTCTCGGATCAGCTGACCTGTCTGAAAAAGAAAGAGAAAGCAGGTTAACACAGGCTTAGCCCCTTCAGATAGGAACTCGAATAGAGTTCGGAAAAGCCACCTGATCCAACAGGCCATTGCTACTTCAGGCTGATGGCCTGCCACGCGATTAGCAACAACACTGTTCGTTTCTTGAAACGTCTACCTCTGTGGTGCTATAGCTACAGGGCCACACTAGTCAGCAACTCCCTCATGCATTAAAGCCTTAGAATATGTTTATGCAGAATTACAATTCTGGTGTCAGACAGAGTTAGAAGTAACAAGCACACACAAAGTACTGCTACCAGAAATGTGGCCTGTGAACTGAGCACAATAAGCAAAGCAAAGCTGTCTTACAGCCAACGTGGCCAGTTCCTTGAGAAAAGGCATGCACCCATAAAACACCCATAAAAGCCAGAGTTCCCACTATACGCTTTTTATGCAAAGAGCAAAAATAACAAATCGTCCACCCAAAGCCACAGACAGATTTCAGTAGAAGAGAAGAGAAGAGAAGAGAAGAGAAGAGAAGAGAAGAGTACTTTCTGAGTAATTAATCCTCTACTACGCATTACTAGTACAGAGCCTAAGCACTATATTAGGCCCCAAAATCTCAGTTGCTTGCTTGGATTTTATTCCCCACACAAACATGTATACCATAATTTTCAATTCACTCGCCCAAATTCAGTTGTGTTCAAACATCTTAATTCTAGAGAGCTCTACATGGTTTTTCCAAAACGACTTCATTTGGTAACAAGCAGTTTAACTTGTTTGGTGGTGGGTGCACCCACACGCTTAGTTCTGACCTCAAAGGACCACAAATAAAAGACCATCGGAAAGGAGAGATGGGAGTATTACTGAAACACTGCTTATAAGTTCAGTGTGAATGGGCGGAGTTACACTGCTGTAGGCTGATTCATTTTCATGACTTCACAGAAACAGTAAGCTAAAAACAGGCAGCTTAGTTTCCTTATATGGACTGTTTGGACCAGAGAGTTACAGGCTTTAAAGCTTTAATAATATGTTTACATACTCCTCAAAAAAACAGTTTTCCATAAGGTGAGACCTTATAAAACAAAGTAAGCAAAGTAGAAAAATGTGTCACAACTTTTACACAGACCACATTTTATGTCTTGGTGTTTTTCAAATGTGTTACATTCTGCAAATAAACAGCAACTGTGTATTAAAACAAGCAGGAGGGTGTTCTCTTTAAAAGACGTGCTCGCATCATTGGACCAGGCATTCCAAACCTCTGCATATGATATTCAGTTTTATACTTACATTTTCAGTGCATTTGACTGAGTTGTTAGTAGCAGCATTCTCTACTTGGATAACAGAGATAAAGATTAAGATGTCTTTAAGTGAATCAGCAGCTGGTTAAAAGCAGCACTGTGCACTGGCAGTGTTAGTCTGCAGGCTAGCAGCAGCATGGCCCTCTATCCCGAGGTGTCCTGCGGGGACGCACAGGGCTGTCCTCATTAGTGCCTGCCATGAGAACACTCCACTTCTCTCTCACGCAAAGGGCCACCATGGCTAACAAACACAGCCTCTGACCCGAGGCCCACACTGCCACAACACACTCCCTTTAACCTGAACTGTAATGACAGGGGCTTCAGAAGTGCTGAAGGACTGTCAGCCTTTGATTACTTACAGCATACTATTCATACCCAAAAAACAACTAGCAAAACTGTTGATTAGCACCAGACGATAATTTAAATAGGTCTAAGGGATAATGTCTACTCATATCATGCAACACAAATATTAATGCAAACTATGTATCTTGAGAAAATACAAGAGCAACAACTCCCTCAGACAGAACATTTTATATAATGTGATGTTATAAATGTCCATAGTTCCTGAGACTGTATAACTGTAGATGCAACAATGTGTAGCTAGTAGTATGTGGCGGTACACGGACAAGAAGAGATTTAGAGACCATTGCTATGCATAATATCTTGTTACTGAATTTAAAGGCAAGGCAGCACAACTTGTATGTAAATAAGTCAGTACAGCATTCAAAGAGCACTGTATCTCCATGCTGCTACATTGCCCATAAGTTTGAGTGTATGTGTATATTTCTGCCCTACGATTTCACTGGCAGCCTGTGCAGGGTGTTTCCTGCCTTCTGCCCGAAGAGCACTGGGATAGGCTCCAGCACCCCCCCCCCATGACCCAGAAGGATAAGCGGCTCAGAAGATGAATGAATTAACGTATATATCTCCATGTGTTCTGGCAAAGTGCAAAAAACAAAAACTTACAAGTTGCTATCTAGCTGTTAACATTCTACTTTGGCACCCCAGGACAAAAGATTTAGGCACCCCTGCAGCAAACCCAAAGACACAAATAAACCTGGAATCATCCTGAATGGAATGGAATAAATTAGTTAATGCAAAATATTAATTATTTTTATTTATTAGAAAAATATTAATTATTAGTTATTTTCTCATAATACATAACCCAAATATAAATGCAAAACTATAATGACAGTAACAGAATAATATTATAACATCTCAAGCACCTATTTTGACCAGAAGGAGGAGCTGTTACTCTTTCCTTGATCTCTTACTCTGCTGCCATTACCACCATCCTGCTGGTGCACCAGACGAGTCACAACAACAGGCTTTTAACTCACTACATGACAATTAGCTTTATACTCATCATATTCCCAAATGGTGGCAATGCATTATCAAAGTCAGCTGATTCAGTCACTCATCTGAATGAGTATTTCTGACTGTGGAGCAAAGGACCCAGATCACAGCCCGTTAACACTGCCCAAATCAGCTTTCTCTCCGGTTGGGACAATGGGGGACAACCTATTCAGCTGTCTGAGTGACTTCTGCAGCTCCCTTGTCGAGGCCTTGTTTATCTGGACCAAAGTAGTAGTGTGTGATGGCTGGACAACAACCTACGGGCTGAAGCACCAAATGACCAAACGCATTTAGGGGGCAGCCACTGAGAGATAAGAAGAGGGGGGAACCAAAAAAAGCTGTAGGAGCTCCTCAAGGGGAGGGATGTGCGTGACTGAAATCTGCATTAAGTACTATTGTGTAAGCTAAACTCAAACCACTCTGGAGGAAACGTTTTACTCCAGACAGACAATCAGGCGGCCAGACTCTCAGCACGCCTGAAAGAGACACAGAGGTTACGGAAGCTGAGCACGGCTAAGTGCATTAAGGTTCCTTTTAAACTTAATTAATCACCACCCTTCACATATGCAGGCCATCAAAAAGGGACATCTCGTCACCTTATGATGTTTTTCTTGTTACATTCACTATTAATGTTTTACACAGTTATGGTCACTGGTAAACTGTTACTGTTACTTTTCAGTCAATCGGAAATCAAAACCTACTTTTTTACCCTGTTCATTGACATTCCTGGTCATATTAAGCTCAATGCATCATACCATGCCATATCCATACCATAACCATACCAGAACAGAAGTGCTCATGTACTTCTATGATGTTTGATCAAAGTGGAATCACTTCTGATTTTTTATCACATTCCTATGAATAAAAGTAATATTAACCAATAATTTCATGTTTCAGCTAATCATCAAACAACCTTCCCTGCTCCATGTTTTATTTCATATTACATACATCACCATACACCATACAAAAATGCTATCATTTCCGTGAATTGTTGAACACACCCACAAAGACATAAACATAAAATATCTACTCACCAATTCTATTTCTTAATATTAATCAAAGTATTATTCTAAGCCTAACAAGGATATCAATTATATGGAGTAGTACCGTCACAGATATTGTCAAAAATACACTCATCGTCAAAAAGAACATTTGCACAAATAGTTGCACCCAGAAGGAATCAACTAACAGGAAACAAACTTGGTGGGTAGATTTGACATCGCGAGACATGGAAATGATTACATTTTCATGGTCAGCCGCACAAGTGATATAAGCATGAAGGGGCCTTATCGCTGTACCTGAGTGACCCAACAGCCACGACTGTGGACATTCAGCAAGCAGTGATGCCCTCCATGAGTCATGCCAGCACCATTGGCAGACGACTGCATGACACAGGACTACATGCATGTAACCCACATCAACATCGCCAAAGACTGCAATGGTGTTGTGCCAAACTGTCATGGAATGACAGCAGGTCATCTTCAGTGATAAGTCTCGCTTTTGCTTTGGTGGAAAAGACCAACAAATCTGTGTGTGGAGGCACCGTGGTCAACGCCAAGATAAACAGTTTGTTGTCATGCGTCACACACACAGAAGGCCTGGTGTCACTCCACTTCCACCCCTACTGCAAAATCTGCAGGAACTGTGTGGGAATATTCAAAAAAAGTTTAAAATGTGTTTTCAGTAACATAAAAATGATCTGGCTGTAATTTATTCATATGCCGAGTGACCCCAAACTATTGAACAGTAACATAAAACAATTATATTCAATCAAGAAAAGACAGCTGTCTACAAAACTCCTGGCAGGTATAATTTTCTTTGTCTATGTTTACTCCTCAATCTCCTCCACACATACATGTCATCACTTGTTCATAGAGAGAGGTGTTAATAGGACTTGTCCCACGTGTGCATTTCTTCTTCGCAAAGGGTGAAGTCACTCAGCGGAAGTTACAGAACAAACAGACACACCTTTTAAAAATACACCTGCTCCGCGTTTATTCCATCACCCGCAGCACTTTGTTTGCTGCTCTGGCACAGCAGAGCTGCTCTAAAGGCTGGCCATGAAAAACTATACACAGAACAGCCTGTGGTATAAGCATCTTTACCATATTACACCCAGGAAAGTGCATGAAATAAATGAGACCATAAATCATATTTCCTAACAGGAAGAACAAAAAATGAATAAATAAATTAAACACATGGGGGAGGAAAAAGGAAGTGCTGTGAGATTGACACCGTCTGAGTGAGGGCACCAAAGCATGCTACTGCAGCTGGAGTGGCTGTCTGAATCAAGAAAACTTTTGTTTGATGGTCAGATTTGTGATGGTTAGGCAGATCCAAAAGGAACGGTACCACCACTGGCCTGATGAGGGCACTAATGCTGCTACCCAGGTTTCCAGTACACAAAAGTGAGGGGGCTCAACTGCAGACGCCAGAGATTAGGCGGCGTTAAGGACTGGAGTGGGGCAAACGAGGAATGCAGAACAGACGAGAACAGAGGGGCTTTTGCTGTCATCAGCTGAGCCGCCGACCCGTCTCACACAGCACAGCTCAGTCAAGCTAAAGAATGAGCGGAGAAAGGGGCTTCCGAGTGGCACATGCACACACAATGGTAAAGGCTCTGAAAAGGAAGCAAGGCCTTATGAAAAAAGACCAGACAGAGAAGGAGGGGGAAAAAAAGGAAAGAAGAAAGAAGAGAATATTTTTGGTAACACTTTAATGCAGGGCAGCATTCGTAGCTGCTACATGACAGCTGCCTATATGGACATTTATAAGGTTGCCTTATAATGTCCTAAAAAGAGTCGCATTTGATGAGGTGAAATGACCTCTAAATTGATTCTTTAAACATTCTATAAATGTTTAAGCATATATATGTCAGTTGTTATGCCATGGTTATGTAGGTGTCATGTAGCTTTATGAATATTGCGATACAATGAAGTGTTACGACCGCAAGGCCCTAAAGAGAGTGGTGAGGACAGCGGAATCCATCATAGGCAGCAAATTTCCAGACTTGCAGGGCATCTACCAGTCCCGCTGCCTGAGGAAAATCCAAAAGATCCGGTTGGACTGTAGCCACCCAGCACACAGCCTGTTCACCTTACTGCCGTCACGCAGGAGGTACCGCAGCATCCAGGCCAGAACTAACCAGCTAATTAACAGTTTTTCAAAGGGGGCAGTCGTGGGCTGGAGGTTAGGGAACCAGCCTTGTGATCAGAGGGTTGCTGGTTCGATTCCCTGAATGATTGAAGTGCCCTTGAGCAAGGCACCTAACCCCCAACTGCTCCCCGGGCGCCAGGCACTGCTCTGGGCAAGTGTGCTCACTGCCCCCTAGTGTGTGTGTATGTGTGTGTTCACAGTGTATGTATGTGGATGGGTTAAACGCAGAAGACAAATGGCACAAAATGGCTTAAAACCTCTCTACTGAGAGAGAATGATTGGCCTCACCTAAAAGGAAGACTGAGGAAAGGCCTAGTCGTTTATGAGGAAGGCTGGGTCCAGGCTTGCAACTTTGCAACAAAAACTGTGTCCTACCTCCTACTACCTCCTGCCTGATGGCAGTAAGGTGAACAGGCTGTGTGCTGGGTGGCTACAGTCCAACCGGATCTTTTGGATTTTCCTCAGGCAGCGGGACTGGTAGATGCCCTGCAAGTCTGGAATTTTGCTGCCTATGATGGATTCCGCTGTCCTCACCACTCTCTTTAGGGCCTTGCAGTCGTAACATTTCATTGTATCGCAATATTCATAAAGCTACAATAATGTTCCTCAACAAGTAACTGCAAGGGTTCTAGGTATTTCATTTTCCTCAGTGCACAACATTGCCAAAAGAGAGCAAGTAAAGGCCAAAAACCACAACTGGATGCTAGTGACCTTCGATCCCTTAGACAGCACCATATTATAAACAAGCATGCTTCTGTGATGAAAATCACTGCATGGACCAGGGAACAACTCGTCAAGCTGTTGTCAATAAACACTGTGCAAGTTAAAGCTGTAGTATGCACAGTAGAAGCCACATGTCAACAACATCCTGAAACACTGCCAACTTCTCTGGGCACAAGCTCACCTGAAATGAAATGATATACAGTGTAAATGTGCACTGTGGTCTGTGGTGGAGTCAACAGTCCGGACTGACACCAGCGTAATGTTCAAAAGTCTTGGTGTCTTAGTGGGTAAAAAGCACTACATCGGTGTGTGAAAGCACTACATGAGCAAGTCTATTTGAAGTTACTGAACAGCTTGAGGAAGTCTGAAACAAGTATGTGATGACTTAAGGATGCAGTTTAGAGAGTGCTAATTGACATAAGGTGCATTAAGCTTTTAGCATTAGCCTTGTACCTCTAGTGCAGGACTTAATGCAAACTTCAAATTGCAAATACTTCTTGACTGACTGACTACATTTGGGGCAATGGTGTTATCTGCTTGTAAAAGCTGTGTGGAATGTTTTCAGTAAACTATTCCTTTAACGGCTAATAATCAACAGCAATTGAGAACAGAATATGAAGGTCCAATGAAGGTCCTTGAACTGTGAAAATGCTCTTTCAATTGCGGGCATCGCACTGCGGCAAAGGTTAATACAGTTTCTGAATGCCTGTGTTGCTAACGCGACACCATCGGTTAATGTCTCTCTAAGGTGGAGTAGCACTCTCCCTCTGGCCCGTTCAACCAGCACTTTTCTTCAAACCCAGAGACGGCAGCTCCACTGGCACATTGGGCTGGAAATATCGAGCCATTTAGACAGCGGAAAAGGACACGAGGGGAAAATTACTGCTGCTGCCCTCGGTGTGAACTTCCGACAGGAAAGTTGGTAAGATATTAGATTTATTTAAAGATGGCTAGTGAATGTATCCCCTGCAGCCTGGGCTCTCTCTTCCTGCCAGCCGTCAGGCGGTCTTGTCTCTGTTGCGGATTTTTAAATATTCAGTACTGCAGAGATCTTCTTGCTCCACTGCGAGCCATGCACACACATGCACTCGGGAATGTCCTCGAAGAGCAGGCAGCGGTACACCACACACAGATCAGGCACATCAGAACCAGATATGTGCAATAAAACGTCTGAAAAACAGTCCACAGTACATGTTTACCTGCAGCCCATTCCAGAAATGTGCTGCTGCTTTGCGGTGAATGGCTGGAACTATAAAAACCTGAATTACGGAGAAACATAAATAGCTTTGAGGCTCTGTGTATGTGTGTGTTTGTGTGTGTGTGTGTTGGCACCTACAGCGAGCAGAGCAGGAAACGAACCGTCCACCACAAACACACGCAGTTCCTTCTCCATCTCCAGCGTGAGGACTGGTTCAGGAAGCAGCAGGTCATTAGTGAGCTTCATTAACACAAGTTGGTGTGCAAACATGCAAGCATGAACAGGAGGGGCACAAACACACCCTCACACACACACACACACACTCTTGTTTTTATACAAAGTCATGGCGTGGCTTCACATAAATATCCAGCATGATGTGGGGTCAAACATAAATATACAGTGTGACATGAGGTCATACATTAAATATATACCACCGTGCATTTATTTTATTTCCCTTCAAAACAGCCACACCGCATAACTTTTCAGTTTTGGGAAAAAGCAAAAGAACTACAGAGGCCTCAATAATAATTTACAATAACAATTATCAATATTAGCTTCCATTCTTTTACAGAAGACTCAATTTCAGTTTTTTGCAAAGTTCAGTACAAATGACAAATTTACACTCATCAGTCCATAAAACCGCATTTCACACCTCTTCACAAGTTTCCAGTTTCAGTGCTGTAGTGTAAATTGTCTTCTTTTTTATCCATTTCCTTTTCTCAGTATCAATCTCTGTTTTCACTTTCCTCAGGTTTCTTGACAGCTACACATCCTTTCAGACCCATTTCAGTATTGGCTTGTCCTGCCTTGATGTTCTCATCTCTCTTAAAATCCAACGTTTTAAAGCTGACCTAGCATGCGTTCCCATTTCCCCCCTTTCCTATAGTGTGGTATGTTCTTTTTAAGCATGTAAGGATCTGCAAAGTTATGATGATGCCCAAAGTACACTCCAGAGAGAAAAACTCTCTCCCACAGAAACCACTTTTTGTCAGCTGCCTAAAATGCTTTGTTGGAATTCCACCAAACCATTTCATGCAGCTAAAAAAAAAGTGTTACATGTTTCTCTGTTACATGATGATGTCATCCCATAACACAATCCTTACTGGCCACATACCGGCAAGCTTGGCATGGCCTCACAACACACAGCAACTACTGGAGGCTGGAAAGAGTTTGTTCAGTTTTGTAACTATGCTTGCCAGAAGACGTCATTATAAGAACAATCACAGTGGTGTTTACAGCTGCTCAGGAGAGAAGGGGCCGTCCTGCAAGACAGCAACGTAACATGTATGGGTGGAACCACTCTGGCAGTTGACCAATCAGAACACAGAGGGTAAGACAACCACACTGGCTCCACTGGGAGGTGGGGCTTAAAGACACAAGAGTTCAAATGGAGCATTTTAGAATGACATGCAGTAGAAGAGGTGTGTTTGGGTAGCTGTATAATGATAGAGGCTACTTGGGGATCAGCTTTCGAGGACGCAGCTGTAACTATATGGTTTTAAGAGTGGCCAGATGGAAGAGTAGGGAGCACAAATGTCAAGAGTGCAGAACTGACATTTTATTAGTCCCGACATGGAAAAAGTTATCCCCTTTTATCTTCTATCAAGATATGTGGTCCTAAAACATATCAAATCAAGCACAGAGCAGGGTCTGCTCCCATTTAACAGCAACGGATACAGAAAGGGTGTTGAAATGGTATCTGTGTGGCCCCTCAGGGAGATAGCGCTCTGCTTGGAGTGTGTCGAGAATGAAGGGAGAAAATAAACTGCAAACAGTTCCCGAATTACACGACCTCCCTCAATTCCAGCAGCCTGAGCAGAGCAGGCTGTGAGCAGAGCCATATGGGTGGTGCGTGTGTGGGTGGGTGTATGTGTTCAGTGTGGACGCACCGCTGAGCTGGCTTTGACTACGTGCCACCAGCAGGCCAGTCAGGAAAACAATGCCTCACTCTGTTCTCTGGAAACAACGGGCTCCGCTGCTGACTGATGAGCGAGGACATGCCCAATAGCATAACTATCAACCGGGACCAACTGCAACGGCCACAGTAAGGCGTCTGGGAAGGGGTGGTCATGGTGGCTGGTGGGGGGGTTATGTACCATGAACAAAGCAGAGACCGCCTCTCTGCACAGTGGCAGAGTTAAAATGATCTTAACAGTCAGAGAGAGTAAGTTCAAAGCGGCATTTGAGCCACAACACTCTTGGGAAAAGTGAGGCACTCAGACCAGAGAACCAAGGCAAGGGTCAAGCATTAGGCCTGAGAGATAAACAATAACAAAACTCATCAAAAATACTTGTTTAAATAAATTATACACAGTTCACAAAGTTTTCAATTGAACCATTATGTTCTTCCTTAATTCAGAAATAGTAGCAAAGTAAAGGAAGGTAACCTGCTACTGCAGCACACTAGAAGAAGAAGAAGTCTAGCCATTCACTTGCAACAGCCAAAACAAGTTTGTATAAATTGTGGCAAAAAAAGCTCATATATTTTCACCACTGTATGATTTTTGTTTTCTCCAGGTAACAACATACTCTTATAAAGAAGGAAACATTAGCAAATTCATATAATAACAACAACAACATTCCAGCCACCATTCATTTTGAGCAAAAATGGTCAAACATGACACTTTAAGTTTTCATCCAAAAGACAAATAAAAACAAATGTTAAATAGTCTGTCAACAAGCTCCTGCTCCACAAGAAGAATATAGAGTCAATTTGTCCAAACTCAGAGTCAGATGCCGATTTGGTCAAAACTAGGCATACATTCAGAAAATCAAGGAAAACATTACAAAAACAAAGACCAGTACTCAAAAACCATAAACCCACGCCGAAAGTCATATCCAGGAAAGCAAGGCAAGAGAAATACCGCTCAGGTTTGCAAGGCGTGGCTAATGCAGTACTTCTCAAAGTAACTGAACAGAACAGAAATCTCTATACACAAATTAGAAAGATTAAGAAAAAGTAGGAACCAGGTAAGAACATGACTCTAGAATTCCTGTGGGGCGAACAAGATGGAGAACTATTAGCAGCAGATGTTACAGTGTCAAACACTTATGAAGCATCTGAATGACAATTCCTTTTCATTTTCCTGTGCTGTTCAGCACAGACACGTTCAAAAAGTTTGAGCGGCAGCACATCAGAAGTGAGGGAAAATGTTAGCCATATAGGACCATTCCGCAGTTTCTATGAGGGATATTAAACAAGCAATTATAGTAACTGTTCATCCTGACATGGCACAAGAACCTCTCCACTACAGGCATGATACCATTTGGAAATGACACAGAATACAGCAAAACAGCAGCTAAAAGGAAAGTCTCTACTAGCGAAACCATGAAAGGCAAACACAGGTTTAGAAATGACGAAACAATACTTTTTGAGCTGTTCAAAGTCCTCCCTCACTGGTGCTACAGCGTCAAGATTCCCACTGAAAATCCTCACAGCTGCCGTGTGGCGGTTCCTCTGTCCTTCCCCGAGAGCTAAAAAATCCTGGACCATCGTTTCTCTGCAGTCACCTGGGCCTGACAGATTGGGGTTGTTTGTTTGCGATGCTGTGCAGTTCTCCGTTCCCTGGGGCTTGCTATCTGGGTCTGCTCTCTGGGGAGATGAGAGGGTGGTGCAGTAAAGGCCAGCTGGCCAGCACAGCTGGAGCTTATGAGGCCCACCAGGTGACATGTGCATCACTGGGACTGAGGGCAGGTACCCACCCCGCCACCTGGGCACTGATGAGACCCTCAGGGATTGGCCACACGAACATATTGCTCAGACCAGAAGAGCAAAAGAGTAAATCACTGAGATGAGAGTCTGTGGAGAAGCTGTGGCTGTGTGCGCGCATGTGTTAGGATTACACAGGGTTATATGGTTACCTAATTAAAAGCACAATGTTAGGTGATACTGACATTGGAGAAGACTGTGATGAGGCAAATGATCCTCATTTATTACTGAATGTCATGTGCATCTTGACCATTCAAATTGCAGATGTTCATGGTGAGTGTTTCTGAGGATATATAGACATTTACATCATAAAAAAAAAAGGTAGGTTAGTCTTTATCAACAACAAGTGTCTTTAACATACTGGAATGCATTTAGCAATCACAGAACTCGAGCAATATGATTTAGGTATTTTGTCCATGTGGAATAGTCCCAGTAGGCCCCATGATCTAGTAGTTTGCAACTACAATTAGCATTTTTCTGTGTAGTCTATAGTATTTACATATATATATTTTCTTTCTTAATCAATTTATAGTGTAACAATACATTAGTGTAATGCAGTCATTTTAGCTAAGTAAATTTGCATAGTGATTCATCATTAACTTTTCCAGTGTAATTATAAAGAAAAAAAAGAGAAAAGAAATTAACAAGTGATGAAACAAAACACAAAGACACCTTTAAAATGAAAGAAGGAGCAGATACAGGAGCAATATACATTTTACACTTTTCCCAAATTTCCTTAAATTTTAATATTTGAGGCCTGATGTAAAAGGTGATTCTTTCCATTACAAAGATGTCATAAATAATACTGTGCCAGTCTTATATAGTTGCAGCATCTGGTTTAAGCCATTTCTTTGTAAATGCTATTTAACAGCTACACTCATTATTCTGAACAAGTATTCTGTTTTTGCATTTATAGATGTTGAAAGTAAAAGCCCAAAAAGTTCTTCCCAATTACAGGTAATTCTGTTTGTGAATAACACAATTCTGTGTAAATCTCGCACCAAAAAGTATTTACTTTTAAACAGACCCAGAACAAATGGTAATGATGGCATTCCTAGGAAGAATCAATGCATTTTCAACACACAAAACATCAAAATTCATACAGAAATTTGAACTCAGAATCATACAATATATTTACTGAACCTATATCATTATACCACAGACAGCTTAAACAACACTGCCACTGCTGTGGAACTAACCAGAGTAGATTCACTACTCAGCACAAGATCCCTTACAAAACACAATTTAAAGCCCTCTCCACCCCTGCTGGAGAACAATACTGCTGCACTCTTTCCCACGCACGGGCCATTCACCGCCTGGATACTGTTTCTGCCCTCGCTTTAAGTAGGCCAGGATAGAGAGAGGGAGAGAGAGGAGAAGAAGCAAGATATGCTGTGACTCTTTCCCCTGAGGGGTAAAAGTCACGATCATCTTTCACCTAGGTGCTGAAGTTCTGCAGGGTACTGTGGATCATCTATGGATCATTCGTCACAGGCAGCCATCGAAGTATGACAGAGATCCACAGCAGCAAAGACATACTCGCTGAGCAGTGAGGTACAGTACCAAGACCGTATAAGACATCTCATAGAACTTTAAACTGAGGTGTTTTTTATTGTTCCTGGTGAAGTTTATAGACCTCACACCTGCTTAATTCCAGTTTACTTCTAAGGGATGGAGAGAAACTGGGAAATGGTTATGCAATAATGAATTACGACTGTTTTTGGTACATTAACTTACAAGAAGAACGTAAGATATGGCCCATTTAAACACTTAAATATATTAATAACTTGTATTTTAAGTCTATTTTGACTGGTGATTAGGTAAACAAAGGGTGGTCTCTGCGTGCTCTTCCCTCTGCGTGAACCCATTGTTGATGGAGCTGCTGCTCTGCCATGCCTTCCATCGCTCCATCAGCAGGCACGATCCAAATCAAACAGCACTCCTTCCGCTGGCCACAGAGCAAAAGCTCTGCATTCCCCAGCAGCAGCGGTGGTGGCAGTGGAGCGAGGGGGTGGGGCAGTCAGGGGCCACAGACTTGGGTGCTGGAAGAATGGGACCCTTCTCTGTCCTGTCTGCTTGAGTTTAACTGGCCCAGCTAGCAGCACTTTCCTCCGCGGCCAACGTCAACAGCCAGCCTCTCCCTTATCTCCCCACGCAGCACAAACATCTGGCCAGCCGTCCGTGCGACAGGCCAGGCTCGTACAAGCCAAGTCTGCGAGTCTGTCTGAACGTGCATTAGGCAAGGCAGGCGGTCAGTCAGAGTTCATCCTAGCCGCTGTATATCATTACAAAGCAATTACGCTCGGAGAAAACCTCATTAACCGCACCTGTAACGCAGTGACCCGGGCAGGCCTCAGGGAAAGAGCCGTAGGTGCTAAATTGCTGCACACAGATCTCAGCGGGAACCTCTGGCCTCACCGTAAATCGGCCTACAGATCAGAGTTCTGCTTTCGCAGTATGACCTTTAGGCGGTCTGTCTGAGGTCTGAGCGCTTAGCATTTAGCGGTTAGCGTTTAGCATGACAAAGGAAGCCTGGGTGTGAGTGTCACACTGTGCAATATTTCTTCTCAGCAGGGATGTTTATTTTTTGAAGTGTGTGCAGGTGCGTGTGTGTGTCAGTCCACCATGGTGAGGGTCTCAGCACGGTCTGTGCAAACACAGCGTCTCCCCATTAGCTCCTTCAGCCTGAAGCTGTCATCCAACACATAAACTCACACGTTCATGTTTTACGCTTTGCCCTTCCGCTGCGTGTCTCTTCTTCAATCCAAACCCATTAAAATATTCACAAGCACACTGGCCCTGCAGAAGGCGGAAGGGCTGCTTTCTTCTTTGAACATTTGTTGTTTTGGTCCAACTTCAAAAAAGCCTAAATAAAAAAGGCTGCGCGAAGCCAAAGGGGCAGGGTTGCATAAGACGGCTATATTTCTGAGCTACGTGGCCGAGCGTCTGCTGCTCCATGGCTAACAGCATCCACACATGGCATTTCATACTGTCTGGGACAGGCTGAAGGTAGGAGGCACGGATAGAAAAGGACCTATGACTGTTTGATAAAGAGCAAAGGACGCGAGCGAATAGCAAATTAATCCACACTGACACGACTTGCTGACTCAGAAGATTTCGAATGTCGCAGTATTTCACAAGCCGCATTTCCAAGGGTAAAGTGTTATATGCTGTGGTAAACAACAAGAACAAGGAGAAATGAGCCTACTGTCCCCTTCACACTTTGCTGGATTTGTTTTTCTTTTGCTTATGTCGTTTTTTTCCTTTCATCCTTCCTTCCAGAAAAATGAACATTTTACATAAAGGTCATGAAAGTCATCATCAAAATCAAAGGCAAAAACATTTGCTCATGGGTCATGTTAATCAATGCTCAGAACATCCAGTGCACTGATTATCAAATAACGTGAGATCGGTCTCCAAACATGAGCACAAACGCTATATGAACTCCAAAATCAATACTGAAACCTTTATCTTCGACAGGCGAAAAGCCCAGCAAGGCCAAAGCCTCATTTAGTGAGGTTCTCACTCGAGGGATTTCATGCACACTATTAATGCAGTCTATACAACACAATTCACTCTGCATGCACTCGGAGCGTGTGCCTTACATTCTCCATACAAGGCATTATCATCAGATTGGCAGAATAATCAATTTCAGAGACATGCTCCATCATCTCTCTTTAAACACATCATCATTCCTGTAAGAGGCTCTAATCAATTCAGTCATGGGGGGGGGTCAGCCATGCAGAACAGAGGCAGCTGTGGCGGGGGATAATTCGGAGCCCCAGCGGCACACTCCAGTGGGGCATGAGGCATTGTGGGTAGATTTTCGATGGCCTTCAATGATGGACAGATCACATCCGGATTGGAAACAAGTTTAAGGCTCATAACAGTGACTGAAGCTGAACAGAGACATTATGCAGTCAGGTTACAAGAAATTCCACTTGGTCGGTTAAGCCCCTGGATCTGGATTCATATGTTGCAAGTTATTGCAACTTTTTTATTATCTATTTATCTATTACGGCCTATTCCCTTTGGTTTGCAAAGGGAGTCATGCCCCCTCAGTCATTTCTTGAGCCCACTTGCCTAATTAATCCTGCCGCCAGGCCCGATTTGAATCTAGTTTAGTAACTGTATTATATTTATTTCATTACAGAAACCACACAAAATCACATTACAATGTACTACAATGTTATGTAGTAATGTTCCTCAATTTGCCAACTGTCTTCAGTCACTTCTGAAATAGATTCAACTTCAAAGAAGGCATAAAGCTCTGGATTGCTGTGTTCTTTCAGATAGAAGAATTAGGCCAGACTGTGTACGTCAGCATCAGACTGTTTTTTTTCTGACTCACCTGATGAATTTGGAAGCTACCGAGTGCTGGACGTCAGGCTGAAGAGGGGGAAGTTGAAAACGGAGCTTGAACTCATTTCAAGTTCAGACAGCTATTTTCTATGTTTAGTCTCAGAGTGACAGTGTAAGTTGTTGTGTTTTAAAGCTTTATTTCAGTTGTAGTTACTCATTTACAGTTCCCATAGACATGAAGCCCAATTATTAAAATAATAATGAATAAAGTTTTAGGATAACTATTATTTGTTATATTTTACAAAATATATTATAAAATGGGATAAGAATATAATGTACAATTGAAGATAATGATTGCACAATGAACTACAAAGGAAGTTCTTTTTTCATTCTGGTAAAAAAAAAAAAAACAAACAAAATCTAAATCTGGTCTCAGTCTTGTCTCTGTTTGGACCCTGCTGGTCTCAGTCTTGACTCGACTAGACTACTACACAGACTTAATGTGTCCCAGTCTTGGTCTTGATTTAGATTCTGATCTAACGGTCTTGAACACAACACAAGCACATGCACAACACAGAAACATAATGTTCAACCTAATAAATGAGGATGAGACATCATGCTAAACCGTAGCCAACCATGCTGAGATCCCGTCTTAATTATCCAAGATGTATACTCAGATTATGAAATATGCATTAGCAATTTGTGTAACACGTTCGTGGTGTTCTTTTGTTAATTACACAAAGTAAAAATGTTATAATGTTCTTACCCATGTACTGCATACAGTACCAGCCAAAAGTTTAGATACACCCAACTAAATGGATGTTGTTGGTCATCTTAAAGACTCTTCAGGTTTACACTTATGAGATGTCTCAACAATACATATCCCGATATACTACATATACTCTTGATGTATCATGGTATAATATTTTTCCCATATCGCTGCCTCTTTTATTGTGCACAATTTAAAAGCTCTAGTTACCCTTTCAATGTTGTAAATATTCATTATGGATAGACCAACAGAATTCATCCAAAACTGCTTAGACAAATATCTCGTTATATCAACCTCCACTGCAAGTTAGTAAAGCTGTTTTATTCTCCTGTAAAGTTCCATTTTGGAGGTTTATAGGGTGACTGCAAACTTCCATGAGTGCTATTTCGTAGTTTGATGTCTTCACTTTTACTCTAAAGCAAAGCATTAAGCTAAGCATAGGGAAACCTTCTATGAGTACCCACATCTAAACTTTTGACTGGTATTGTATTATGTGTAATACATTAAAGTATAATGTTTAATTTATGTATTAAGGGTTGCCATTGGAACAAAGTTGTCTAAAAGTGTACCCCTCTCTGTCTGATCCCACGGCCATTCACATGCACATCAGTCCCCTTCAGTCCAACATCACAGGCTCCTCTAGGCTCCTCCAGAAACTGTCTCCACTCACAACATTACATATACATAAACGCATACATCTGACAGGCTCGCTCTGACCAGCCAGCTTCCAATCGCCCTCCAGCCATCAGCAGCAACAAAGCTGGGCATGTGAGCTCTATCTCTCTGGCTCTGTGCATCACAGAATGCTCACGCACATGGACAGAACGAGGTTAGACTGTGGAGCAACAGTGGTGAGAGAACCCAACTGTCCTTCAGAGGAAGAAAAGAGTCTTGAAACCATGGCAGCAAGTCCTGCGGTCAGCCGACTGTGGAAACAAGCAGCATCTGTTTAAACTAAGCCTTGACCTGGTGCTGAGAGCGCAGCACCGTCCTCAGGACATCAAATTTTCATTAACGCAATTTCCCCATTGCTCCAGATGTAGTCGATCAGCCATGCTGATCAGCCAAAAAAGGTTTGCTTCCTTAGCTGTTTATTTTTTATAGATCGTAGTACGTCATAAACCACATAAACAAGTAGGAGTGCATAATGATTTAGGTATGCAGTTTGGACGATGCTAATTAGTCGGGCTTAAATTCCTTTTTAGTGACATTAGCCTCATAGCTGCAGTTCAAGGCTTAAAAAAAGTAATTGTGTAAATCTGATTTCTTATTACACATAATCACACAAGGGTGCACTGCTGATGGAACCAACATTCCAGTTCATGTTTTATGTTTTGATGCACAAGGTGGACAAGGAACCCCTCGATCATTATGCCTGAAGATATGACTCTGGATGACCAGATATCATTCTCAGCTCATACTGCAAACCTGACCCAGTCATGCAAGTTTCTCCTCTACAACATCCAGAGGATTTCTCCCTGGGGAGGCCAGTGTCTTGCCATCTCAAGGCTAGACTGCTGGCCATCAGGTCCTCGCAACCGATCCAAAATGCAGCAGCACGGCTTGTCTTCAAACATAGTTTTGTAAGTCTGTCTGGATAAGAGTGTATGGTAAATGCCGTAAATATAACAAACTAAGGTAAGGCAGAAATTCAAACAGTCTGGTCAGCTTCACTGTAAATGGGGTCAGTTGTTTCTGTGGTTCATAGTAATTTCTTGTCTTTCTGACATCTACTACAGACCATAAATGTAATTTTTGCTATTAACATACACTACAGCTGTAAGATCTCATGTTTTCTCTACCGGACAGCCGGTATTCCTAGCACAGCGTTGCAGACATCTCATTACTCCCCAGTTTGCTTTCTGAAAGACATGGCAAACTTAAACACAAAACTAGAAGTGCATGTTTCAATATATATCCTCAGAGCACTGCAAAGAACAGAACAACCGCTTCCACACTGAACTGAAACGAAGAAAGGGAGACCCCTCCCCTTCCAAGACAAAAGCAGGGCCCACTCTCTCATTCCCATACTCTGCTCGGTAGGCTGCATGTCAGACATCTGTGCACTCACCAAGACAAATGCTTTGTATGTGTAAAACGCTTGGTGAAATAAAGTGATTCTGAATCTTCTGATTATACAGAGGGGGAACTATTTAGTTTCCTGAACAGCAGTAAAAACGCATGAATCAATTAATTAATTTTGACACTTCATCATCTGCCTGCGTCAGCATTTATTAGTCACATAAACAAGCCAACATTCAGTTGGTGAGCGAGGCCGAAGGTGGCTTCTTACTCACAGTCAGACTAGGACTGGGGAAAAAGTACAAAAGTCATTGTAGTAGCCCATAGGTACTCTGTGAGTTTTGGGAATTTGTAATTGTACTTAACATGCGGAGGATCATTTTGTTGTCTTTTAAAACCTGTGCGTGTAACATTAATGAGTAAGACATATGATAAATTCTGAAAATCTGAGCCGACACCTCTGACTTCTAAATGACTATTTCAGGCTTTACAGGGAGCATATTTTAACGTAGTTTCCTTTTTTTTTTACATTTTTTTTTTACTTCTACTTTTTTCAATTTTAACAAGACAAAAAAATCATACATAGTTGGTCTTTGCCAGTCAGCGTTTTTGCTATATGGTGAGCTGTGTGAAGTAAATGCATTTGGGTCTTTGTTTTTAACTGTACAGAGCTGCTATTCATCGTCTGAGAGCCAAGCAAGGCTTTGTTTTCAATGGCTTAGTGGATCTAATTACTATTAGCTAACGCTCCATGTCCATTGTTTATACTAAACAATGGACATGGTGATTTTGACACACATTCCAGCATTTTGACCTAGATTCAGCTGGCAATGATCTACGGTGTTCACTATAAATCATAAGTGCAAAGTGGGAGATTTTAGCGTCTTCAATATCACTACTGAATGTAATTTTACGATTCGCATACTGAGAAAAATGGTAGTGTGCAACATCATCCGCAAAACTCCGATGGAAACACAGAATACTTACGGAGACCACTACAAGGTGATCACATCATCCAACACCCAAAGAGTTTGTATGATTTGTGATCTAGACCACTCGTAAAAAGCTTCTTGACTCCTGATAACAACAGACTGAAACAACCTGTTGGTCAGTGATCAAAGTGTATGGAGAAAACATTATGAACGAGTAACGCAGAGCAAAAGAAAAGCAAGTGAAAGCACAGAAAGAGTCTATGAGGACTTTTACCCTCCTACAGACGTGTAGGGCTTTGGTAGATTTATTGTTTTACATACAAATATCATGTGTGGGAGTCTAAAAGTGGAAGTTTACTGACGTGTAGGGCATTAACAGTAGGAGCCAAAGAGTATTACTAAATCTCTCTAAGGTGTTTATTTCAGCGAGCTGAGGCCTCCACGTTATCAATAAAAGCCTATAAATAGTTAATAACGGTTCATAAAAAATGAATGCCATGTGTGTTTGAAATACTCCTTCATGAAAGGCCTGGGGCTTCCTACGTCTCTGCTGATCCAGCTACACAGTCAGGCCAACCAAACTGGCCGTATGCAAGGGTGTTGATGTAATAAATCATAAATGTGTTCCTCCATCCACCGCAACAGAGCATAAATGTGAGCAAAGTAACAAAACAAAAGAACACGAGTGCGGTTTAGGTAAGACCATTATTTGACATAAATAGACAGTGAGGTCATGTTCCTCTTGTTTATTGGTCAGCGGTGCGTTTGGCCGGCACACCCTGCGGGAGGCTAGCACAGCACAAGCGTTAGCGGGTAATCCTCTTAACAGGGAGTCATGCAGCAGACGCCTCCAGCACTGCTCCCTTCACCTGCCTCCTCTACTGAGAGGGAGAGCGCTCACTAGCACGGGGCAAACAGCTTCGGCAATGACGAGAAACGCATTCACAAATAGAAGAAAGAAAAATCGGCCCTGTGGATGGCTAGAGGGAGGAGGGGGGGAAGGGAGAGAAAGTGTGTGTGTGTGTGTGTGTTTGTGTGTGTGTGTGTGTGTCTGGAATTCAGTGCCCCATATGTACATTGATTTCATTAGAGCATTTGCTGTATGTTCAATGAGACGAGATACAACATAAAGAATAACAGCTGTAGGGGAAGTAACAGTGGCAGGAGGGAAAACCCAGACTCTTTTGTTCGAGGGAGCTATAAATCACTGAGTCTGCACAGAAGCAGGCTACCGAAGGCCATAATCACTCGAAAGAGTTTCTAAATTTGCTTCTGGTAGCAGTCTGCTTCTAGGAGCGGTTAAATTCATATTCATCTAGCTGAACTACAGTCTTGCAAGGCCAGACGTGATCTCGTAACAAGAACAAGCATCTGGGGACAACATGTGAAAATTCTGGTGCTGCACTGTACCCTCTAAAACCCACCCACAAACCTCCCTAGTCAGTGCTCCACTGATATCCAAACTATAATCGATAATACAAGCAAAACACTGTTAGCGAATGGAACCATTTATTCCTCTTGGAAGAGTTATTGCTTATTTCTACCACAAGTATTATGTTCACGCATTACATCCATATGGTAATGACAGGTTAATGGTGCACCAAACAATGCTGACAAACGTACCACTACGGACTAGCGATACGGCAAAAATACATCATGATACTTCAAGACTTTTTCACGATACACAATATGTGCCATGATATTTAATTTCGCTAAGATTTAATAAGTTGGAACAGACAAAATAGCGCAAAAATCTAAACTGCGTTGACCTTTACACCACGCTCAATCCAATTAAGCCTAATTATGCCCACTTTGAAAAGAGACATGTAGTTAGTGCTCTCCACAAGTACTAGTGATAGCCACTATATGGTCAGAAAAGTGCACTGTGACATAAGTGCCAATCTCCCTTACTTTGAGCTCTGCCTTCAAGATTGGTTTAGCTTGTAAACGCTGCACTCCATTTGTCTAGATAGCCACTCTCATTTAGCCCCAAATTTCACATGGTTGTCCCCAGACGTTCTCGTTCCCAAACTACACAAACCTTGGAAACATAAACCAATACAAGGGAAGGCTGAGGTCTCTTCAAAATGAGGTAAAATGGTCCATAATGGCCAGATTTTTGGGCCAAAAATGCTGCCTAAAGCAACAACTGTGGTAGACTGGCTTGAAGTTTTGACTGATCTGTTCACTCTTATTTTTGGAGCATTTAACTCTAAGTGAGCGTCACAAGTATCTCTGAATCACTTATTAAAAATAGCATGTTTACCCAGTCAGCTTAGTGGTTGTCAGTCTTTACCATAGCCCATAGTCACCCTCCATGATGGCACCTAGCTTCATTTCTCAAAAGCCTAGTAGGTAATGATCACTGTAATACAGTACTGAGTGTTCAAAGAAGGTTTGAGAGGGGTATAATGGTGACCACTGTGCTACGAAGCTTTAGCAAAGCCGAGCCCTGAACAATAGCGCAGTTATGGCACTGTTTCTGTCCTATCTTAAAGCCTTTTCATGCTGTCGCAACAAGAGAGATGGTATCTAAGGGTCTTTCTGCATCTAAGCCAGCACTTTTGGCAGCCTGAAAGGAAATACAGACACAGCGGAAAAAGCAAAATGTTCACTGAAATGACTAAGCTGTTAAATGGTCGGATGACAGAACTGATATCACACAAAGCTGATAATCTCTGCATTTTACCTGGCGTCGCAGGGCGTGGCAACATAACGTTTTCCTTTCCAGTGTTGGGGAACCGCTGCTGCTCCAATCCCTTCCTTTACGCGTACACATAAGCTCTTGGTGTACATGATTATCACTCCCCGCTCCCTAATAAATTTTCCTTTCATGCATTTTCATTGGAGGCCTCTTGGGTTTTATTTGCTGTATTTGAAACAGTAGAGCCAACTGCCAAATAAGATTCCGCATCAAATTGGATTATAAAGAGGAACGATTTAGTTAGTTTTCACATAAATCAAAAAGTCGTAAAGCTACCACCACTGAATTTGCTCCTAGCTCTAACCATAACCATTTGCAGCTTCTCCTGCGAGTTGGCTCATGCATGTTCCTACAATGTCTAATCATGACCATACTGCTAATTCCAAACACATGAAAAGAACATACTGTTGGCATAATTACAAGATGTGCTTTTACATGCTACACATATATAGGCACGGCAGCACAGTGGTGAGCAGTGCACTCTTTTACAATCACCAGCACCAAAGCTTAAGCATCCCATTACACATCCCATTCTGTGTTTTCCTCCAGCTTTCTATTAAATGCAGCTCCATGGGGGAGGGGGGTGGCAGAGAGGAGGTTATGGACTGCTAGGATTTTCACTACGTGTTGCACATTTGGAAGTGACTACAGCATTAGCATACGCTCAGAGCGAAGAATGAGAGGGGGGAAAAACACATTGAATATGTGTAAATGCTAGCCTGATGTTGATAAGCTTCTGGAGCTCTGTTATTAGCACTGTGTTGCCATGATGTGTAGGAGGTGGTGTTTATGAAACGAAAGAAAGGGGGAAAAAAAGGCTATTCTCAGATGCGTCTTAGCCTGCCAATGAAAGCAGCCTTGCAGTTTGGGACTAGCTTCTGTTTTCACCCCACCATCTTTTTTAACTCTTGTCAATTAGTGTGTGCCAGCAAGGAGGAGACAGAGTGTGACTGAGCAAAGTCAGTGCACAGGCTGCTGCAGGAAAAGCTCTCTCTCCGAGACCTGAACGAAAGGAAGTGCCTCATGTTGCACACCACTGTTAGGAACAGGCTGGTTCCTGGTAGAAGAGTATGGTTATAATGCAGTTGGTAACGGGTTGGGGGCGAACTCCTGCTACACCAGCAAATACACTCGCAATGCTGCACTCTGAAGGCCCCTCCTGCTACACTCCTGCTTGAAGATGCTGCCATCTGGCTTGCTAATACAGAGTCTACTGCCTAATCTGATGAATTACTGTGAATGACTTATCACTGTTAATTACCACCTATTATAATAAATGTGTTTAGTGTCTCTAATGGCCGGGGTAGTTGGGAAGGGAGCGTAGAATTAGAGAGGTTTTCTTTTTAGATACTGATACAGACGTTGAAACCTAAAGTACACCGAGTAGACTTTGTACAGATCTGAGATTATATTATATAAATTAAAGCTTTGAAAATGGTCCATTTTCAATTATAGCACTTCAGGTCCAAACACTTTAATTACCCTACAAGAAGAAATACATAGAAAACAACATGACAACAAACCACAGCTTAAAAAAAAGACACTTACATAAACAATAGAACTGTAACTCTATTACTTAGCCCGCTATTAATTTTATCTTATGCTCCACATAGGCTTTGTACTGTTATCAGGGTCCTACTTTATTTGCTTCACCTTGTATTGTGCTACAAGCAGTTCTGAGATAGTTATAAGATTATCGGATCTGATTCAGTCTTTTGGCCTCTGATTTCTAAAACAGCATTTTCCTAGTGGCCATGTTGCCAGTGGAACGAAAATCAACTTTTGGCATCAATCTGATATCCTTTCCTTTAAGAAGCCATGGTTTAAAATGAGTGCTTTTAAGTAAATACTTCACTTAGGAAACAAGCTTAAATACTCAAATTAATACTTACATAATTACAGTATTATACAGTATATTAGCCACATTGCTCTTATGTTAATATTAGGCTACATATGGCTACTGTTATCACTGCCACAACCATTTCTACAAGCATTTCTGTGCAATCTGTAACAGGATCAAATCTGATTCATTCTTCTGTTCTCTGCAATGTGTGATACTCTCAGTCTAATTCCCAGCACTGGCAACTACCCCACACTTCTCTCATATTTATGCGCTTCGTCTCACACCGTATTACCTAATTAACTCATTAACTAATTAACAAGCCCCTTGTAGCCTGGGGAAGGTGTGTAGAGAGGGAGAAACACAAAAATGTGGGGTCAATAGGACTGAAATTGGGAAGCCCTGCCATACTGGGCATTAGACTGATTGCAGATCTACTGGCACCTACAACGTGTTCAGAAAAAGCTGCAGTGAATTTAATTAGTTTACTTTACAAATACAAATGAGGGAACATCACTACCCTCAAATCAACAGCGCTCCAGCCAGGAGCAGTGCTCACTAACATCATTCAACCATCTTAATGAAAGCAGCAAACCATTTCAAACTTCCAGCAATAACACACAACAACAACGACAGACAGCACCTATACAGACCTGTGCCAGGCAGCTTGTTCCAGCATTGTTGTGTTGCAGTATGCAGCACACTTACAGTCTTTGTGCACGTTCCATTTGAGTTTTAGAACTGATGCACGTGTACAAGTACAAGTGCGACCCTTACTGTTCGTGATACAGTGCTTTCAAAGAGCCAGTGCAGAGCGCCATATCGACCTGGGTATTGACATGCTGGCTGGGAGCATGGCATCACGCACCCTGTGGGCCTGCCCTGTGGCTATTATCCAGCTAGCCTGCCCTACATTCTTTCCCAATTAATACTGTACACATACTCAATCAACCAAACATCAATGAGCATGCTATGAAAGCCAAGAAGGGGAACTGATCCATAATTATACATGCCTGAGCTTCCTTGTGGCCTTTCGGCCTGTGCTTAGGCTTTCCACGCTTGTCTTGACTCGGCCTGATCGCCTTTTTATTCCCGTGAAAGAGCCCAGATTAGAAGAAGGTACTACAAAGGAGATGTTGTTTGGAATAATCACAGGAACAATAAGGGTAATTTGCTCCCATCAGCCACTTAGCCCGTTTAGAATTAAGCTTGACGTCCGGTGGGAGGAAAATAATCTTCTATTAAAATGATTTGACATGCCCCGGCCCTCCCACCCCACTGATCCCCGCTATTTAAGCCTGCATTTTTGGTGTGTTACGTAAAACACCCATTTTCGTGGACCCTGTTTGTCTCGAACTCTGCGTGTAATAGAACATAACTGGCCGCTCTTGTTTTCCTTTTGACAGCTATTATGTCGAGCAATGCAGCGAGGGAGCGAGCGAGACAGCAGCGAGCTATGGCAAGAAGTCTAGTTAGCACCCGGCATTGCAAGCAGGACGGGGCTGACCCAGGAGGAGCGCCGAGCAGGGCTGAGTGCTAGCTCTCCCGGTGAGAGCGAGAGGCACGACTCTGCAGAAGAGTGTGAAAGTGCTTTCCTTGCATTGCTTCCTCCGCTTTCTCTGCCTGCGAGGAAGAAAAAGCGCTTTGTGGCCTCCCGTGTCTGCTGGCTCCACACTAACACTCCCCTGCTTTCCTAAGGGCCTCTATATAACCCTGAGTATCACTTACTGAAGCTGCCATGAAGCAAGTTTGTATTCGATGGCTCAGCAGTGCCTCTTGTTCAAAATACACCGGCCCATTCTAAGCAATCTCAAGAGAGAGTGTGCAGAGTTAGAAAGGGCACACAATCTTTCCCATATAACTGCATTCATTACGGCCCGAGAAGACAAAGCTGACCTCACATCACCCTGCTCAATAAGTTTAATCACTAAAAGCTGCTACTATCAATTGTGTATTTCTGCTAGTATTATATTTGATGGTCACTTACACCAAATGTGGACCTGCGACTTCGGTACGTATGGTGTAGAGTGGGACCAAGCTCAGCCGAACACGTACCAGCAGTCAGTACAGCACTGAAAGCCTTCCCTACTCTGACTGAGATCATAATCATCCTATCTAGGACATACTGCTGCCGTGTGAATACCGCGGCTGGCTAAACACACTAAACTGCATTCTAACATAAGCCCACTGGACAAAAAATTGTCATCGGTGACTGAAATATAGCTAACAGCGTGTAATACCTCTATGAGCACAAATAACAGCTGTGATTCGATTTGGCATGGACTGGACAAGTTTCTGGATGTAGGCAACATCAATGTTCAACCACTCTTGCCTCAAAGAGTTGTACAGTTGGGCCAGATTTGGTAGACGGCTTTCCTGGCACAATTCTGAGGAGAATTTCCTGTAGACTGGGATTTTAACCACTGCTGGTAGACACGTATGACCATACACTTCCTGCAAATTCAGCTACTTCCTTCACAGTATGGCCTCTGGCATGCCCAAATGCAATCACTCCTTGTTACCAATCATTAACTTCTGCTTTGGACCCATTTTCCACACATGGAACGAGACATTCACTGCACTGTACCACCTCTTCTTAGACTATGAATCCTGCTGCACACCCCGTGGGTATTTATAGCCCCATCATCTTGGTGCAATGACATCTGCAGGAGGCTGAACTTACTACTACCTTAAACATGCGAGGTTTAAGGACTAATTTTGTGTCCAGGGAGCACACTAATGAATGAACACATGAATGCATGACTGAATGAGTGAATAAATAGTTGTAGGAAAATATCAGGGGCAAAATGTAGATAAGGGATAAAAACAAATGTGATACAGCATATTAAATAAAAATCTAATACATACATACACTGGAATGAACAGATGTCTTTACATGCGGGAAATTCTACAGGACTTTCTCTGCTTTCTTCTTCAATGTTTAATATGTGAAATGCAGGAAAAGTCCAGGGAAATGGTCATTCATCCAGTAAAATGACAGCAATAAACTACAAATATATAAAAATAAAAACTAATTTTGCGTTAATGCTATTTCCACTGAGAAATTAAATTTGATGTCATGAAGCTCATACAGATGCCGCCTTTTGGGGTCTATAAAACAAAAACAATGTTGTTTCCCGCCAACATGTACCAATGATTGAAGTTTAAATTAGATTAAATTAGTGTAGAGGAAAGAATGCAAAAAGGGTACATTTAAGGATTTTGACTCTAACTGCATTCACACAAGTTCCGACATTTAGCTGTTTCCTGTCAGCCGTTTTATAGGATTTTTTTCAAGGTTGTTTTAAAGTACGACTCCAAATAATAGAAAAGTAAAACACTGAAGCACATTAAGGGCATCTTCTCTTGGTCTGCATCTCTGTATGGCCAGAACCACAGGATCACAGTCTGCCTGGCGGCAAAACAAAACAAGGAGGGGAAAAGCTGCGTTTTTCATCTGAGCCTCACAAGCCTCCAAATGGTCCTCACTTAATCCCCATCTGTTCTATGCAGAGCAGAATGGCCATGCCAGGCTCCAGCACTCCCACTTCACCACACCAGCCTGTCCACTCCGGCCCCATCAGTCGCTCATAGCTCACAACAGTACTCTGACCCACGTCTGCAGTGTCCGGGTTTTACAGCAGCTTCCTGGGAAATATCAACCCTTCTGGGAAAGAGAACGCAAACGTGTCCCAGCAGAAGAGTGATTCCAGATATGCAGGAGGCCACGTTAACACGACCTCTCAATATTTCCATATTTGCACTAAAGCAAAGCAAACAGACATGGAAGTCCACTCACTGGTCTGTGAGTATAATGCACAGGTATTCAGCCCTGTGAATCAATCTGTTACTCACACTGACACCGAAACGACTGTGCCTGTGATTTAGTATCATGACCACCAGTAAAATGTTCTATAGTTTTACCATTATAAACAACTAAAGACGATGCAGCACATCACCATCATCTTTAGCGATGCAGCCCTGTATTAAAGATGTAACACTGGCACTAATTTTTTTTACAGACATATGTCCCTGAAGTAAATGCCTGTAACCTGTATGAGCACATGAGCTCGGAGATCTCTATATAAACTGAGATGTGAGTGTCAACTCAATTTAAGTACTTGGCAGCACCATGGGCAATACGTTCAGCTGCACGCAAGCAATAAACAAGGCTTAACCCTCAATTTAATAGTAATTTCTTTTATCCTAACATTCATCACAACTGTTGTTAGTGAACACAATGTCCTGGTGGAATCAACATTAGCTGGAGAGTTTACAGTCAACCACCTAGCACTTATAAACAAGCTACAAGAGCTACTTTGTTCTCAAATGACAGGTTTTAATGCTTGTCGTCCTACACTTTAGGCAGACCACTTCATTTAACGTGAATCGAGTGCCTCCATACATAGAAAAAAAAAGCATGAAAAACTCTCTCTTACAAGGTATAAAGAGAAAATGAATGTCAAGTCACACAGTACTGAAACGACCTGCAGTTATTTCTACTGTGTTTTACAATGCATAAAAGGTGCCATTACGAGAGTGTGCAGTCTATTAAAACATACTGAGTTGTCAGATTCCAACAGAAGTAACACACTGAGGTACTGCAGGTTATAATTACACCTCATATAAAACTAATACTGCTCGAATAGGACCCTGTGGTGCTTCTACTGTTGTTCAGGTTTAAGGAACATGATAACTGAGAAACAGCAATTACATCTGACAAGTTAAAAAAGTGTAATTAGTCTTTGTGGCACTGCACTGCATAACTAAACAGACTCCGGTAGTTTTAGTTTTTGATAAGTACATGCTCCATAAGGTTCCTCTAAAATAACTATAAAAACAAAACAAAACAAAACAAAATAAAACAAAACAAGACAAAACGAGACAAAACGAGACAAAACAAAACAAAAGCCTTTTGTCCTATGAAACACAAGACTTACTAACATGGCAGTTCACACAGGAATAAAACTGACACCGATGATTAAATCTTCAAACTGGTCAGGTCCTACTTTAAAGTGGAGTAAGGCCAAATGACCATTCTACAAGACAGATGTTTCCAGCTGTAGTCACTGAGAGCCAGTTTCCAGCACCTGGAGATGTCCTTGCTCAAACATCTAATTAACCAGATACAACTGATTCATCTGAATCATCCCAGCAGTTAGTTACCAGGTTTTGTATATGCCCCCTGCCTTTGCTTTACTCAGTCCCGTTAGATTTGGTGAGAAAAGCACATAAAATGTTCTTTTTCCTCACATAAAAGTGACAATTAAGTGTTAGCATACTGACTGACTTGATGTGTAAAACATCAAGGTCTTCAAAAAACCATGCTTCTTCAATAAAAAAAAAAAACTTCATGAAGACCTTTACAGGAAAACCATACACACATGTGGCACATCCCTTCCAAGCACACACAGCTGGAGGGCCCTGAGAAACACACACACACACACACACACACACACACACACACACACACACACACACACACACACACAATGGAGATTACCTTCACATCCCTTTTGACATGCCTAGTTAATTTGCCACATAGTGAAATGCTTATTAAATTATTAAATATTTGCTACATTGTTTTATCAGACCGCAATCTCAAAGGAACAAAAGCATTCAGAGTTTAAGCACTTGCCTTTGTTATGTTATGCTATTACAAACATGCTACAACAGAGAACAACTAGATTAGATAACAGCATTTTATTATTTGTTTGCTGCAAAATTCAATTCTTCAACAGCTGTGTTTTGCAATTAAGTAATTGCAGGCCATGATTTCAGAGTAAGAGCTATTCATTATGCGGCCCTAATCATTCCCGCTGTAAAGATTCCTGTTCAGCACTTTCCCGTTGCACAGCAAACGAATGCTGCACTTCATCAAAGCAAATAGTTACAGTTAATGCAGAAATAGGAATATGGCACTATCATTCAATAGAGAACGGAGAAACACAGTAGGAAAAGTATGTGCTGCGATTTGAAAATCTGGCTGTGAAGTGAATTGGGTTGACAGAGGTCCCCAAGAGGAGGCTGGCCTGGTGTTCCTGCTGAGCAGCGCATTCTGCATTCCCCTCTCTTTCCACTCACGCTGAGCAGAGGAGCAGGTGTGTGTACCCAGTACATGCTGATTTTTAAAGCCCCTGCCAGCGTGGTGTTCAGAAATAAATTACAGGAGAATGATTTGATTACTATGTAATTCTATAAGAATAAATGGATGAATGGAGAGAAGGAAACAAGTGCCAAAATGTAGGAGTGCTCGATACATCAGGAGACAATAAAATATTCACAAAAAGTATATATATTGATTTAATTAATTTTTCATTTTTTAAACGGTTCAACACTAAAAGATACATGGACAGCAATTTAGCACCTATTTTTATGTTGCACAAGTACTGACCCAAACATATTCACATTTACCCTTTTGGGCAGAGACAAAAAGTGTTGTTTCTGTTGCTTATGCTAATCTTCTCTGTTAACTCTGTGATTCATCTACGTTTACTTTAAGTTGACATGTAAAGTATGTGACCTAAGAAAATGAACATTTCACAGATTTTCTATTTCGTCTATTTCATGAACTAGGAAATACACAAACAAGACTGCATTCTATTGCAATCTGTTACTGGTTAAACAAAACATGAATAAGCTTTTGCCGATCTGAACAGTGCTTTGAATAAGCTCACACACTCACTCCAAAGAAATAGACATTGTGAATCTTACATACCATAGTAGAAAATCTGGTAACTCATAGAAAGCAGCCATTCTACAAATTGATCGGTTGGATAGCGTTGAACTCCCACAAATGGGTATCACATTGGATAACACCACCGCCCCATACAAAAGAGACAGGTGTCCGATTCCTTTTTGAGGCAGGAATGCCACTGCTATATTAATAAAAATATATACACATACTTCAGTACCAATAACTCTACATTCACTTAATCATTATGACTCTGGAAGTCTTCTAAATAATGCAAAATATTTACATATAATGAAGGTAGACTTTACCATAACTGTCATGTCTGATTTAGTTATGGCTATGAATAATATAATATAATATAATATAATATAATATAATATAATATAATATAATATAATATAATTAATTTCAACTTAATGAGCTCTAACTTAGTGTTGAGGCAGACATCATATGAAATTCCACATTGCTGCGCCCTAACTGGTACCCACAGCACCCTGCCTAAGATCCTGATGCCGCTTAGTATCAGAAAGTGTATTTGAAGTAAGTCTCAAGCATCAAAGTGCTACAAATCCCCTACAGAAACAGAAATCCTTCTCAAACACTCAGAGCAGCAAAACATTCCACAGGAATTTATTAAGCCAAACACTGCACCAACACTGGGACCATACGGAAAGCCCTACAAGAACTATACAGAAATACATTCTCTCAATCATGCATAAGCACTTCTTTAACCAGGTGACACAGAAAAACATCTCAGCCTGCTGACCCTTTGGAAAAGAAAGACTGCTGTCGGATGCTGTCGGGTCCCACTCCACCCAACCTCTTCTAGTTCTGTGGACTGTTTAAAATGCATTGTATGTGTGACAGAGTAACATAACATAGAGAGAGCACTGAAACACTGCACCCTGCACTCTCTGTCACTGTAATGCAGGATGATAGAAATGAAAACAAACTGCTTCTGTATCTGCCTAATTCAGCAGTGCTTTGGCGACTCCCTCCACACGATGAGATAAAAGACAGAAGAGTGATGTTAAAATCAGCTAATATGAAGATCTAATGGCCTCCAGTGAACGAGAAAGAGAAGGAGAGACATGGTGCAACTGCTGTCTAATGCACTTTGGGTTCCAATAAAGAGGGGTGGCTCCTCTGGGTAATGTCATTCTCGACAGTCCACCAAGGGCTAGATGTTAACCAGGTAAATGTCAGTGACAAATGCCAAAGACTCCCTGGCACTTGGAGGTTTTTCTCCTTTATTTCTCTTAGGGAACAATTACAGTGATATTACTACAAGCATGTTCCCAGTAAACAATGGTCGTCCGTGGACGTCTAAAATGTGTTTAAATATAGACAGATACGTGATTTCAACGTTGTTTCAACGGCTCAAACGGTACAAATGTTTACTGGGTTTGTGCTTACACCAAGTAATTATCCAACAATGAAGCTTTTCAGTAAATACTTGACTATCTACAGTTTCATTGCTAGAAAATGTCAGGACTTTAACCATCTTGGTATTTACTATTACCCAAAATAAAAACCTTACCCAAAATAATCATTTACACAATACTTTGGACTGTACCACACACATTTCAGGTTAGCACTTACCTGATGGGCATTTAGTTAGACTGCAAAACTGAAAAAGTGATCTAGTACTCTGGAGTGTTTAGGAGTTTGTACCTTACACATACCTGGTTCACCTCCACAACTATTCTAGACATCTGGGACCATGAAAGAACGCTTACTCTGTTTGCATGAGACAATGGGGATGATGTGATGATGGTCATAATGCAGCTGGATGACAATATGAAAGCAGAATTGCTGGGTTTTGACACTGACATTGTGTTGTTTTTATGGTTTTAAATATTTTAAAAAAACACATAGTGTGTTTCACATCATGTGACAATTTACACAATGAATGGACCAATAAAATGGCTCAAAAATACATGTTTTTTCCTTCTGCTGTAAAGTTACTTTTCCAAATTTGATGGATCAATATTCATTAATATCACCAGTTTTGCCATTCTGCTCTATGTGAGACTCAACATTGGTGTCGCTTTTGTCTTTGTGATCTATAGTATTTTTTTTTTCTTTTCAATCTGCAGGAAGATGGGAAAAGAGGGGGTGGCTTGTGTGTGTGAGTGTGTGCGTGTATGTGCATCATCTGTGGGCTGAGTTGTGTGTCACCATTTCTCACTCAGCAGCACAGGTCGATATGAGTGATGCGGGAACGCAGCAACAGCAATGGAAACTCTCGCTTCACACTGAGACACAGGGCCAGGCCACATCAGCCACAGACTCTGAGGACCCCGAGCCATGTGCTCAACTAGTCTGACCCTCACTCTGACCCTGCCATATGACCCCATAGAGTCAGAGGGCATGCTGGGATACATGTCCTAGATTTGGTGACTGCAATATAAACTCTAAATAAAGAGGTTGATCCAGGACATTGTATGTACTTGGGACTCAAGCGCAGTTTGTTGATTACAGTGTTCAAAAAGACGATTGACCTGGTAATTAACTGATGAGTTGAATCACATGTTTTTGAGCAGGGTAATCATCACACTGTGCTGGATTCCAGTCCTCCAGAAATGGTCTTTAAGACCCATGACACGTACATTACATGCTAATATCCCATATTTCTCCATGTATACACACCGATCAGCCAAAACAATAAAACCATCTCCTTGTTTCCATACTCATTGTTAATTTTATCAGCTTCACTTACTACATAGGTGGACTTTGTACTTCTGCAATTACAGACTGTGGTCCATCTGATTCTCTGCATAGATTTTAGCCCCCTTTCACTCTGTAAAGGTCAGAACCACCACAGAGCAGGTATTATTTGGGTGGTGGATCATTCTCAGCACGGCAGCAACACTGATGTGGTGCGGGGTCCTGTAGTGTGTGCTGATGTGAGTGGATCAGACACAGGAGTGCCCCTAGAGTGTTTAAATAGCGCAGTGTCACTGCTGGACTGAGAATCGTCCACCAACCAAAACTATCCAGCCAACAGTGTCCTGTGGGCAGCATCCTGTGACCACTGATGAAGGACTAGAGGACGACCAACACAAACTGTGCAGCAGCAGATGAGCTATCATCTCTGACTTTACATCTAAGGTGTACCCGCAAGGTAGGACTGTCTAATAGAGTGGACAGTGAGTGTCAGTGTCAGTTAGTGTTGTGCTGAGAGTATTCCAACAACCCACTAATAACTGCCCTGTGTTGGTCCCGTGAGTGTCCTGACCATTGAACAACAGAGTAAAAGAGAGCTGAAAAGTATACAGAGAAGTAGATGGACTACAGTCTGTAATTGTAGAACTCTACAAGGAGGTGGTTTTGATTTAATGGCTGATTGATATATCTGGCAACAACAATACTGATACTGATGCATAAACATTTGCAAAATGTATCTGAATTAGCATTTCAGAGGGAAAGAAAGGGTTTATTTCTGTCAGGTTACAAAGGTAGTGGACTGAATGAAATGCTGACATTTTAGCATAGTAGCTGAGCATGACCTAAACATACTCCTCCGAAGTAAACATCCATCCAGTGGCAATATTTTTTAAACATACACTTGTCAAAACAAACCTGACTCTCATCATCCATCTCTAGTATTAACAGGGAGTTTGTTCCTCTGTGCTGCAGTACCAGCCCCTACTCTTCTGCAAAAGCTTTATAATAGATGTTGGATGATTGGTTCCGGATCACAAATGCGACTCTAACTCATTCTAAAGCGGATGCTGCTCCATCGCTACAGAGAGTGAAGTTTCATCGATGCAATAATTATTAATATTAGTGATATAAGCAGCAGTAACCTATTAATCATTCCAGTATTCCACTTTCCTATGCGGCAGGTATAGGAGCTGCATTTAATGTAAGCCACATTGTTCCATCGAGGGCGACACAGGATGTACGTCAATGGAAAATCTGAATGATTTTTGTTCCGGGTGGGGAGCAGTGTGCTCCCCTAAAGCATGTTCCATGTCCAGTCCCAGGTCAAATGAGAACACTCATTTGTATCACACTTCTGTTGGTAGCAACTAACAGAATCTGGAGTTAAACCTACCTCGGGAGAATGTCGCCCCTTCAACGTGTGCCGGAATGAGTTCCCGTAAACAACAGACTACCTGCAATAAAAAGAAGAAAAAAACTGAATATACTTAAAAATAAAGGAAAGACTTTATAGAAGTCCTTCCCATATAAAATCACGGATGCATGGCAGAAAGCTCTGTATCATCCTGGATACAACACTTTCAGTTGAATCACATGTTAACAAAATTAGTTAGTTTGTATTCTTTTCATTTGAGGAATATCAAATGTATCTTACAGCTGTAGACGCCAAGTGCATCATTTTTCGACACACATATTGCAGGTATATAGCTTTTGCATTTCGTGATGGAGTCCACATTTGTTTCCACTCTGCATGTGTTTTAATAGGTGTATGTAAACGGCTTCAAGCCCTTGGAGAAGGTGCTCTATAAAAATGAATGTTTTTTTATTATTAACTCCTGTCACAGTATTAAATCCTACTGTTAAAAACATTAAAAGAAAAGACTGACATTTGAGACAGACTCCACTGAACAATCTCAGTCTAATTCCTCCTCCTGCAGTCTACCTGAACCAATTTTAAAAGCAGACAGCGGACCCGAAGTTTTCGTCAACAGTGCTGGATGATATTGAAATCTTTCAAATATGTCTGCAGCAGCTTCATATTGAGGTTGCATCAAAATGAAATTGCTGTGTTATTTTCTCAACATGGTTTGCTGTTATTATACTCACGGAAAACAAATAACAGTCTAGTATCAGCTATGTAGCTAATTTCCTTCCATTTCTTTATTTACCCAGAGAAACTGAGATATTAAGTCATTCCGAGTGGTTTAATGTAAAGGGGTAAATTGTAGTCTTTAAAGTGGTGGTGATGGGAACCAGGGTTCACAATGTCTACAACACAGTTACACTCATTTTATACAGAGTTTTATGTGTAAAAATGTAGATAACAGTAAATGAATGGTAGTAAGTCTTTTGGGAATTTATTTTGCCTCACAATGTTTTGCATGTACCACCTTCATTATTCCGTACTACTATAGTCATGTCATTTCATGAGGCAAGAAACTCGTAATATCTAGTACCACTACTACCGTGAACAATTCTAATTTGACTCTGTACGTTTCTCTAGAAGGGCACATTTCACATCAAACCACACTAAATTTGGAAAGAGTCTATGGGATTCCTCTTAAACCAAGACTGGAGGAAAAAAATACAAGATAAAAACAAGGATATTAACTAGAAACACTACTCCGACCACCTCTATCAGCGCCCCCTTGTGGAGACTTTTCAGCCTGATGAATGTGAGTGAAAGTACAATGTGAGTGATTTACAGACCAGCTCTATGAGGCTTTGCACTAAACAGAGCAGCACTGGACATACTAGCAGTCCCAAATAGAAACTTATCCTGATCCCATGTAAAGAATCCACTCAGGCTGCAGGTGAAAGAGCACTCTCTCTCTCCTCCCCCCCCCCTCTCTCTCTCTCATTACATCAGCCGTATTAATCAGCTAAACCTGCAATTATGCTACCTCCAATGTGTAATCTGATTGCCGAATGCTGTGATGCAATCAATCCAGCAGAGCTGCGTTTAGGGACGGAGGGAGGAACAGGAATTCAGCTTAAATAAACACACGTTTTTGATTACAAACAAACAGGCGTGAACGCCGGCAATCTGATGCGATTCTGCATGCCGGCACAGAGAGCTCGTCTGCCGCTAATTTGCATAAGTGAGCGGCTGAAGCGTGGAGAAGTTCAAAGCAGGTGACGAAAAGAGCAGAATCCTCTCCTCACATACACGCACTGAACTCTGAGTGGGATGAATGTCTACTTGTATGAAAAGAGGGGCTCAGGTAAGTGTGTACTATAGACACAGTGTTTGCCTATAAAAGACAATTATATACACAATATGTTCAAAGGCAACCTCTCATCCTATTTGTAGGTACCTTCTCATCCAACGTTGCTTATGAAATCAAGCGTACTCAAAGGGAGTTTGTGTGTCCCTCTTCATTGCAATAAGAGCCTATACTCTTCTGGGAAAACTTTACACTAGATTTTTGAACATTGCTTTGAGGATTTGATTGCATTCAGCCACAAGAAATTAGTTAGTTTAGGCATTGATGTTGGATGATTAGTTCTGGATCACAAATGCCACTCCAAACTCATCCTGAAGTTACTGGGTGGAGCTCTACCATTCCAAAGAAGGCAGTTTCACTGATTCCTCAAAACTCCCTCAAGCAGTCCACACCTGGTACTGGACATGGTGACTTTAATCTCATGTGTGTCAGCTCCAGAGGTCCCTACTCTGGCAATACTTTTCTATGGAGATAATACAATGTGAACTCAAAATTACACGGTTGGTCGCACACATCATCTACAGGGAACAAACTTTAAATATGCCAGTTTTATGCAAATTTTTCTATTTACTTGCTGAGTTCAACATAATGAAAAATAGCCAAACATTAAATGTAAAAGAGTGCCATAATTTGCACAGGCCACATTTTTTGTTCTATCAATTTAGCCCTATAATTAACAGTGGTTTACACATTTTAGTGTCCTCTGTAGAGGACATCTACTATTTTCACCTAGAAAACAAATAAAATATTATTTGACCAAGGGTACCTATACTTCTGTACACAACTATATACACAATTTCCTCATACGCTATATACAGGCAATTCAGCTGATGCGTAGTTCTTATCGCTGTAGTAGAACAGAAGTGTTTAGGCTGCCAAAAGTTGCACAGAAGCTGCACAGAAGCTCGAAGGCGTGCACACTGTTAAATAGGGCAAAGCTTTATGATGGGATCTGATCAAAAGTCTTGTCAGGTGGCGGAAAAAACTTCAGCAGAATGAGCTATTGACTCTGCAGCCTCTCCATAGTTTTCTGGAAAATAATTGAGCTACAGGGATGCAGGCAAGTCTTCAATCAAATAACTTCATTTTTTCCAATTGAGCAACACAAACGATCTGAAATGACTTGTTGAAGCAGAGCTCAAACTGGATGTGCTAAAAACACTGAGTGTGAAAGATGGAGGGAGCTCATTTCCGTTTGGCAGAAAAACAGAAAAGCAGTTATTTATTTGTCATTATATTATTATGTTCATTAAAATGTTATCATTACTTATTTTCACTGAGCAAATCAACAAAGCATGCTATTTCACCAGGGGTGCTCAAACTTTCAACTATGGCTAAATGCTCTGATAGGCCACTGCCAGCGTAACTTGGGGTTAGTATGTACTGCATCATTTCCTTACATTACAAACACTCTTCTTTATTTTGTATTAATAGACTATTATGCAGTATAGATATTCAGCAGGTTGGGGCTAAAGGGAGGAGGGCCTCTGTATACCCAGGGCGTAACGTCAATGGCAGCCTCACTTATCATCATATTCCTTCTTTACTGACAGCCAGCTGGCTGCCCTCAACCTTTTCACACTCGCATGCGCACGTTACATGCATGTGCCACATGCATTAACCCCGCTGTTCCAAGCGCTGCATTCATCAGCCCAGCTGTGCTCACGAGCCAGTGGGCACAAACCAAGCAGCCCTTCTTCGCCCACCACCTGAGCATCTTCTTCAAAAGAAAAACGCGACCTACATTTCTGTTTCTGTGTCACTACTGAGTTCATAAAATAGCCCTGCAGCATCTGTGCTTGAATTTTCTAAATGGTTTAGCTGAACAGAAAAAACGAGACTCGCTGTTGTAAGTAATCAGGAACTCCACGGTGCCACTCAAGATTTCAAATTGTCCTTGATGATGAGGTGAAAGAAGCCTGTTTTGGAACACGTCCATTGAGTGCATGAAAACCAAACACGTAGAGTGTCTTCTCCGGCACACTCTGCATGCTAACATATACCTCAGAAAGTGAAGCAGTTCAAGTCACAGGGAGGGTTTTTATAGGCAAGTAAAACTTCTACTACAACAAAAACTAACTGTAACAGGAAATTAACCTAAAAATTAAAACTAAACCATAACATCCACTGTAAAATTCACTCAAAACAACACTGAACTACTGAAAAAACAGTTTTATTTATTTATTTATTATTTTTTAACGTTTGAATTAGAGTTTATAAGTAGATCCATTCTGTGTTTGACTGTCTTTAAGGCAAGTTGTAGCCAAACAGCAGCTCAGTCAACTGTTGTGCTTGTTTTAATCTGCCATTATCCAATATCTAAATATCACATTCATCATAACGTTAAAAACTAAAGCTGAGACTAAAAAAAAAACTAAACTAAAACTTTTTCAGAAAAGTACTATTAATACTACAACTATTAACCCCCTTTCAAGACTAAATTACACTAAAATGAACTCAAATAAATTAAACTGTAAGGAGTCCTATTCCATATTTACTCGTATTTTACTCTGTATTGGTAATCGATAATGTAATCAAGAGCGTTCCTTTTGTGTATCTGAGTGTGTTGACAGTTTCTGTGTAAGGCTGGAGGTAACAGCAGTTACATAAACGATGTACAATGTTAAGAACAACTGGTCCCTGTAAATAACTCTCTGTAGATAATGTACAGCCTTGTGCTTCTTCTGAACAACCATATTTTGGGACGTTAACAGATCTGACATACAGCATGGATGAATAGAAAAGTTAAGCATGAAATCAACCAACTCTGATTGGTAGGGGACTGAGAGCCCTGGGTTTTTTCCTGGAAGCCCCAGAACAGAGAGAGAGCATTAGTATTAGGGTTGGCATGGTGGTGGGGAGAGTTTACGGCAGAGAAGGCCGGGAAAGTTTTCAAGATGCCATTTTTGGGAAGGCCTATAGCCTAGGCCTGATCAGAAGGGTGAAAACTTAGAGCCTCCACACCTTGTACAGAATGACTGATTGTTACTTTAATAGATTGGATCTTGTGCTCTGTTATTTTGATTTTACTTTAACTGAATTACTTTTTTATTTTTCTCCTGCACTATTGGTGTTTTGCTATCACTAATCAGTTATATCAGTTATATCATTTTTATTCTTTTTATCTCCTTTTTCATCTTTTTTATGATTGATTTCTGTCCTTTTTGAGCACTTACAAAAAACCTGATTTTAGCCTGGTGAATTATTTGAATGAATTCATTTTTGGACCCTTCAACTGTGAAAATACCCAAAAGAAACTAAATCACTTCAAAATAGAAATAAAAGACAATGAAAACCTTAACATGGTAATGACTCTGGTCAAAGGAAACACCTGATTTAATGAGCTCAGATAAGGGAACACTGTGCAGAACCCCTCTTCCCTGGTAAAAACTCTACAATAACACCAACACAACCTTACTATTTCTGTCTCGGCCAGATGACACAATTGTTATTACAGTCGCCAGCTCGAGAAAGCTTTTTCCAAAGTACACAAAGCTATGATATGAAACGCACCATCTTTGCAAGCCTGTTTCCTAATGTTTCGTATGTTTGACCAAAAATAGAAATAGAGCAAAGGAACAAAACACCACAAAAAAATAAAATTTTGATTTACATAGGCAATCATCCAGCACACAGGCCTAAAAGTCAGACGGGATGTGTATTGGGTTTTCTTCATCTGGCTTGAGCCTCGGCTTAAATCACACACATCTACATAATTGGAGATATTGACTTGCTCGACTCGGTTACATGAGCAATGAGAGAGAGAAAGAGAGAAACAGAGAGAGAGAGAGAGAGAGAGAGAGAGAGAGAGAGAGAGACAGAGACAGAGACAGGGAGTGGGAGCACAACAGAGCTTGTGCGCATGCAAGAGAGAGAGAGAGAGAGACAGAGAGACAGAGAGAGCGCAAGTGCTCTGTCTTCACGATGTCCCAACCCTCCAGGGCTTCAGGCACGCTCTGCATTATGGGAGGAGACGGCCAGGCTGCTGCACTCAGTGCCTTAACAGCTACTTTCAGTGAAAGGCCATTCCCTGCTGACGACATGCGCACGTCAGCGTTTCAGGCCCGAAGCCTCTGAGGTACCATTCATGCAAAAGACACAAGCACACAGACAGATAAGCTGAATAATGTGGAAATCTGCCCTGCATTTTGGAACGGGTATTTCAGTCAAATTTGATATTAGAACATGAAAAATAACTGAATACCGCAAAATGGCACAAATTTCACTGGCGCTTTTGTTATTTATCCATTTTATTTTTGACATTTACTTAGTGAGTAAGTATTGACAACTTACAACTAAAAAGCCACGTCAAATACTGTGAAATTACTGCACAAGCAGGCAGTGTTCAACGAAAAGGATTATACTACACAACCATATCACTTTACCATCTTAAAAAAGGCTTCATTCTACACTTCAATTTATTCAATCGTAACGTTTACGCACGTAAAGATATAGTATTTGTGCTCTGGCCAATAGGGGGAGCAGTTAACCTGATACTCGACCATAACTCCCCGTATGAGGACAGCCACCATCAAAACATCTGCATGAACTGGGGCATGCCCTGTGTAAATTATTTGTATGGCAGTATATCCACAAGTCTTCGCTGCTTGTTTCATCGCAGCACACAAATGCATCCCAAAACCTTAAGAACGGTTACTACCGAAAAGGACATTAATAGTCCAAATCGTGCTTTCATCTCGGACTACGACCCAGTAAAAATATCCGTATATGAGAAGGAATGATATTAGAAAGAACACAATTTACTATTCAGTCTTTTATACTTTCATGACCACTCCAATATTTGAAAATTCGGACTCATTCTTGCTGGCATTAGTCTGCTAATTCGACTCAGCTCTGCACTGTGGTCGCATCAGTATAAAGATCAGAGCAAGACGATCCTCAATGGTCACTTATTGCCTTTCCACAAAAAAAAAGAGCCACATCTTTCAATCTTTGCTTGTTCTTCTTTTTAAGCCCCCTGCTAAATTTTCCTTTAAGCCCAAAATAACTTAAAGCTACATAACAGCAGGAAAGCACTGCGCATTCCCAACTCAAAAATTTCACAAGATTGTGTTAAAGGCCTTGCACCCTCTTATCTCCCGCACGTAATGGATTCAGAGAATATATGCATCAGAAAATGACTCAGTCTTAGAGGTCAGAGGAGATGAAAGCAATTGTGCTTAAAGTAAAAACTGCAGAAATAAGTCCTTTCCCTCTCTCCGTTCTGTGTTCTCTGGAGGAATGATAGATGAACCCTGTCCTTCAATATTGCTACTTCGACATATACAAAGTATAGGACCATTATAAGATTCAATGCTCCACTACCTGCATATGAAACAAAAGAGATATTTTTATATCGCTGCAAATGAAATATTGTTCCTATATGTCATTCAGGACACCTGTGGGGAAAGATTTATCTGTTCTTGAATTCGTTCGTGAATACATAAAAGAGAAATCTGCATTCTCAACAGTAAAATGCACCACAGTGTGCAGCTCCCTTGTTTTAAACCAGGGAGTGATTCATCACAGCAGTACAAATAAGAAAGGAGTGACCAGAACAGCAAAAACACTGTGTAAGTCAGCTCCTGGAAGGCCGAGGTACTGAGCGGGTCAGCGGGAGACGGCGCAGGAGTCAATTCCTGGACCACAGCCTTAGTTTGTTCTTGTGGCTCTGCTCCAAGGGAGGAGAGCGAGTTAAGGATCAGGAATGGGCTCGCTGAGCAAGGCAGAAATGGCTCTATCCGAAGAACTTTGAAACGATAAGGCCCAAAGACAGGAACTATCTCCTCTGGTAATCACTTACTGTCCAGACCGTGATTAAATCACACTCACTTAGGTGACTAGACTCACTACGGATCCTAGACTGTGACAAAATCCCCATTTCAGATGTTGTCTGAGTGGGTCTGAGAAACACGATCGAAGCCGTGGTCTGGAACACCCTAACTTCCTGTCATCTGATTTATCAGGCAAGATGTGTAAGACCAATTGAATTTACACTTCAATCTATTGGTGAATTAACTTTGCATGGATTCTAGGTCAGCGGGGTCTGAAGTATAACTTATTTCATCACCTTGTCCTAGCAAGCACAGTGCACATGCGGCAAGGACAAAAGCAGAAGACTCCAATTATAATCAATGAAGATTCTACACCAGCAGCAATAGAGTGTGATGCAGCACCATGGTTTTTTTTTAGATGGATGCCCTACTTCTTTTTTTAAGGTACTGCACCGATGTTCCAACTCAACAAAATGAATGATGATAAATCCATGAGTTGGCATGGTATGACCTTTCCTCTAATTTTATAGGAAAACTAAAACAGCATTATAACTTCTGAAATAACAGGAAGGATAGGCTATTCTTCAGTGTGTTGATCTAAGCAGATTAGTCACTTCATTAAAACCATTGTTCTCCTGCAATATCTGCAATACACTATTGATACTGCAGTTAAGATTTGCACACAACGTGTGGCAGAACATTTTGCAACATTTGTTTTGCTTTGCTGAATGCTCTGATGATGGGTTTGGGTTCCCTTCTGCTTTGCCTTGGCTTTGCAATATGATGCAACGCTATATGTAAATACTCAGTTCATGATAGAACAGGGTGTAATGTAAAGCTTCAAGGGTCTAACAGCCTGGATAATAGAAATGTCCTTGCTTTTTTTAAAGTGGACCCGTCACGCTTTACCACTTTTTCCTTTTCTTTTTGTATGTTATGTAGATTTTTATGCATGTAAATGGTCTGTAAAGAAATAACACCGAAAGTACATGCCAGAGGGAGAAACTCTGTCCCACAGAAACCACTGCCTTTCTCTGTTGCCTCTTATAATGCAACCCTTATTGCCCGCCTAGCTGTAAGCTTAGCACACCAGGACACAATACACAGAGAGCTAAAAAAGTACAAACTTTCTACTCTGAAACATCCTGCTTCAGTCTAGCTTACAAAGGTGGACCGGGTCTACTAACTTGTCAATTTGGTCACCTGTGACTGAAATGTACCTACTAGCATGTAATACCGCTACGACCACAAATAACAGCTGTGATTCGATTCAGCATGGACTGGACAAGTTTCTGGATGCAAGTGACATCAATGTTCACCTACTCTTGCGCCAAAGAATTGCGCAGTTGGGCCAGATTTGGTGGATGCCTTCCTTGGCACAATTCCAAGGAGAATTTCCTGTAGACTGCTACCACCTGAAACACGTGAAAGGTGACTATTTTTTGTGACTATTGTCTGGTGAGCTGATATTATACTAGACCCCAGAATAAAGTTATGAACACTGAACTTAAGCATAATAGCTCCCCCTTAAAGTAACAGTTTGTTATGCCATGCAATCATTGTTATAGTTTTGCAACATACCGTTCACCTCTGAGGTTTATATGGAAACACAGCCGCCACTGCATGTTTTAGCTCATCATGGTTGTGACATCTTAATCAAGAACACATTTAGATACACTAAACTGCCCATTTAGCGTGCAGCAGTTTATGCTAGTCACTTACAATGAAGTGATAAGGATTGTTGTTTCTGCAGACAGTCTGTAGAGTAGGGTTTTCTAGGAGTGGAAGATGTGAGGGAAAAAAAAAAAAGATGTAATGTTTTGCTGTTCCTGGCGTTCGGGAAGGTAATATATCACAGTATAGCCTTTTGATGTTGGCTGAAGTAGAGCTTCATGTCCCTGAGGATTTTATTCTGGGTGTAACAGGTTTTTTTGCACATTTCAGCCTTGACTGCTATTTGAACGTGTTATGCACTCGTGGGCTCAGCCAATTAGGGTCAACAAAATCATTTACATATACAGTCTCATAAGCACACTGTAAAGGATAAAGTAGAGGTTGTGAAACAGTCATTTAATATAATGAATTTCAAACGTTTTTGGTACCCAAGGGGAAAAATAAAATACATTCAAATGCAGAATATGGGCCATGCAGTAATGGAGCTGGTTAAAAGTCGGTTTCGGCTCTGCCAAACAGACCCTCAGCACTGTGACCCTGCCGAGGCACTGAAGCAATTAGTCTAATCCAGGAAGCAGTGGTAATGGATGTGGATGTGCCATTCCCCCCACTGTCTGCAGTAAAAGGGGGATGGGGAGAGAGAGTTTCAATCAGCTTGCATACGGCTCAAGACCCGTTGCGAACCGTTCTGCATCGGGGGTTTAAGATTCAGCCACAGACATGCTCTCATGTTAAACCAAAATGACAGCAACATTATTTTTGTCCACATCCCTCTCATCCTCTTCTCTAACCCAAGTACAAATAGAAACTAACCTGTTACTCTGCCACTGCAAAAAAATGCATGTGTGTGGGTAACGGATCGGGCAGTGGTGTAAAGCGTAAAGCAGTGTACACATGCATGACACTGGTGCACGTGTGCGATACAAATCGGACAGGGTACGCAGATCACGTAGTGTCAAGAACTCACGTACCTGATCAGAAAGCTAAATAGACAGCAGAGTGAGCACTGAAGCGGCAAGCACCCCAGGCCCATAGTCCCCCTCTCTCTCTGGTTTTCTCTCCCAGATCTCCTGCAGAGGCGACAGAAACAGGTGCTCACTTCCCTGTTCCTCTCTGCTCCCTTGAGCCTACACTCCACTCCTAAAGCGCCTGTGTTGTAAGGCCACTCCTCCCTCAGAGCAAACCCATGGAACTGTTAAGGACTCTAAGGGCTCAGAGACTCAGAACAGCACAGACCCAAGGCATCAGTGTCTTTCAGTAATTTCCACTGGGACGAAAGATGGGGAGAGCGTAAGTTCCGGAAGCAAGTACAGTATGACTGCCAATTCAGCCTAAAGCCTTTAAGTTTTCTCATTTAAAGTGAAGCAATAGGGAACGTTTTTACAAACAGTCCATGACCGAGTTACTGCAGCAGTAGATGTGGGTGAAAAAGCAGGGTCTAGTTTCCCAAAGCGTCTTAGTGTTAAGATTTTCTTAGCTGGTAGAGACAGTGTTCAGTGAAACAGTCTCTACCTTTTAGAATTCACCTTTGTGTTATAAAGCTTTTGGGAAGCCAAACCCAGTTTGTTCTTTATATTTCAGCCCCAACTGCTATCTGCATGTGATGGCATAGGAGTGAAAGAGTAAGTGGATCCTAATAAAAGGTTGCAACATACAGTTGATCAATCTTTAATTTGGCCACAAGTGAATCTGGAAATAAAAACTAGAACTGCAAACATCACATGAACTATATCACCATTTCACATTAAGGATTTTTGAAATTTACCATTTTGTCTGGTTTACAAGAGACTCATTTACTCATGTGTTTTCCCCCTCTGTGACCTGAAACAGCTTTGTCTAATGGCTGAAACATGACGCCATGGTGTGATGGTGTCATTAAAAACACACAGCGTGCTATATAAGCAGCTTCTTGTATTGTATCTTGTATTGTATGTTCTAGACTAGAGCAGGCAAACAGTCTCTACAACCACCTCATCCATTAGATGTGGCATAAATGTGGTGTAATAAATGTGGCATTAATGTAGGATCACACATCACCCAACATGTTTAAAACATGAGTTATGCCCACATGAGTGAATACTGGTGCCTTGCTATGGTCTATATGAAGCAAATCAATAATTAATGTTTTTTTAAATCTGTGATAAATTAGTTTTACACCAACACTGGGTGCTGTTACCATTCTTAACAGTCATGGGGCTACAGCATATATGTTATTGAAGAAATCTGACTTAAAGAAATGTGACAATTGAGAAAACAATTTCATACCATAACTGCAATTCAAAGTGCCACCACTAGCACTGTACAGATGTGTCACCTTTCTGCTTGCAATATTTCCATCTATAGCTCCTACAGCTCTGCTTAGATGTCACTGGTTAGTTAACATAAGATGCAATATCAGTTGTTTGGGTCTCAACATGCAGCTCAGTTAAAGGCTTATTTGAATATGTGATTAAGTAAATAAAGATAAGCTTGGGTGTCTGCACATTTAACCATGTTCATTCATAAAAGTAAGCAGGCATGTTCGACTAACAGTATCAGCTTAGAGAATCCCTCCCCACCCCCATTCCATCGGCCTGAGAACCGGCAAAATAAAGTGGACCGATTCCCTTGACAGGAGAGGATCCTTGGTGCATGGTGCATAACGAATCAACCTTGAACTAGCCCGGCATTTTGGATTTAGATGGAGAGGGAGAAGAGGAGACCCCCTACTGCAGCAGTTGTCTTAAAATAGCACCGCGCAGAGACAGGATGTGCTCCTACAGGACCCGCAAAGACAGATCAAACGCTGCACTGCTTTTAAATATGCCACCAACACACAGCTAAACAGCACACACACACTGGACAGGCTACTGCATCAATGCAGCGGCTGCATGCTGTTCAATATCAGCTATAACGTATCATCATCATCATCATCATCATCATCATCATCAGGGCTGAAAAGGAAAGAGGTAATAAAAACCTAGACAGAGTCATTTCATCTTTGAAGTAGTCTCCTGTCTGCGGAAACCTGACAAGCAGGCTATATTAATAATGCCGTCGTTAAATAAATGAATGCAGGCCTTTAATTCTTAAAGGGGTATGTCATATTGCCATGAGAAATGAATGTAATTTTCCATTGCTCATCTAAGCTTGCCATCAGAGTTCCTTCAGCTATGATAAAGGAGCCATCATCCAAAGCTGACATTTACAGCACTCTCATTCCATCCATCCTTCAAGTTTGTTAGTGTCTTCTGTTTACATAATTGGTTAAGATTTAACTCAACGTGCAATTGTACTACTTGACCGGTGAGGGGGCAAGTGCACACGAAAGCGAATGAAGGCAATATCGAGCACATTGCTCACTTTAAAAAGTGGCCGAATGACAGCTTGCCCGACCATATTCACTTTATAAGCATAAACTTAAAAAACTAATACCGTCTTATAACTTAATTTATTTAGAAAAGCTTAATTAGTTCATTCATTTATCTTCTGATCCGCTTATCCTTCTGGGTCACAGAAGTGCTGGATCTTATGCCAATGTTCAGTGGGCAGAAGGCAGGAAACACCCTGGATAGGCCACCAGTCCTGGGGGCTAGTCACTCACATTCCTATGGGCAATTTAGCATGTCCAATCAGCCTGATTACATGTCTTCGGACAGGGGGAGGAAACCTGGGCACCCAGAAGAAAACCCAGACAGACACAGGGAGAACACGCAAACTCGGACAACACAGGACCTAGGACAACCCGGCCTTGAATCAAATCCAGGCTGTTCTTGCTGTAAGGCGACAGCGATACCCATTGCGCCATCGTGCTGCCCCACTTCAGAAAAGACTGTTATACTCAATTTTATGAATATCGCCCGGCACTAGTGTATGCGTTTATTAAAGCCTGACTAATAGAAAATTACCCCAAATTAAGCACAGACATTTCGTAGCTTATTATAGTCATATAATAAACCTCTGATGTAAACAGTCACTGACGAAATCCACTCACTTGAGGAGTCAATGGTTTGCCAATCCCCATCACAATAATAAAGGTTGAACTGGAAATATGAAAAACAAAAATATTCATAGGTAAAATTCCAATGCATCCTAAGCTATCCTCTGACATGAAGAGAACACATTAGACCACAAAGAAAAACTCAGCATCGACGCTGGTCAAAAAATGATTAATCTGGCCTCAGTGTGTACATATGTGCAGCCTCACCGTCTCTCAATGTCCAACAAGAGTTCACAGACGTTATCCGCTCCTCTTTTGGGTGGAACTGACAAATCCCCTACTCCCAGCTGCCTACAACACAGAGAGAACACCATGTTAGCCGGCACACTGAAATTAATACGCAACCACATGCTCTTAAAGACACACAATAGCTCAGGTCCTGGTGTTTCAACTGGGATCTATACAGCAGGCCTGTTTGATCACTCTTATGTAACCATCACAGCTAGGGTAGCATTTCTGCTCTCATTCACATGATGAATGACCAGAGAATCGCAGCATAATGAGCCTTTACTCTCCAGCCAGCCACCCAGGCCTGGCAGGCAGTGAATGTGCCCAGGCTGGAGACACTGGCGCCAGGCTACAGCGAGCCCCCCTGCAGGCCGCTCTGTAAACAGCACATGTTGGTTAATGACACAGAATGGTGGGAGCAGCTCAGTGACCCCACATGTTGGACAGCAAGCCCAGCAGGACAAGATCGCAAACAGGCTGGAGGGATCGCCATCAGTGCCTGCAGCAAGCGCGAGAACAGAGGGTTCAGCTCGACTACAGAACAGCCAGGGGCACAGGGGGAGAAGGCATCATCCCTCTGACCTGGAGGAGCTGACTTCATGTTGACCAGAGCGGGAGAAGTAACTCAAGACCCAGGACTTGGAGAAGGAAGAGGAGGAGCAGGAGGAGGAGGCAGTGAATGCACTACGGGTTTATTGGGCTTGGAGCACAAGTGCACAAGTGAGAAGGCAGCTGCACATAAGCCTGGAAGGAACAACACTGACCAGGAAATACTAAGACAACCAAGCAATAACTCCAAAAGTAGAATATTTTGGTGCAGACTGAACACTGGTGCAGGAGAGTAAAGAAGTAAAATAATGGGCAAATAAGAAAAGGTTTAAATTAGTTCGCCTTAAGAGAAGATCTGACTGGACTGGAGGATGGAGGTCTAACCACCGAGGTAAAGAAGCCCAGTTGCCTCTATCCTGAGAGATATAAAACAAATCACTGATGACATCCAAAAATAGGGCTTTCAAGAAGAAAGAAGAAGTAGAGCATGTTTAGAAACCTTTACCTAATGCTATACCATAAATATTGATGCTAAGTGCAGTCTCTGAGGAACATTAGATGGAGGTTCTATAGGACATTGCTCTACACAGCAGACCATAGAAGGCTTTTAGGTCCGTTTGGAGCGGATAGTTCAAATGGTAATTCTCATCAGCTGTCCCAGGACCTGCTAGATCTCTCTGTTGTTGTGAACAGTTCTATAGAAAGGCAAAAAACGGGGAAGGTGAGGCTCGGTAGGGGTTTCAAAATAGATGACTTCATGCTCGATCAGACGCGGAGGTCTAAAAATAGGGTGTTCTGTCATGCTAAGCCAACGGAGAGTGACAGCACAGTTCAATTAAACAGCTCACATCTTCATATCGGTCTTGTTCTGTTTGTCTCTCTCTCTCTCTCTCTCTCACGCGTATTCTCATGCACATATAACTGAATGTAATGACTCAATAATGACCTACCATGCATTGTTTTCATAAGCATTTATCGCTTTGTTTTAATTTCCCAGCAATATCTCTATAGGCTGTATTCTTTAATCAAGACTTCTTAAACCTACAGCTTTGCTCAGTGGTCGAAACAGCCTTGATGCATAACAGCCATTAGTGAAAACCTGCAGTGGGTCCAGCCCTATCTGAAGAAGAAAGAAACCAAAAGGAAGCACTGGAGGGAAAAAGGTACGCACAATGGCCTTATTTTCTGACTCAATGCGGCACAGCAAAGCTCGGCTTAATGGCTCAATTTTTCACATCTATGGCCTCCTGTGGAAATGTCAATAGCCACGCTAGTTGAAAGCGAAAGGAGAAAAGAAAAGCACAGGGTTTGGCAGCAAACACGGATCAGTGCCTGAATTACAGCTCCGTCTGTCAAATGGAGAACGGGTGCGCTGTGACGTCTACTGAGCCAGGACCAGGCCCTGGGCCTCTCAGGTACGCTCAGCCTGTGGAGTCTTCGGTCAAGATTAGGATAAGATTACACATGAGAACGAGGTCAGAGCTCAGACAGCACAGAGCTGCTAGAGTTGTGTGTGAAAGAGAGACTCAGAGGAAAACCAGGTATTCATGCATGACTGAGGTTCAATCAGATTAGCACATCAGCATCTCTTGCTACAGATATCAAAGTGCTAAGCTAATCCCCAGCTGGCCTTCCGACGTGTTTGATTCTTTCAAACTTCATTCCTTTTATCCTGTTTCATCAGCGTGTATTTAACTCCACTTTTCAAATAAGGAGAAGACAGCAGTCTTTGTAAATGTGAAGCCGCTTTTACATAAGAGCTTTTTTCTGGACCTGAGGCTATTAGCCCTGAAAATCGGAACGTCTGCAGAGTGCAAAAAAAAGATACGTTCGAATTCTGAAGAGGTCAAGACAACAAATCTCTGATGGTGTCGGGTACAAGTGAGTGGTATGGACCTATTTGTGTAGGTGAACAGTGACTTATTATTATGGGATGTGGCTTCACTATTTATAAGAGCCATATATAGCAAATAAACAAGTCTAAATTGTTCTAGTTCTGCAAAAATGAAAATGGTATAACCCTAACTAGATGCACACAAAGTATGAAGTGGCACCCTTGAGCCCAGCAAAAATGGTGCTAAACGTAGATTCATGTCCAAATTTTTCCAAGTCATTTGCCTCATACTGGCATCCAAGACGCTCGCTATTACACCTGCGAGTCAGCCAATCCAGCAATTTGGTAAACAGTATATGTTGTTCACGCTGTCGGTAGCAGTTAAAAAGCTGGAGTAGTGGCCACCAACTCTTCTCCTGGAGATGCACTATGCATTTTCCTGCACATTCCTTAGCTTTTACTAATGCATTAATGCCAATCAATTGGCTAGAGCAAGGTTACTGACTACACAGGAAGGCAGATCTTCGAGAACCAGATTTGGTTACTACCACTATAGAGCCTTGGCTGGTGTCATCTTATTCAACTGAATGAGGGAGGTGGCACTGCAGATAAGGAGGATGGCAGCAGACGGTGCATGGGCTTCCAATGGAAGTTTTGCGTACTGAGCACCATCATTCTTCTCAAGTGAAACTGACTCTCAAACTGCAAGTTCCTTCATCAGGACATGCCACATCTTATTACCAAAGCGATGAGCTATGAATCTATTGTCAGTTGCCACCTATACAATCGATCCACAGTTCAAATGAAGGCCTTCTTTGTGAAAACAGACCTGTGATAATGAGCCTCTTTCCCCATATGACTCCCGTCCTGGGTACAGACTCAAGTACTGGACAAGTATGAAAACGACTTGAAATAAATACCGCCACTCACATTACACAAATGCACTCACAACTCAACAGTTCCTTTGCCACCATCATTCACATGCATTTTCACACACGCTCATGGCAGGCCTAGCTATATGCTTCTTCCAACATTCTGCCAAGCCCATGAACAATCTCTCAGTATTCAGAAGAGGAGCTCAAGTACCTCTGAAGAGCCTCTCTTCGAGCTGGCCAACAGAGGCAGAAAATGCAATTCTGTTCAACCCTGTCTCTGTTTTCACCTCTGCAGCAAGTCTGCTTTGAAACCACAGCATCTGCCATTTCCATCACCCGTCTAGTGCTTCTCTCCTAAATTACACTCCACGTTTCATAACAAAAGAACCACAGTTCGCCTACAGGACACAAACAACTCTCACTGTTAAAGAAGTGAGGTCGCAAAATGGTCCCAAACTCCTGTAACACAGTAATGAAAATATACTCATTAAGTACCTGCCAACAAAATGGGCATCTATTTATCACAGCCTAAATGTGAAAAGACAGTCACAGATTATTCAATTCCACTGCAGAAAAGATCCATCATTTGTTGTAACAACATTGCCAATCACTTCCTAAATCGTTTTGCATACAAATTGTATATCTACATAGCAGGAGAGAGTGCTCTCAATGGAAAACGCAAACCCAGCACACGCTAAAGAGGAAATTACTTAGAATTCCTTCCATCACCCAAATCAGCTAGACCACACAATACGCTCATTAACCTAACAGAGCCTTGATATCCTGGCTGCTTGACATGGGTCAAAAGGTGAAGTGACAGCTGTATCAGCGTGCTTTCGCCGACAGGGCACAACAAAGACATTAAAAGCCTAATGAGCCCTGATCCAGCTCCGAGGAGCAGCAGAGTCAGCAGTAGCCCGGCCTGCAGGCACCCGGCCACTTGGGTACTGAAACAGCACCTCATTGCTTAAATACGGCAGCAAAATGCAGCTTTCCATTACCGCCAGCAACCTGTCATCATGAAAATGAAAGAATAAAAAAAAAGGTTGACCCTCATAAGATAACCAGAAAAGTGGTGGCAGCACCCTGGCACGATGCTCGGACTGTGCTGGAGTCAAATCACAACGCTAGCCACCTCTCAACCGACCTTATTAATATCACCCAAACATGATTTATTATTTATCGCAGTCGAGTGTCTACAAGGGGTCGGAGGAGCCTGATGGATATCTGTGGGACGGGAGGCCATTATTTCCAGCATGTCATATTGAATTCTGCAGGAGTGCACTCAATCTCGCCCCCCCCACAGCTGTGGGCTAAGGGCTTGGGGACGGGGTGGGCAATTTCCCCAGGACTCTACTCAGTCAAAATTACATTTTAGTCAGACATACTGCAGTACCTCGGCACACCACTAATGGATTGGACTCCTTTCCCCCCCCCGATGGGAAGCAGAATTAATCGTGGTCCGACTGAAGGCGGCTGAGAGTTCGCAGAATGCCTCTGACTGTTTGTGAGGCGGAGAGGTTGATGATGTGCATGAGCCTGCAGTAATGAGTGAGATGACATTTGATTGTGTAAAGATGATCTACGAGGTTCGGGAATGGCGTTCCATCGAAGCGGGGGGTGTCCTTCATTGGATAGTGAATGTGTAATTGAGCATGGGCTTGATTAGAATTCATCTCGCTCTATGCAGCCTCATTTTCTCGAGACTGAAGTAACAGTTCCGTCGCCCAAATTGGCCTTGATGGAAAGTTCTCACCTGGTAGACAGCAGGGAGGCAATAACACAGCAGCGGGGGGAAAAAAAGGCAGACCTTAGCAGAGATAACAGACTCCATATCCAAATAAACATCAATCCAATTTAATGAGACAATGTGATGAAAAGAACCTGGGGGGGAATTTGAGCCAAAAATGCAGCTTTTTGTGAAAGCATGCCTTCATTGGATCCTTCCGACACAGCGGAGGCAGTTCGGCCAATGGGATTCTGCTCAGGTTCTCAGGCAGAGGCTGGAAGGGGGGGGGGCTGGACACAAAAGAGGAGTTGTTTATTTGAGAAATTAGGAAAGCGACAAGGAGGAGACTACAGATGGAGCGTAATTAGCAGATTGGCTGCGTGGGTGAACACCGCCGCGCTGGCACACAGCTGTCCAAGGCTGCGCTCTCCTGCTTCACTCCTAGCCTTCCCTCACAGGCCCAAGCCTCATCACACCAGCAACATCTGCCTCCCAGTGTTCTGCAGGGTTGCACAATATATCGTTTGATCATTATTGCAATACTAGTCTTTGCAATGCAAATAATGCAAAACCGCAATGCAAGGTATATCATAATATGTAGCAATAGATCGACAATGTGGTATTATATCCACTGGACCAGCAACTAGCAGAAGAGATGGAGAAAGGGAGCCAGCGAGAGGAAAGAATGAGCGTGCAAGAAGACCAAAAGACTGGGACAGAAAGACACACAGACAGAGATTGTCCATGCCTTCCAGCTGAAATCCATGCAGCACAGAAAGTGATTAGCCTGTGTCTCATTCGAAGTGAGCCACCATTTACTCACAGCAAGCCAGCCGGCCACCGACTGTGAAATGAAACTGACTGAAATAAAACACCGGAGTCCGGGCGGAAACGTGATGGATCGCCAGCTTTAATGTTTACAGAAAAAAAAAAAAAGAATGTGGCAGCGAGAGAAAGAGGTGGTTTTGCACGGCTCCTTTCGCGTGATAACGTGCAATTAAGTTAAGCACAGCACTCGGGGTGAACTCTGGCGATGAATACGGTCCGTCTTAATCCTTTTTCATGCTGGCTGCAAATTACATATTGCCGTGGATCAGTTTTATTACGAAAACATTGCAAGTGATTCTAGCACATGATCCGCAACGGCCGCAATGCAGAGACATCCGGAGGCCCATTAAAGTTTTGCTGCGTGCTTTGGTCCCTCGTGGTCCTGAATATATTAGCCTGCAGAAATATGTGATAAAAAGAACTCTCATTAGTTTTATGCCATTTCCTGGGGAACAGTAAAGGACTATGAAGGTGTAAGGAGTTTCTTTTTTTCCCCCTTTTTCACTTCAAAACAAAACAAGTGTCAGTTCATCACAGTGGCTGCTTGTTTGAAACGCATTAAACCTCGATCACAAGTCAAGTGTCACTTTAAAAGCGGAGTGGTGAAGAGTCGATCAGTCCCGGAGGCTGAAACGCTCCATCACTTTATGATTCAGATGCGCTCATTAGAGCTAAAACAACAACTCTGCATTGAAAGCTGGCCGTCTAGCTCATCAGTCAGTAAATCTTTCGAGTCATCTGTCAGCTCTGCCGCAAGGCGGTGATTTTCCATGCTGGTGCCCCACTACAACTGGCAGATTAGCATTTCCCCTGCTCTACCACACCTGATATGACTCATTTGCTAATTATAAGACCCTTTATGAGCTGAGGAGGGCACGCCAGTGTGAGAAAAACAGTCAACACTACACAGCAGTGTGAGAAGGAGCAGGAGTGCAGTTCTAATGCAATGAAAGAACTGCACTAGCCCCCCGCCCTTTATTTCAGCGTGCTCTTAGCAAATTAGCTCCAGACTAATGGGACCTAGTGAAGAGAGGCCGCCTCCCTCGCTCAGTGAACTAATGCCTTGGTCCAGACTCCTGTTACAGTACACCCGCTTCACTCAAAAAAAGGCTCATATTTGTATGTAGTCATTTCCACCTCATCAGTGCTCTCTGCAGCTTTCCCATGGGAGTTATCATTAGCAATCTGTGGCACTATCCATCCCGCAGCATGTGACCGCAGAGCCACACAGCAATGACGGATATGGATACTCTTGGATATTCCTTCCATCTGTGTGAGAGCCGAGTAGGATGGCCCACACAGAAAGAAAGAGCGAGCGGGAGAGAGAGATAAAGCAAGCCTAACTGAAGTCTAATAGCCCCCATACTGAAACACCCAAACTCAAACCATGTGGAAACAAAGTGGATGGGGTCTTGGTCTACATCTGGATTGTGAGTGTGCCGCCACTATACATAGGAACCAGCAGCAATTGTCGCATACAGATACACTCAAGGTGTATTGTAGTGCCTGCAGGGACTGTTCAATTTGAGGAGTGCAGAGGAGAGGAGTGGAGAGGAGAGGAGACACAGGATGGGACAGGATGGGACGGGGTCAGGGATAGGGATGGGACCTGACTGGGCAATCATTCATCAGAACCGAACCGAACCAAACCATGTGTCCTACATGATAACTAAGCTTTCCAATAACTATTAGTATAAGTTGATAGATCCGTTTTCTCATCACAAACTTTCTCATCACTGCTGATCATTCTCACTTACCTCTGAACTAAAGCAAACACCATAAATCACTCAGGACATATTAACGTTGAAACAACTTTTTATTTGAAGCTTTTATATGGAAAAAAGAAAACCAGGAACGCTGGGTCAGTGAATCCTTCCCACTGTATACTGCAGGACAAAAGAGTGAGGACCTATTAAAGTATAACACCGCTGATCTATCCCTTTCTGACAACACATCAGTTCAGCAGCACTGTAAAAACACACTACTGCTTTTTTATATGTTCCTGAGGAATAGATTCCTCAAATGCTTCAAACTTTCAAATGCTGACTAGGGTCCCGATGAGATGAACTCAGGGCAGAGGCTGCATCCTCCATTATACACAGATACATACATTTACAGAAAGTCTGAGACCACTGGTAGAAAGCATAGAGGATTGTGTTGTATAATTGTATAATAATGATGGAGAGAGGGATGTGAAATTCATTCTATACCACATGCAAATTAGCATATAGCTAAGAACTTTGTGATTTATGGCATCAGACAATTTTCCACATCTGCATAGCTGCACATATAATATAAAAATTAAAAGATGGATCATCCTCTCTGCTTCCCAGCACTACATCAGTATAAGTGAAGGCAGCCCCCAGTGTGCTGGAAATGAGGACATCGCTCCCTCCTCCCTCACCTCTGCGTATTAGACGGGGGTGAGACCCATAATACAAAGGGCCGCAGGCAAGCAGTGGTTGTGTAATGAATAAAAGCAGTCATTATCATTGTGGACATTTCCTATCAGGGGTAAGAGCACCCATACTGCATAACACATGAAGCAGAAGAGTCCCAAACACGGCAACATCTTCTAACATAACCCATTCAGGCAGAGAAGAGAAGAGAAGAGAAGAGAAGAGAAGAGAAGAGAAGAGAAGAGAAGAGAAGAGAAGAGAAGAGAAGAGAAGAGAAGAGAAGAGAAGAGAAGAGAAGAGAAGAGAAGAGAAGAGAAGAGAAGAGAAAACGAGGAAAGTGAAAGAAATGGAGAGGAGCGGAAAGCAGAAAGCGGTAAATTGTGAGTTTGATTCCTGCTCACTCTACAGACACCCTCTGACCATAGAGGACAGTTCAGCTCAGCTCTTCATTTCACTCATCCAAACACTTGTCCCGGGTCACTCTGGACTTGATCTCTACTAGCAACAGCTTAACAAATGACTGCACACAGTCTATCGCTCTGCACATCTCTCCAGAGTCCAGTGCTACATCTACCCAAACCAAACACAAGCTCACTCTCCAGCTTCAAGTCTGAAACATCACTGCACCGTATTGATCTCAATAAAAATAAGAATTAAATATTGACTGACTGCCTGAAATTTAATGCTACTGCACCCATCTTCAAAAACCAGGACACACTCAAAAGAGCAGTTACCCGCTTGATCTGAAATATCTCAGCTGCACAATAACTGTGTCAATGCTCTGTATTATGTGTTAATTAAGCACAAGCTGCTTCACAGATTGAGTTTCTTATCTAGTTTATCTACAAAAAGCCACACAAAGTACATACCACAAACCGAAAAGTGCACAGAGCCTCAGAGGCCACACTCCTGTATATGAATAGTGTTTTGAGTGCAAGTATTTTCGGACCGGGGTCAATGCAGAGGCCGAAACACAATTACTTACAGCTCCTAGAACCATTTCGCCTTTTAATACACCACCATCAAACCTTTCCTCGGGGAAGAAAATGCTCCTCTTCTCTCTCTTTACGGAAAGAAAAAGAAAGGAGGGCATAAAAGACAGAGGGAGGATGAAGACATATAGAGGATGAGGGAGGAATGAGGGAAATAAGATTCTCTATGCGAGTAACCTGCTGGACATTCCTCAGGCATCAGCATTTCTCTCCATCTCTCTCTCCCTCTCTCTTTCTCCCCCCATCTCTATCTCTCACTCCCTGATTTTTAATCTCACTGAGCTGTCTACCTTCCATAAAGGGCTACACAGCCCAGAGGAAGCATCCATTCATCCACATGCATTCATTCATGAGCTGCAAAGTGCCTGCGTTTGGTTATTAGATTACCCTTCACTGACTGATAATATGCCAGAGACGCCGGCGCACTACAGGCCGTCTCATCTCTTCCTAGTGATCCTCATACCTACAGAATGTGTGATGAAACCTGATCCCAGCCATCTATTCCCCATGTGCAAAATACACTCATCACCCAAAAAAGCACAAATAGGTTCACCCAGAAGGAATCAACCGACAGGAATAAAACATGGTGGGTAGGTTTGAGATTGTGAGACATGGAAATGATTCAAGTTTCATGCTCGGTCGTACATGTGATGTAAGCAAGAACAGGCCTCATCACTGTACCTGACTGACCCAACAGTCACGGTTGCAGACATTCAGTGAGCAATGAAGCTGTCCATGAACCATCCTGTCAGTGCCAGCATCAATGGCAGATGGCTGCACGACACAGGACTACATGCACGCAGATCGCTACGACGACTGCCCTTAACACCACGTCAACATCAACAAAGACTGCAATTGTGTCGTGCCAGACTGTCATGGAGTGACTCTTCAGTGACGAATCCTACTTTTGTCTTGGTGAAAAAGACCAATGAATCTGTGTGTGGAGGCGCTATACTTAGTGCAAAGGTAAACATTCTCCTATCACGTGTCACACGTGCAGAAGGCCTAGTGTCACGCCACCTCCACCCCTATAGCAAAATCTGCAGGAACTGTGTGAAAATATTCAAGCTGCAAGCTGGATTATCGCAGGACACCATTGGGAACCTCTATAACTCTATGTCTCACACACACACACACACATACACACACACACACACACACACACACACCACACACCAAAAGTAAGTTACTAAACAAATAACTAGGTGCACAAAAATTCTAAATTTTCTGCAGCCAGTCTTGTTGAACACAGAGCAAACCCGCTGTGCCGCTATAAAGAATGCAAACAAATTTCCAGCTCTGCAGGGTTCATTTCTGTTTGCAGAGTTTTCAAAACAGAAGGATGAAGAATTTGGCTGATGAGCAAATAAACCATTTGGCAGTGTAAATCGCTGACCAACAAAGACTGTTTTGTGTTTTTGCCATTATTATTTGCAGCTTATTTGTCTGCGTGTAGCTGAGTGGTCAGCAACGGTTTAGTCGGCTTATATTAGATATTTCCTTTGGACTTTCTAGACAGCAGCACAAAAATACAGGGAAGCATCTAAACACGAATGCTTAGATTCGGTCAATATTTCAAACTAGGGTTGTAACTGTGTGGGATTCACAGCATGTATCACTTTGCAACCCCACCACTATCACCTCCCCTTATTCCAAACTGACATTTGATGAGGCATTACTGTATTACAATTATTACTGTATTATTGTACTCAGGAAAAGCAGTATGTTTAGTCAGCACTGTGCTTCTGTGCCAAAACATCTGCATTTTATTTATTTGTCCGCAGTTTTATGTAACTTCATGTTACTTTCCTCCATAACGGTATCCAGATCGATGCAATCCCAAATTCTACATTTTATAAATATTTATATATAGGCATCTGCAGATATTATATATATATATATATATATATATGGTACAGTCATCTTCCGGATGTCCACTTGTGTAAACCATCTTACTGTTACTGCAGGATGAGAACCTTTAACAAAAGCTTAGGCAGATTTGCTTTGGGAGTGTGACTGATCAAAACGCTACAGCATTATGAGAATGAAAATCCCTACCCCTACTCTTTCTCCATCCTCTGTTCTCTCTCGTTTTTGCTCTAAGAAATGGAGAAGCAAGATGTGGAAATTGCTCCAGTACCCAGTGCCAAAAAATGGTTTCCCTTTTTTTTTTTTTTTTTTAGAACGAATAGACGGCATATGCCGTATCTCTTCCTGACAGCTGCCCTTCAGAAGCAGCTGAGTCTTTGTTTGAAGTTGTGCTGCTGGAAGAGAAGTAGTACAACATGTTCAGAATTCAAAGTGCATTAGAAAAGGGGGGGAAGCCTTGAGTGTAAACACAAAGATAATTAAAATCAATTAATATCCATTAGAAAATGTGCATAGACATTGCCGGCAGCCAGCATGCTGTACTTCATTCCTGCTTAAAGCCACGTCTGCACGCATTCAGCACACAGTATAACGCTGCCTTGCATACCTCTAATCACAATCACGCTCACTTCTAATTAAAAGGTCCCTCAGTTTATTCTTCACACCTAACAGTGGGAACACTGAGGTAACCCTCCAATTATCAACAGACACACCCTGTGTCGGGCCCACTGAATTCTGGGTATTTCTGTAAAGCAAGTCAACTTAAGGAGTCGTTCCGTTGCTTTGTTAGCTGAACTGCAGCAGAACTTGGAAATCCCTGCAATCTGATGACATTCACTTTTCAAACCCCTAGAAAATGGCATATATATATATAAATGGCTGTTTATATGTCCGACCTCACCCTCCTCGGTCATCACACAGCAGCAACTAGCCACTACTGATCGCCATCATAACAAAAGCAAACCGCTTTCCCACGCCACCAGAACACCATCCAAAAAGTAGCTGTAAATGTGGACTGCGGGCTTTTCAGCATGGCTGGTTATGCTGTAACACCACATTATCCACTGCGCCTATTTAAACCGGAAAAAATAAACATGCTTAAAAAACACAATCTGAAACAGAGACAAGGTTTCTTTATCGAGGTGGCCACTGCAACAGAATACCTAGTGAATTCTCACCCCACACGTGACACTGCCAAACTGTTTGAATCAGTTGCACACAACTCGCACTATCCGAAGAGATGTACTTGTTTACATGTTCGTAATAACTTGGTTTATATTATATCCTTGCTATGCAAGTTATACAATATATGAACTTACTAACTACAATGTGGTATTTCACAAATTGGCTGTGTCAGAGTTGAGATGAGAACTGCGGTCTGAAACCAACAGGTAACAGAAACGGGTCGGGGGAACAAGGCAGAGAGAGATTACAGAATGTAAAGTGAGAGTGTGCATATATATAGGGCAAAATGATAAGTAGATGCTGGCTCTGCTGACAGAGACCGCTGCTTTATCTTGGTTCACCGAGCATGCGGAAACATTGGCTGTATAGCCCAGACTGCCCCGAGAGGAAGACAAAGCAGTGGCTTGTACCAGAGAGATTCTATTAGCTGGGCCCTTTCACTGCATGCACTCCATGCCAGCCATGCTGGTAGATATTAGCTTCTGACCAGAGAAAGCTTGCACAAATGTGGGAGAGGACCAGGCTGGTCATACATCTGTTAACTTGACAATGTACTACAGATCAGATATTCAACTCTGCCCTTATAATCTAGTTACTTGGCCTGCATATTGGACAAAAGTGCTAGTTACTTGCGTTATAGAGCAAGGACCTGCTGCTCAGCACAGTTTGGTTTTTCCTGCCCCAAAAAGCAGTCCGGAATTACACTAGTACCTCTTTTCCACCAAAGTGCTTGTGCCAGACCTGGTGCTGGTTGCCAGGATCTATCAAACCCATTAAAAAAGGGTCCCCTTTTCCACTGGTTTGAGAGGCAAGCGATTACGTATGTGGTTGTGGGCAGTCCTTTGTCCAGAAACAGAATTTGGAGGATAAAGAATAAAAACATTTTATTTTATCAGCAGACCATGTATCGGTCATTTTGTCCCTGCTTTCATTAATTTTACTCATTCTCCTCTAATCTGGAAAATGGTGGCATCAGCAACTGTAGGTGGTGATGGCAGTGCCACGTCCTTTTGCCACTTGCATCATGGGTTCCCCTTTTTCCAGACCAGCGAGTACATGGGGCTGGAACAGTACCAATTTTGCCAGCCACGAATAATTTTTTTGCTGAAGAAAAGTGCAGCATGGTTTGAGATTTTGGCACTGGCACCATGTTGGTGGAAAAGAGTTGTAAGTGGACAATCAGTTCCAACTTCAATTAACTACCAGCAAATATAAAAACCTACGATTGGAACTTGAATTCAAGGACCAGTATTAAACAGTACAGATGAAATGTGATGCAAACAGGCACAAAAGACCCAGTGAAGATAAGATGGGTCCAATGACCCAATGAGCACTTCCTAAGCAGAGATGTGGAGAAGAGAACTTTTCTCCACCTTCTTATGTTCCCACTGGATTAAAAATAGCACCTGCCCCACAGGCAACAGAGAGCTCGCCTATCTCGATCATTCAGCAGCATCAAAATCAAACACCGGAATGTCATATCCCGTGATGACAGGTGACAAATAACCGTCACCAAACTATCAATCACGGCCTTCGGCGCTGGTGCGTGTGACAGCAGCTCAGGGCTGGGGAAAGAGAGCCCGCTCAAAATGACACTCACTTCACTGTCTCAGCTCATTGGCTGACTAACTGACCGACGCCCACTTCGTCTTTGACACATCGTCATCAGAGAGAGCTGTGGAGGAGGAATGAAAGAGCAATCACTCAGCCAGGCAGGCTTGCTACGGTACAGTAAAGCAATGGACAGTTCCAGTGCTAGAGGAGCTGGACCTGGATTTCCCTAAAGCTGCTTTATGATCTGTTTGAGAAGCACCACAGAATTAAATGCACCCTTCAGGTCTACATGGAGGCCTGTCTGCTTCAAAATCGTGAAAGCAAATGGAACATACTGACAATCTGGTGCATGCTATTATCCAGTATCCTATATAAAGATACAAGATATCCGAGGATGCAGCAATTCAGAACTTCTGGGCTGAAGACAGTAAAACCTTGCACCTCTAATTCAAAAAACAAAGATACTATTTTTGAACATTGAAACGGTGCTGCCCGCAGGGAGAGAGAGAGAGAGCGTCTTCGGAGTAGCCATGAAGAGAGAAGTTAGCAAAGTACCTACACATCTACACTGACGTTGGCGAGGGTACTCTGAAAGGCTTGTTTATTTACTACTTGGACTAAACCAAGTCTCACTGATACTACGGTCCACTTACACATAAGATGGTAAATGACACGGTATTTAAGCACTCTGACAGTGTTACAGAGAGTGGAGAAAGATATAAAATAAGAATGGTAGGTTTAGACAGCAACCCGCTCTTCTTCTCAACTCTCCTCTCTGCAGTGAGTGAGGTCACACATGAATATGTAACTACAATTACTATGTCTTATCCCAGCATAACTTTGACTGTGACAACGTGTCGCTAGCATTTAGCATTCTTCCTGTGTGTAAATCTCAAGCCATGTCATCTTTCTCTAGGCTTGATATGGCTTTAATATAACCTAGCAATGGAAAGATGCTGACAGGTTTGACGAGCAGAGGAACTGAACAGTGCTTGATGTCCCAGGCGGCACATGTGGTGTGGCCTTAAGAATCTTGTCTGTTAAGACTGTTATGGTATAGCAGTGGTGATCAAACTCTGGCCTCCTGCGTTTGACGCTGTTGTGTGATCCATTATGTTATCCTTTGGAGTGAGATGGCTAATAATAGAAATGGCTGGCACTAGAGGCATGTCAACACACGCATAAGCCAAGGCTGCCTACACACTAGACAGTGCAGGGACAGAGCAGTAGATGAATACACGTGCAGATCTTGTCCACCCAGATGACGTGGACTCGGCTGGGGCAGTTTATACAGTTAATACAGTTCAAAATCCATCAGGAAACAAAACATTTGGATTAGAAACATTTGTCAGGAACAAACAGTACACAAAGACACACTCTGCCAGGCTGCTGCATGACGCAGAGAATCATTGTATTGTGGCAATCTGGCATCATGTAGAACAGGAAAACAGTACACTGAACTGATTAGCCTCTCCTCCATCTTGGAATTTCGTAAGGCTTATGCCTGTGCCCAAGCATCCACGTTTCTACATGTTGAGATGCCCCCACATCAGAATCCGCTGCAGCAAATGGTTTGAAATGGTTTGACTGGGTCAGTCTCTAGTGTATAGTGTATGAGACTGAAACTGCATCAGTCTCTATGTGCTTAACATAGGGAACTAAAATATAATTTGCATTTCCAATATTGGACCATTAAACAATGAAATATTCCCATTTTGGTTGCCCATCTAATGTGCAACCCATACCACATCTTTAGTTACATAGGAAATAAACTATATCCCTCTCTGAGATGCAGCAGTTATATGAGCCCACTCCATGTATGCAGAGCTTAGGGTTCATTTGTATACCCAAAGCATTCTATCCACTACACGGGCCTGCTTTCCTTCTGGCACACCAGCCTCACCCTGGAGCTTAGCTCATCTTCTCATCAGCAAAGACTCAAATAATATTCAGAACATTCCAACTGAAAAATCTATATAAATGTAAAGGGAGCTTCCTAGCGTTGAGTGTTTGGAGACAATTCATTGCAAATGTTTATTTTACTGTCAGATCTATGCCAGATGGCAATCATCGTCATCTTTTTAATCAGCATGTAAAGCAGCGAGAGTGAGTCATGTTTACTCAAGCAGGAGAGTAGCTCGGATTGCAGGATGCAGAACAGAAGCCTGCACCAGTGACTTCGTTCCTCTGCACCGTGCTGCTCCCTGCGAAGGGAAAAACACGGGTTTTAATCACTGCTTTTATGAGCTCTATAACTGTGTACGGGGAATTAAAAGAACTCCCTCTCTTCCCCTGCTGCTGACTTTTATAGCTGCCGCAGTGTCTTCTGTTTACACCCATAATCCCTTGCCTGCTGAAGAGGGCCAGGGTTAACTGGGAAAGCAGGGAAGAGAGAGAGCAAGAGAGAGAGAGAGAGAGAGAGAGAGAGAACGAGAGAGAGAGCGCGAGAGTATATGTATTCTATGGGCTGATGAATGATTCACGTGAATAGTGGGATCAGCCGAGGGTTGAGCACTTTGGACAAGCTCCTATCCTCTGCTACATGCCCTGCCATGAATTATGGAAAAAGAGCTGAGGTTTGCAAGAGACACCCAGACCCCCAACGTCCTTAGTTATAACAGTGTAACAGAATACATAGGCACTCTGAAAGGCAATGCCCTTCTTGAACGGAATGAAAAGAGATGAGTGGGTGTAGAAGACCACTAATACCCTCAAATGACCAAGTGGATAACCAGATTAGAGGTTACGGAGGACAAGTGAAGCCCGTCATGCTCAACATATACATGCTTAATGCTGCGCCAGTCTTCCAGGAAAAAAGAAGGCACTGTACTATCTTGGGCCCTGTGAATCAGCAGCCTTGAATTGTAACCCACATTTCAGTTGAAGTTGAAGGTCTTGTGTTACTGCAAGCCGTTAGTCGCAGTGCGCTGGGTCAAACGTCTTACATCACTAACGATTCCAAAAACTAATTCACGCAGCCCAATCTCACAGATCTTCACAAAAAGTTCTGTTAATCAAGAGGCAACCGTTTCAAGTGATTGGTCAATGCCAAATAACAGCAACATACGAAAAGCAGCACAATTAGTTTAATTTCAGTCAGCTTCAGTCACGCAACAGGTCTGGAGACAGCTCATAAGAAGTGAAGTCATCCGCATGAAGCAGCAGAGTGAGGCGGTAGGAGAGAGACTTGAGAGCTGGAGGGAACGGGAGACTGGAGCAGTGCAGGGATGATGAGATCGAGCCCACAAGCTGGAGGAAGCGGCGTCTCTGCCACTTAGAGACGTCATCCAACAGCTCAGCATCCGTGAGAACACTTCGTCACGTCACTGGGCCTGACAATTAACCGAAGGACAAATACAAACGACAAACGACCGGAGAAGATGGGACCAAGGATGAAAGGACGCTTTCATTTCAGCTTGTCATCTAGAGCCCTCTCCGTTCCCGGGGGGGGCGGGGGGAGATTGGGATCTCTGACAGCTCATGGATTTTGATTTGATCTGACCCACTATGCCCGAATGCCAGGACGAGAGAGGGGCAGAAGACATCACAGGGCCAGACATTCGACTGTTTCCTGAGGTGAAGAGGCTGAAATGGTCAGCTGGATTTTTTCTTTAATCACAGTCTTCATGTGGCAACAGAGAGAGCGAGACAGAGATGGATAAAGTCAGAGAACAACAAAGAGAGACTGAGAGAGAAGCATAGGTATGAATGCCAGCAAAGAGCCTGAAACCTTAAAACAGCTTCCATTGGCACTTGATTCCAATGTGATTCTTTATCCAGGATCCTGTCAGCTCTAGGTAAAAGATCACAGTCCAACAAGAGATATCTGCTGCAGCCAAAGCAGCCAGCGGCATGGCAGGCGCACCGCTCCAGACCCATACCCTCTCTTTAACTTATCACTTTGAATTTCTTCTAAAGTGAACCAAAAATACATCTCATTTCTTTTCATGCAACCAGATTCTTGGAAGTTGCAGATGAAACAAGAAAACTGATTTATTTGACAGCTGCTGGGTGAGTGTGCCCCAAAAAACTCCAAGCTCTGAATCTCTTTGACATTTAGCAGAGGCCTCCTCCCCCCAGATGGGATTCTCAAGCAGACTTATACACGTTGCTATGGACAGACTCGGACGACCACTGCTATGTCCAGAGAACTGTATCTCTTTATCCAACAGGCTCTTCTCTCCAGAGTAATTCTAAAAATTAAAGTTCCTGATGAAAAGGTGTTCTCATAAAAGATCCTTTTGGTTGCCTAAAGCAGTGGACCCTCCACCGCCCCCTTAGACAGTTTACATTTTTTCTTTAACGAGTGTAAATGTTAGCAGTGCCAATATCAGTTTTAGTATAATGGTAATATAACGCAACTCCAGGTTCTAGTCAGCCAGGTGTTTAAACACAACACAAAAGCAACTAATATCTGCCACCAAACTTTGCAACTAATCTATTAATTAAAACTGATCTGCATTTTGAGAATCTATACAGTACAACAAAAACAATATTGTGGTACTCAAGTGTATCCATATTCTCTTACACCCCTAGTGAATATGGTTCAAGGAGTCTGGCCTGACTCTAAATGGTGCAGTACGGTTTGGTTGTCTGAGCCAGGAAACAAACCCCCATCTGCTACATGGAGGGCAGCAACTATACCTAGTATGCCAGTGCATCGCAGCCCAGGTCCTGGAGGTTCATTGCATGGCACATTTTAGTGCTTTTCCCATCTTCACGTAGCTACTTGATCTCAATAACACACCGATAAAGAGATGATTAGGTGTTTTTTAGAAAGACATTTCTAAAAAGCTCAGATCAGTGGGCCTCCAGGACCCGGGATGAAACAGCGCACTGTGCTATACCAGCTTCCATCAGCTACCAAGATCCTCAACATGGGAAACGTCCAGTTCACAGGGCCAGACCACATGGATGTCAAACCTTCTAAATCCTAAAGTCAAAAGACTGGAGACTTTTAAATGTGTTTAAATTGGGCACTTTTAATTGGGTAAAAGTCCATTGGTGCAGGTGTAGTCCTCCTAAGTGAGTCAATGAATGATGAAGAGCTCACCAGAAGACATATAGGTTAAAAATAACACTTACTTTAGAAGGAGACAGTTGGTTCAACCAATATTTTCTTTTAATTAGAAATCCTTTACTTTAGTTAATTCTTTATTTTCGTGAGAGGCATGTGGAGAGACAAGCTTAATTCTGGGCAGATTGCTTAATTAAAACTATTTTTGGATTAAGAGAGCAGTGAGTCACCACAGTGAGGCTGCACCATTTTAAATGTGCTGGAAAAGATCACAAGGCCTGTGTGTTTTATGAAAACAAGGTCTTGTGCAGCATTTTAGACAAATCTATCGTACAGCGCGTGCAGGAAACCTGACACTGGGCGGTCGGTTCAATTCAAAGGATGCAGCCCGAAAGCTTCCCTCCGACATGACCTGACATCTTTGATTTTGCCGCAGCGAGTCGATTCTGATTCCACCTGTCCTTCATAAATAAACGCAATGAAACGCCAGAGGCAACAGGCGGCCCATTCTCTCCATTCCGCTACAGTCACTGTGATCTTTGCAGAAAGCTAAATTGTCATTGATTTGTGTGTAAGCAGAACAGCGGAGTCTACTCACTCGCCCAGCGGGAGTGAGATGGCCGGGTACGGTAAATATCTGAAGGGAAAGAAAGAAAGACACGGAAACAGAGAAAAGTCCCACATCACAATTGCTCCCCCCACCACTAATAATAGTATAGCTCACCAATACAAGCCTGAGAAGAAGCAGGGAAGAAGACGGTTCTATTCTTAAATGTTCCCAGCCAAAAATGAGAACCAAATGGGGCAAATTAAAAGGCTCGAAGAAAACGGTTGTGCATGAGGCCGTGCAGAAACAGGGAGTTCTTAGGTCTAATCTGCCTGTAAGGATGAAGGACTGAGCACAGGGTACTCGCTGTATCAGGCCTGGATTAAGACCACGTCTCTCTGTTGCCTCGCAGAACTAAAGAACATACATGTTAAGAATACAATAGACGAAGGAGCTTAGCCCAGTACTAAATCCCATCATCCTGCGCTGGGCTACAAGCCTCCCACTGAGAGACTACAACCATGTACTAATGCAAGGGTCACTCAGACTGGACAACAAGACCTGACAGAAGAAACAAAACTCATCAAAACATGCCCATCACTTCAGATTTAACAATACTCAAAGGTTATTAGTTAAAAGGTTATTTTAAAAGAGTTTTCTTTTACTGGTAGCGACAATGTTCAGGCCTAATTAGACATACATCAGTAACGACTACTTGATAAGGATGCAGAACGGTAGGACAAATGTATAAGTATCAGCAGAAAACGCATACACTTCAAACAATAATAATTAATTATTCCAAAAATGATCAGGATAGTACAAATACTCAGGTCTGACCATGAACCATCATCATATACATCCACAATGTAGTAGCTGCTTGAATCTAAAGAAATAAACAACATAATCATGTTACAGAGGAAGGTCAATATAGTGTTAAGAGTCCTGCTCAACTCTAAACTGGTGTAGTACAGTGTGCTTGTCTAAGCTGGCAATCAAACCCCAGTCTGCTATATGAAGAGCAGTAGTGTTAGCCCCATCAGCATTAATTGTACATATACTAAGATTTGACCAATAATTCAGACTGATTTTTCATTAGGCATTTATTGTTTCACAAGGGCAGAACATTACTAAAACATCTGCATTTCAGCAGCTGAACACATATCTACATGAAACATATCAGCACTGGTCCAAACTTCCTTGTGTCACCTACTAGACTAACATAGCTAACAAGTTCTGGAATTAGTTATGCACTGGAAGTTCAACCACTGAAAATTTGCAGCCAAAAACAACAACAACAGAATAAAGACAATTTAAGTTGATTAAAAACAATGACACTATGTAGTGTCCAAAATAAACATGTAATGATGATGAAAATGTGAAATTGTCATCAAAATGATGTATTTTTCCCTCTTCTCTGCTGGTCACTGCAGACAGTTTGAGCAGCAGCAACACATCAGTGTAATTGCCAGCTGCATGGATCTATTTTTCTGTTTCTATGAGAGACATCTGGACACAATTCTGAGGAGAATTTCCTGCAGACTGGGATTTTTGCCACTGCTGGTAGACCCGAATGACTGGACGCTTCCATACAACTGCAAATTCAGCTACTTCCTTTACTGTCCAGTGAGCTTATATTCTTTGTTCACACCAGGTATCAGGAGGGAATACAACGCCCGTCTCCGTGAATGTCACTAGATTCACAGAACACCACAGCAAAACAACACAAGCAGAAAAGAAAGTCCCGCTAGCACCATGAAAACACAGTCTGACTCAATTTGAATTCAGTGTAATGTCAAAAAATAAATAAATGTCGAATTCCAATAAAAAAGTATGATTAAAAAAAAAGACCTGGAGTCCACTGCCATTACTAACCATTCTTTGTTTTTGAAGACATTGATTTATGTGGCACGTAATGTAGCCTACACACTGTAATACTTTCAGTATGTTTATGTTGTTTTATTATCATTATAATTTATAGCCACTCAGTAAGCCTTTCACCAACCGTGTGCCTAGACCTTTACACATCTGCCTCAAACTGCATCAAGTTGCTGGGTATTTTCAAACAGGTCCGCTGAAGTGTCCTGAAGCATGTTTCATACGTTTAAAAAAGCCCACACAGTAGCAGCATTCTGATATACAAAACATAAGGCCACAGAACCACACTGGGCTTGTTACATTTTTCTTCTCAGATAATGCAGTGATGGCTCGCTCATCATGCCACTTCTTCCTCACTCGCTCGCACGCACGCACGCTCAATCACCACTCTGACTCTAGCCTGGACCCATTCACTTATTTATCCTCTTCAAGGGTGAATTATCACTTCTTAGCACAGCATTACACAGCCTCACTTTTGTCTGCAGAACCAACCGTGAGCAAAAGACTTGCTCCTGGGTAGCTATGGGTTCACACAGATTCTTCCCTGAAGGGCCATAGGTTTAACATACCGGTGCATTAAAATACGCTTTGATTCGCTCCGATACCAATCTTTCAGATCGGTTCGGGACATCCCTGCTGCGCTCCCTACTGTGCTGGGGGATCCTCAAGTAAGTGAAGCTGCAGATTAGGGGTGGGGGGGCTACTGCATCAACACTCCACATCTGCCATCAAGATCAAAGAACTTCATATTCTGAACTGCCGGATCCTCTGTATTGCTTTCTCCTTGGCGAGCAGCCTCAGCTGGAAACCAAAATCTTGCAATCTCAGACTGTGCCTTACATAAAAACATCTGAACCTCCTGAACGTATTCTGTGAAGAAAGAAAAAAAGACTTCTTAGTGCTGTACAGGGAATCTCTTTACTGAATAACAACATCTTAAATCTGAGAATAGGGCCAGACATTAAGACTTGATGAAATACAAGGAAAATAGCATTAATTAAAGCATTTCTGCTTCTAAATTCATCATGGAATTTTAATACACTCTAAAGGGCAGCAGGCTTTTTCAAATCCAAAAAAAGGATAAAAGCTCACCAGCCAAAAAATTAGTTACCTGTGACTGAAACGTACCTAATGGTGTGTAACATCTCCATAAGCACAAATAATAGCTGCTATTCGTTTTTGGCATTGACTACTCAAGTTTCTGGACATAGGCCACATCAAAGTTCAGCCACTTGCATCAAAGAATTGCGCAGTTGGTTCAGATTTGGTGCATGTTTTCCTGGCACAATTCTGAGGAGAATTTCCTGTAGATTCCTGTAGATTGTACTATTTCAGCCACTGCTTATAGACCCATATGACCGTGCGCTTCCATACACCTGCAAATTCAGCTACTTCTTTCACACTATGGCTTTTGGCAACCCCAAATGCAATAACTCCTTTTAGCCAATCATTAACATCTGCTTTGGAGCTATTTTCTACACATTAAATGACACATTCACTGCACTGTACAACCTCTTCTCAATCTATGAGGGTCACACACCCCACAGGTATTTATAGCCCAATGCAACACCTCATGCAAAAGCCTATGACTATTTTTTTGTCCGGTGAGCTTAGATACATAGATACATAAACCTGTTTTGAATTCACTGTTGTCGTGATGGTACAAAGACACTTCACATATCCCTGTCTACGCAATTTAGCCAACAGCAGTATAGCTCCTCCCATCCATGCTAATGGAGCATTCTAGCCTGCACAGCTTGTGAATCACGCACAGAAAAGAACAGCCAATTTGAAGAGCACTAATGTACATATATCAGTCCGAAACACACAACAAAAACAGCCTGCTTAATGATAGAGGCTGGAAATTTGTTGTGTAAAAATAAATTACAATTGCTTTTCCCACATAAAACCACACAGATGTTATAACTGGATGTGGAACTGAGGAGAGAAAAAATACAGTCAAGGTCGAAAGTGTTGGCACCCCTGGAAATGAAGTATTTCTCCCAGAAAATTATTGCAATTGCACATGTTTTGTTATACACATGTTTATTTCCTTTGTGTGTATTGGAACAAAAAAAAAAAAAAAAAAAAACAGTGGAAAAAATTTGACATAATTTCACACAAAACTGAATGGGCCGGACAAAATTATTGGCACATTTTCAAAATTGTGGGTAAATAACTTTGTTTCAAGCACCTGAGGCAAGTAAAAGGTGTGGGCAATATAAAAATCACACCTGAAACCAGATAAAAAGGAGTGAAGTTGGGCCTCACCAAGCTTGGAGAACAGAAAGAGGAGAAGAGAACAGTCTGAGAACTTGAGAACCAAAATTGTGGGAAAATATCAACAATCTTAGGTTACAAGTCCATCTCCACAGATCTTGATGTTCCTTTATCCACGGTGCGCAACATAATCAAGAAGTTTACAACCCATGGCACTGTAGCTAATCTCGCTGTACAAATTGCTGTTGGGAGAAGGCACTCTTCAAATATGAGAGACCTGGAGCAGTTTGCCAAAGAAGAGTGGTCCAAAAGTCCAGTTGAGAGGTGTAAGATGGTTATAGGAAGTGACTGATTTCAGTTATTTTTTCCAAAGGGTGTGCAACCAAATATTAAGTTGAGGGTGCCAATAATTTTGTCTGGCCCATTTTTGGAAATTATATCTACCAGTTTTGTGTGAAATTATATCATTTTTGGCTTTTTTTTTTCCTCTGTTTTTTGTGTTGTTCCAATACACACAAAGGAAACAAACATGTGTATAACAAAATGTGTAATTGCAATAATTTTCTGGGAGATATACTTCATTTTCTAGAAAAAAATCAGAGGTGCCAACACTTTTGGCCATGACTGTACAATAAAATTATAGGACCTGGACCCTTTAGTGTCCAAATAATCATTTAATAAACCAAGATTCAATTTTCCTGGAATTGTGAATCATTCACTGGTGAAGACTATTCTACAAAACAACACTGGACTCTCTTCATTCATGGCCTCATATACTGTAGCCTATGTCTGCACTGCTGCTTAGCCAGAGGGAGACACACATTAAGTGACCTTTATAATGAAGACGGTGTTTGTACTCATTCCAGAACCTTATGTGAACCTTTCTTTCTCATTTCATTCATCAACACCATCCATCACAGAAATACGACTGGCCACCATGGCTGCCCCCAGTGCAGCTGGGACTTTACAGATTACAAAGTGGTCAATTCTGAACAGCATTGGGTATCATCTGTCACTAATTTCAGGACCCAAAGGAAAGTTTTATGTTATTACTACAAAATTATGTTGTGCATTCCTCATTTCAAATTTGGGGTATATACAATAACATACATAAAAGCCCCATCTAGATTAACCCATTGGTTGCCGGTGTGCTGAGAATGAACTGGGACCAGTCAAGAAATACTCTGAACAGTACATGTGAAATGGTTATAATCAGCGATTATTTTAAGGTTTTGGCTATTTTTAATAATACTACCTCAAATCTACAGGGTACTTTTCCTTTCTGTATTGCAGGCAAAGCCCCTGATCTTGCATCACAAAGGTGCATTGTGCTTCTGCATTCTGCACATTCAATACTCCAATTACAGCCTCATCAGTGAGCCCATACTTCCACATAACTGACAGTGCCTAAACAAGGGACTGCAAGGTAGGAGCACACTGTTCCTCATTCAGGCCCACACATTGCTAATTCAGACACTTTATGCTTAACAAGCTGCAGACAAAACCGAATTAAGGCTTTCAATGAGGGAGGCTACGGCTCGGCTTCTCATTAGGAGAACTCCTCCGAGTGCGGTCGTTCATTAGCCAGGCAAAAGTGCAACAGGAGCATGTAAGGCTATCCTTTAGAGCAGACATGTCAAACGTAGCTACAAAGCAGCAGCTTACTGGCACTTCTTTTCCAAGAGCAGCGAAAGTTGCCAAGTATCGGAACACATATCTCCAGGACAGCAGGTCTGAACCATAAAACCGACGTTATAAAGAAAAACAAAAAGGAAAAAAAAAATCTAACAAATTTACAGGATGAGATTTAAAAACAGAAAGTGTATGCAGAGTTATAGACCAGTTTTATGTCCTAAAGCAACTTATTATTGATATTAAATATTGATATCATTATTAAAAATAATCAACTATCATAATAGCCACACATGAACAATCTGATTTGCTACTCAATTCATTTCCATAGAATACAGAAAGCACAGTGATAATGTAAATCAGTTGTGTAATTTGTCAGGTAGAGTAGTTGGTCTAGTTTGTCAGTGCTCGATATTAGCTTATAATTAGGGATCAGGAATTGCCTATAAAAGGGAAAAAGTAGAATCAGCACATTCCGACTTAAGACACAATTACATATAAACAGTCATTGTTTATCAAAATAACAAAGTCACTCTGGACTGCTGTGTGTTAAAGTCATGATGTCAGACTTATTATACATACATATATATGTATATATATAAAATCCTATCTCAGAAACTCACATCAGTAAGGCCCGTCAGTGAACACTGAGAGTGGACATAGTGACGTGATCTCAGTCAGCAGAGAGACAGCGGACAGCATGACAAGGTCAGCAGGACACTAAACTCACAGTGATGCGTCAGAGGACAGACGGCATCATCTTGTGAAAGTTCACAAGTTCGAGACAGAGAGAGAGAGAGAGAGAGAGAGAAACAGAGAGAGAATAAAGAGCAAGAGAGAGACAGAGAGTTAGAGCATACAACAGCTTGCCAAGCTTCCACACCCATCTATCCTCTTCCCTCCAAAACAGTAGCCACAGCTGCACTGCCCCAGTAGTCAAGCGTCAGAGCAGCTGCCCTGTTTACATTTCAATCGGCAGACCCTACCCACGTCCAGATCCTGTTAAGATAATAAATAAGTCCTCTTTGTCTCCAAAGGTCGAAAAGATAAAACCTGAGTCAAGTGCAGTAGCAGTGGAAAAACAGATAACCACACACACACACACACACACACACACACACACACACACACACACACAAATAAAGATGCTCTTATACACACACACACACACACACACACACACACACACACACACACCCACACACACACACACACCCTCCACTGACCTTTGAAGTTTGGAGCAGCTCACTGGTGAAGGTGATCCTCTTTAACTCAGACTAATTCTGCTTCTTATATCAGATAGAAAGAGCGCAGTGAGAGTGTCCTGTACAACCTCAGAGACAAGGAGTGGTGCAAGCGGATGTGTGTGACGTATTGCTGTGGGGCTGTGATAACCCTAATTCCACACACTCTCTCTCTCTGTGACTACTGTGTACTACTTTACTAACCTTTAAATGACCAACAGAAAAACAGTACAAGCTGTAACACCGTAACTAGAGCTGGGACAATCACTGAAATTCAACTATTCAAAAAAAAAGAATTACTGAATACAATGTACCTTATTTTCTTTCTTTTAAATATATTATTTAATCATGTTTGGAATGTTTTAATCATGATTTATTTCTGTTCTACTACATCTCATCTGTAAAGCAATGAATGAAAGGTATAAAAAAAACTTGCCTAGTTAATGCATTTTCTTGTGAATTAGCAAACGATATTGAGCTACTTCATATTATCTATGTGACTACCGTCAAAGACTTTCATTAAATCAGTCAATGCTAAAAAGCAAAGTGAAAATGTGAAAGATAGCATAGAACGTAGCTGGACTGCAGTGTGCTTCACTGGTTGAATACATCTGTGCGGAACAGTGCAAAACAGTTTGGGGAACAAGTACATGTTTTAAATCAATATTTCTCATTTGCATTCTCTTTCAGGGTTTTACAAATACATCTTGGGACAAAGATGGCTCTTAAATGGCAGAGAGTGCCCTAGGAGGGCAATAACGATTGTGTTAGGAGATGATGTCACCTTGTAACACAGAAAACGGCTGGCATTCCAACATGACGTTTCAGGCAGCTGAGAAAAGTGGTTTCTGTGGGAGACAGTTTCTCTCTCTGGCATGTACTTTGGGCTTTATAAATTTGCAGACTGTTTACATGCACGAAAAGCTACAACATGCTAAAGTAAAGGTGGAAATTCTGAAAAAGTAAATATGAAATGTGAAAACTGAACATGGCACACCATTTCAAAAATTCAGCGGCCAAAACTAGAGAAATCCTTTATTGTGAAAGCTCACAACTGGGGAAAATAACTGCAGTCAGCCAAATGCTTACTAAACACTGGTCTCTGCAACAGTGATAAAAGTTTCACAGGCCAGAAACGCAGCACTGCTACGAAGAACAGGTCTGAGACTAATGCAGTAAGAGCAAAAACCATGTCAACATACTACTCCACATAAAAGTAAAGTACTTGGCTTCTTCCATCAAAACAAGCACTGCAAGGTCTAAAGGTATTTGCTCTTACTACCTGACTCTGCCAATTAGTCTCCAGACTTAGTTAAAGAAAGCAGGCTGGCGGTTTGCAGGGAACAAACACCTGCAGATACTGTTCCCTTTGCAGAGCACAGAGGAGACTAGACTAGAGAAGAGGAGATCAAAAGCAAACCCTCAGAAACTTTAAAGCACAAGCACAGCTCAGAAAGAGAGGTCTGCGAGAGAAGTCCCTTCAAGAAAGAAACATCATCAAACACACACAAAGTATTAGTTGAACAAAGCTACTGAAACGCCTCTCAAAGGCAAATGAAGCTATAATGTATTTCATGGGAATTAGGGTCACACAACATATCGTTTCAGCATCATCACTGCAATGTGTGCATGTGCAGTACTCACATCGGAGGACATCCAATGTTAAGTAAGACACATTAAATGAAAGATGCCATGCTGCAACTTTTTGTGTTGCTTGATACAAAAGCTTGCACGGTTCCTGGACTCTGATATATGGCTTTTCAGATACGCAGAAGAGTTGTTATACCACTCACCCGCTTTTGTGTTTGGTGCACTGAAAACAATTAGAGAGTATGAAAGTTCAAGAAAACACGGTTCACACTCACAAGAGTGTTAGAAAGACATTTCTCAGCTTTTTATTATTTTTATTTTCATCCCACCAGTCATTTTACACTGATTATTTTTTTCAAATATTGATGTTCAAGTCATCTGCTGAAAAATCCTGAATATTGTATTATATCGCAACATATATCTCAGGGGAAAAAATTGCAATGTCAGTTTTTTCCCAATATCGTGCAACACTAATGGGAATTAATTAACCTTTGTTTTTAATTTTTCTTGTAGCTCTTTACACATACATACATGCACCCAGGATTAAGTATGAAAGAACTTCATGTGAAAGTATGAAGAGACTTTGATATTCAATACGATACCAGAAATAAATACTCTTTAAATTAAGCTTGCACATTTAATGAACAACAGCACAGCATTTTCACAAAGCTTGAAACATATATTTACATGTAAACACTCTAGAGACTTTTATCTCTCTCCATCTCTCACACACCCACCCACACACACACACAAACACAGCCCGCTTTGCCCATTGTTGTGGAAATATTCTTCTCTGAGTGGCTAAAACTGGATGTGATGCTCTTTGTTCCCGTTTTCTGTTCAGCTTTAAAAATAAGCCTGGGTAAGGTGGATGCTTCGGGAGCATGTGCTGATCCGTGCCTTCGTGCAGCCAGAGCTACACATAGCCCAGAGCTCCAAACACACAAGCGCAGCCCCGGATCGCCACGTTCTAATCCCAAACAAAACAGCCAACGGTTAAAGGAAACAAGAAACACCCAGACGGCTAAATCCCATCCCAGTGAGTATCATCATCATCCAGCAATTTCCAGCCAGCAGGGCCGAGCGGCTGTCGCCCGGGTTTAAGACTTAACGGCTGCAACGCTACGATGGACCTTGCCCTTAATTGCACCCAGCAGGAGGGGCAGCGCTGGGCCGTTATGTGAAGGTCAGGATGGAGATGTCTCAGAGTCTTTGCCACTCGCTTTCCACTACCACAAAGAGGCCAGGAGAGTTCAGACTGCGAATGAGCATTTAAACTAGATGTATTAAACGCATTATATGAAAAATATTCAAACAAGCGCATCACATTTACAACAGATAATAATAACTCAGGCAGTAATAACATACCGCAGTAACTGAACACTTCTGCCACTGAGCATGCCTTAATAATCACGAGAGGAACGATACTCTCAGCTCAAAATCTGATCCAATACTGGGTTTACATACAATAAAAACTGTCATGATTTTATGAACAAAATAAATAATGACGAGGACTCAAATGACATGAAAGTACTGGTGAAAGTTGACCGTGAAACTAGTTGTGCCAATAAAGTATTAGCTTTTTTTAATCATTAATATTCTTCAGCTACTATTGTCAATCTGTCGGCATAGCTGGTATTTACTAAAATAGATCTACATGCTCCACATTTCTCAAAACACAATATTTTTCTAATATTGTACATCAGTATTCACCCTCTGTCTGAAACACTCGGTTGGAGTTCCTGTGTCTTTAAGCCCCGCCACCCAGTGAGCCCAGTGTGCTCAGAGAGGTCAGCTTGCCCACTCTGTTCTGACTGATCAACTGCCATACTGCAACTGCATCCTGCAACAAGTTCTGCCCCCACACCGCTGTTGCTGTTCTTACGATGGGGTCAGTTCCGCTGTATCAGTTTGAGTCCGAGTGGTTAGTTTGTTTTTTTAAGCTCTCTGTGTGCTTCGTGGCAGGTGGGCAATAAGGACTGTGTTACAAGATGACATCACCTTGTAACTGAAAAAAGGGCTGGAATTCCAACAAAGCGTTTCAGGCAGCCGAGAAGAGTGGTTTCTGTGGGAGAGAGTTTCTCTCTCTGGCATGTATTTTGGGTTTTATCATTTTACAGACCTTTTACATGCATAAAACTAAATAACACACCACAGGGAAGAGAAAAGCCTGAGAGGCATAATATTTCCCCTTATAAATTTCACAATATGCTGAGAAATGCAGTACTGTGAGTAATGTTTGTTTATGTAATGTTTGTTAGTAACACGCCTAGAGGTCAGTGGTGAGCAACGTTTGTTTATTTATCATTCTGTGTGCATATAAGACGGTCCAGATTCGTTTCTGTGGGTGTTTTGATGAATGCAGGCATTCATGTGATACAGCAAATGTATTTGTTCTGGTCAAAACAATACAGGTTGATCATGACGACATCCCAGTACATTTTAAATACATTTGGTATCACTGTTTGTAACATGCGGCTGTTGTCTCAAATCATAAACAATCAGCTGGAATGACCAAAAGGTTTTACTGTTCAATTATTAAAACTACATAACCATAAAAAACTTTACTAATTGACTTTTGTGACTATTCAAGAAACGGACTCCTCTGTGGTGAGATAGGACTTTGCTGCTTGCAGCCTCATTAAAAACACGATGGCAGTAGCTAAGTGGCCTTTGTCTCAGTGTTTACCAAGAGCGTGCTAAAGAAAGCAAGAAACTGCTTTTGTTTAAAGAACAAGCGACGAATTAGCACATCAGAATAACACAGACTGCATTAGGTCCAGAGAGAGCGATCTGTTCTGTTCCTGGCGATGGCTCTGCTGCTGTATTTTTCCCTTCTACACATCCTACGCTTCTCCTGCAGAGTAAATAAATACAAAAGCAAACAGTTTAATGAGCCACTTCTCTCATACCCAAGATATTCAGCAGCTTTTTTTCCTCTTCCCCCTTTTTTTTTTTGGAGAAAGGGGTGTTGCAGAAGGTTAGAGGCCGAAATTGCCAAATAAGGATATGAGTATCCACAGAGACAGACGAGGAAGTGTACAGGGAGGAGAGAAAAGAATAAAGATGAACCCACATCTGGTCTTCAACTGATCAGAACCTGAACACCTCTAATTAAATGCAAATCACAGCAGCGCTCACTGATTAAGAGGTGCATGATCAGAGGAGAGTGATAAGGACTAACGCAGGCCTGTAGTGCTTTCACAGGCTCTTATTTTAGACACACCGCTCGCTGCCACGAGGATGGTGTGAGATACGCAGGCTTCATAAATGGCAAGGAAGGACTGGCAACCGTGCCAACTACAGAGAGGGAGAGAAAGAAAGAAAGAAAGAAAGAAAAACAAAGAAAGAAAAAACGAGAGGGTGAGAGGAAGACAGAGGATGAGAGAGAGAGAGAAAGCTCTGGAATTAATGCGCTACCGGCATTAGCTGTCATTCAGATGAAGTGTTGCAAACATGCAAGGGGGGGGGAGAGAAACAAAGAAACAAAGAATAGACAGACAGACAGACAGACAGACAGATAGTTGGAGAGTTGGAAAGAGATGTAGAAACAAAGGAGAAAAAAGATGTAAAGAAAAAGTAAAAAAAAGGAGAATATGAACAACAGCGATTGATAGATAAGTAGCAACATAAACAAATGAGGAAATTAGGAAACTACAAAAAGTAAAGAAGAGAGGGTGAGAAAAGGACAAAACAGAGAGAGAGGGAAGGAGAGAGAGAGAGAGAGAGAGAGAGAGAGAGAGAGAGCGTGCAAGACATTAAAGGGAGGAAAAGAAAGGGAGGAACAGAAAGAGGTGCATAAGAAAGAGTTAAAAACGGAAGGAAAAAAGAGATAAAGTAAGAGAAAGTGGGGGAGAGAGGCAGAAGATAGGGAGAGATGCAAAAGAGCAAGAAGTGGGAAGAAAATGAGAAAAGTGCAAAAAAAAAAGGGAGAAAGAGCGATAGAGTGTGCGTTAGGCTCTTGTATGTCTCTGAATAATAAAATAATGCCCATGTCTAATGAAATGAACTTGAAATGAACCTTAGGTTATTATTCCTAATTAAAGCAGAATAATTAAAAATACATCTAAAATATTGTACATATTAAAATATACACAGCTTCAGCGTGCGCGCATGTGAAAGAGATCAGGAGAGCGAGAGAACACGCAGCCAGCACGGCAGAACAAATCGACTCAAGACAAGAAGCAGTGATTGACATGAGCTGGAAAACACTGCTGCATCATATTCACCCTGCTGAGTGGAGTGAGAGAGAGAGAGAGAGAGAGAGAGAGAGAGAGAGAGAG
>CM067480.1:28331762-28343758 GCA_034552555.1 Semaprochilodus insignis | reverse complement strand
CAGCAGAGAGAGAGAGAGAGAGAGAGAGAGAGAGAGAGAGAGAGAGAGAGGAAAACATGCTGACAAAACCCAAATGGGGAAAAAACAGTAAAGTCATCTCCGTGCCGTAAATAGATCAACAATCTCCGGCCTCAGCAAAGCAAATGACGACAAATCAGTGAAAACAGCAACCCTCTGCTCGTCCACCACAGGCCTCATTTCAACTGACAGTGTTTATTACAGATCAGTGTACATTACATTATCAGCAAGTGCTCCAAAAACTGAAGCCGTTTTCTGAAACATGAGCGCAATGGGCAAGAGAGCGAGAGTGCTGCCAAACGACAAGTCCACTCAGCACAAACGAATGAATGGATGGATGGATGGACAACGGCGTAGTATATTACGAGGGAAAAAAGTCTACTTCTGGATAGAACAGATTCTCCTACAACGTTTTCACTCTAATTTGCTTTATACAGGTTAAAAACACTGTCAAATCATTATTACAGAAATCTTATTAAACACTACCGGCTGCTTTCCCAGACATGGATTAAACTGAGTTTTGGACTAAATTGCAGGGCTAATGGCAAATCACTATTGGAAATTCTTTTTGGGCTTATGTTTAATCTGGGTACGGGAACCTAGCTCTATATGTCTACAACTATCCAGACACTCGTCCAATTAGGGAATTTAGTCACTTTACAGAAGCAGAGTAACTGAACACCATTGCTGAACGCGGTCCAGAATTCAACTGTGCACACACAGAACTTGAACTTGTGCAATCTCCACAGGAAAGCATTACCTAAACACCTGCATCTGAGCCCAAGATTGCCATGCCCAACGCCAAGTGTTGGCTAGCAGGGTTCAAGGCCTGGGGCTGTTGAGGAACTGTGATCTCCAGACTGATATAGCTCTATCTAACACATTTGCAATGAGTTTTAGACTCCTTTTCAATCTGGAACTAATTGCCCAACTTCAGTACCTGACCTCATTATTGCTCTTGTGGCTGTATACAATCAAAGCCTTATCACCTAGTGTAATCTAGCTTTTAAAGAAGATTAGAGGCTGTCTTTCAAAAGAAGCATTAGATAAGCAAGTGTCTACATACATAGCACAAAGCAAGATACTTTGAGGAAGCGCTGTAATATATGTTCAGAGTATGCAGAGACTTTTCTGGGGGGACAGATGGACTTCTTGTAGGCCACAGGATGCGTCTGTGGAAAAAGACGTCAACAAAACAGCAGGAAACTCCACTCCGGATGCAAGGCTTTGCTGCTCAGCATCAACACTCACCTCGCCGTCACTCTGCAACGTCTGGAAACAAACATTGGGCCTTTGTATGTGGACCACAACTCGCTCCAAGAGTTCACTTAGTGTCACTTAAGTTTCACATCAATTCAAAGACGGGGCTGCTAAACCGATCCTACCTACTGACTGTATGTTGTTACAGCAGTTGAAGCATTCGGAGCCGGAGAGCCATTGTGGGTTGCTCGGGGGGAAACCAGTCAAACCTGCTTTAAAAACACGGATCAAATTAAAATGTTCCCACTGAGTGAACAAAGCCCACATGCACTCCCCAAAAACCAGCTCGCACCTGCGAGGTCACGCTCTTTTGTTTCTGCTGTTTCATGGCTTTTTTTTTTTTTTTTTGATCCTCAGGTTCCAGGTGCACCTGACTCACAGATACCACCGCATTATTAACGCTGCAGTAACACGCCAGAGAACCCGTCCAGGTGTCCCATGCAGGAATGCCAGCAATGCTGTCTCTAAAATAGAACAGCGGGGAATCAGGAAATATCAGGCAACCGTGACATGAGACATATCAGACCCCGGTAGAGTGGTTTTGTAACGTAGACCGTGTCGATAAAAACAAACTTGATTTCAACAGTTCTCAGGCTGACTGTCGCCTCCTGTGTCCTACAGCAAGAATCAAGCATGGGAAAAAAAGAGAGGGAAAAAAAAAACCCTGACTCATCCATCAAATACCAAGCAGGAGCTGGGAGCAGCAGCAGAGAAGGACAAAACGGACGCTGAGGTTAAAGATGTCGCTGTGGTTTATACAGAGACAATGGAATAAAATGAATAAAATTAGACAATATATACAAACAAAAGCGACTAAATATATATATAATCCTTCAGGCCGAAGTTTTCTACTCTTCTGTATAATAGAGACGCACACGATATTTCAAAGACAATCCCTGTGACTCACTTTTTCCATTTTGTCAAATACCATTCAATACAAAGGCCTGAGGTGACTAGACCAGCCAGCGTCCAGTGAATAGCAGTACTGTAATCAATTATTCATTCCATGTCACTCCTAAAAAGCCTATCTGCTGACCCACATAATCGAGCTCATGTGTACAACAGTCTCTTTCTCTTTATTTCCACTGCAGATGAGGGACTACACAGTGTAGGTACATAAAAATATATCAGGTCCAATCATCCCATTTCTCATAAATTGTTATTGTCTATTATTAAAAACAAAAACCGTTCAGAGGAGCTTGTTGGCTTTGATTGCACTTTTTGTAGGTTCGGTTCACTCCATTTCCATGCAAAACAGTTACATTTTTCCAGACAGATGACCATGTTTCGTGTCTAAACGTTGCTTCATTTTTGTTGGTTTCAAGCTGTTGTTAGCCAGAGTAGCTGTGCAAATGACACAACCCACATACCTGGATGGAAATAAATTCATATTTGACCCATTCCCAGGTTCCCAAATCTCTCACATGATACTAATTTTGACTCTTCATTGTTATAAATACAAATAAACCAACATCACTAAATTAGATTGTGAAAATGAAAAAAAAAAAACCAGATTATGAAAATAAAAACAGATGTTTTGCAATGGTCTCTCACCTCTCACCTATGCTCCACAGCTTGGATACCTCTGGGCTAAAGGGCCTGTATTAAGTGAAGTGAACCCTTGTGGGTACATATGACATTGTCTGTAACAGTAATGCATGACATGGCATTGTTCGACGCCTTGTTTGGCTTTTTACTGTACTTCGTTGTACAAAATAAAAGAGAAAACAAAATAACTGACGATCCAAGAAAGATGGAATGGTTAATATATGGTTTTTCATTGGAGGTGCTGAATTGTACCATGTTTATGACCCTACAGAAATACATGTCATAATGCTAATCATGGTAATGTTAATCAAGGTGGATATTATTCACATTTAATAAACACTTTTTCTTTGACAACAGTGTCAATAGTCTTGTAAAATACTGGACTTCAGCATCAATAACTACCTTATAGCTGCACCCCTAATACCAGCATGATACAATGCAAATCTATACCTCTTAAGTCTCTCTGCTCAAGTCTTACAATGCTGCAATAACATGTTACCAGTGCATATGGGACTTAAGGGAAGGAGATATTACAGAAGTCAGCATGGTGAAACAGCCAGGCGGGCAGGTCAGTCGGTTCAGTAGCATTTCAGTGGGCAGCCGGTGGCTTGAGCCACAGTGACCTTTTGACCTTGCTGCAAGAGACCCAAGTAGGCCACACCAGGCTGAGGCAAGCTGTATCGACAGCCACACAAGTGGAAAGGGTGGGCAGGCTGGAAAACTGATGAACGAGGAAAGAGCAGATGGCTGCACTGACTCCAGCAGAACAATGGCTGCCAGGGAATCCACCGTTGGCCAATCGCTGAGTGGTACAGAGAGGGGGGAAAAAAAGGCCAGATGCTCTTTTCGGCCTCTGCAGCCTCTGAGAGAGCAAGACGGCAAGAGCGAGGTGGGCAACATCGGAGTATCCTTCGCATATGCGTAGGAGTGTGTGCTCTAATCAGCATGCGCACGTGTCTGCAGATTTTCTTTTAATCAGCATCAAACCACAGAGAGTAAACAAACATGGAGGACAAAGTCCATTACTGAAGAAGCCAATCAAGGAGTCATCACAACGAATACGGCTGGGTGGAGAGACAAAAGCTGCAGAGTATGAATAGCATTTGGGATCTGGGCTTATTATGAAACCAAACAACAGGCTGGAACTTCTTTATCCTACTTTCACTCGCAATCTGCTTCACTTCTGCTTGGATGAAAAATGTAGCAAAAAATTCGGCTCAATCCTGCTTACATAATTCACTTGTCTGCATCTTAAGCAGTCCACGAACCGAGACTTTAACCACAAAGAGTTCAACACAAGGAGAATGTGACATCGATGCATGGCTGATGACTTTATTTAAGGTGTAACTCAGGCTTGGTAACAGAGGCATCATTTGCTGTCCACTGAGTGCTGAAGTGCAGAAATTGTACAGTTTTCAAAATTCCTGCATAACTCAACCTTTGAGATTTAAGCAAAGTCATCCAAATGGTACAGGCTCATTTTTCTGTGCAGTGGAAGTAATAGGAACCAAGAGTCACAATGCTTACAACGCCAATATAGCCTTACTATTCAAAACGACCATTGAACCTACACCTGTCTAATAGTGAACATGATAATATGATGGTAAATCTTTGGGTGCTATTGTAACATTTTAGCACCATGAATCAGTTTCGTCATCTCTGGTAACAGATTTGTAACCATTTTATGCAATGGATTTTTGTAAGCTTTAAGAGCCATTTAACTCACTAGACGTCTGGTTACTATCACCACCACTCTGGGCAGCTTTAACACAGTATTTAATATAATATATAAGTATAAGGAGTATTTAACACAATAAAACACATATATACGGTTTATATCCAAAAGATACAAAACATTTTGGAAAATCTGTGGAATTCCCCTTTAAAGTTGAGTTCCCATTTATTTACTCAAATGTGACCCAAGCCATTTGCACCAATATAGAGACAAGGGGAGCTGCTGAAGTATCAGCATTATGTTTTCCAGTATTATTCATAGCCTTTTCTATTCTCCTCTAGATTCAATTCAAGCAACAGCTTTGATGTAGTCACCCTCTCTCACACACACACACACGATGCAGAGCTGGGTGCTTGTCCCATTATGTTATCCAAGACGCATATGGAAGCACAGCGCTGCGTGCACGAGGCTGGGGTGAAGTCTGGAGCTGACGCTGAGCAAAAGGTCTTCCCAGCGGTGCTTAGATTCATACGGCATGCTCGACAAGTCACTCTGAGGGCGGCTGAACCGGTGACAGGTACATTACCTTTGGCAAAACTGCATTGCTCGCGAAAACAAATGCATTTTGTAGCTGTTTGGAAAACCCAAAGCTGTAGTTTATGGATATAGGGAATCTATAAGGAAATGCCATCCTGCTGAGATCTGGTGATGGGTGAATTTCAGCTTGACACAGTGACTCCTCACTAGGGACTGCGAATGAGAAGGAGAAGAAAAAGAGTGCAAGAAAAGAAAAAGAAGAATCATAAATCAACCTGTACATTACAGAACCCAGTACTAAAGCTTTATCTAGAGGACAGTGGGCTCCTTTCACCTCCTTGAGATCCATCTGCCGCTTTATTTGCACCCTACCCCCAGGCCATAAAACCCCTCTCAGGGCCAGAAGTCATACCGTATTCATCAGCGGTACTTGCCGCTAACTTGTGTCATCTACCAGACCGGGACGTCATCCCTCTTGGCCCTGGTCCAACGTGTCTTAATGTAGGGTCATTATAATGCGCTGTGTACCAGGCCACTCCGGAGGCAGCACAGACCAAAGGGAGAAATACCCAAGGACTCAGAATTGCTATGAGTTAACTGTGGTGTTGCAAAGATTGCAAACTAAGCACACGCACTTGTTAAAACATCGCTTCGCAACAAATCACTCGTCCGTATACAAGCCTGTACTGAAACGTAACTGAATACTGCAGCATACGACACGTCCCCTGAGCAGGGTAAACAATGACTAGAGAGTCGGCCATCTCCGTATTCAGTGCTGTCTACAGCTTCAAAGTTGTCTGAGGGTTTAAATAAAGCGTCCGGTCCCTGCAAGGTGCGAGACAAGATACGTGCCTGAACTCATCCCAGCAGACGCCTTACTACAATGGCTTCAAAACTAAAATTCAAGCAGCGAGTGAAAGCGGTGTAAGTTCAGAGATCTCAAGAGATCGATGCCCAAGGCAACACCGTAGGAATGAACACGGCGCCAGTTCCTCCAGTCCCAAAACTGTTGTTTTGTTTAAAAAGCATTTCTTAATGGACAAAAGCACAGCAGAGTGAGCAAATTCCCCAAACTCATTACCCGTAATAAACATGATTTGTACATCATCCAATAAAAAAACGCATTTGGGTGATGGTAGGGGATGTTATAGCAGATATCAGAGGACAAAAAAAACCCAAAATCTTAGCAGGGTGACGGCAAAAACTGTTAACAAAGGCAAATTGCGCTGAGGTTACTGCAGTTGTTTATTTCCCAGCAGCCCTTAGTTGTTTATTTCCCAATAGCATTCAATAGAACTTGTGAATACTTAAGATGAAGGGAGAACTGACTTTGCCAGGGGGGCTGACCTGCATCAAGACAAGATGGTGTCCATATTTTGACCCTCCAATCTGTGCAAATAAACTCTGATGCTATCACCGGCGCTTGACGGATATAGATTTTGTCATGTGCGTTAGCCCATTTTTTTTTTGCTGTTCCATCGAGGGTCCAGCCCTCTTGTGATGGAGGTTATGAAACAGGTTACAAAATGCAATGCGTCCCTTACACCGTGGGTGGCCGGCTGATTCTGTCCTCTGCAAATTCTTAAGGCCTTCAGCCTGCTCCAAAAGGAATTATGCAACCGAGATCAACATTAAGGAAAAAAAAACGGTCTGGGCATGAATAACTGCCATAACCTGCGGGAGGCGGATGAGTTTTGTAAGGAAGAGAGAGAGCAGGAGGAACAGGACAGGGCATCTGGGAGGCTCGCAGTCGTTTCATCACCAGGCAGGCAGTGAATCCCCCCTCTGTCCGTCCCTTCAAGCCCCACTCTGTCTCCCTGGGCCACACTGCTGTCCAATTAGTCAGCTAGAGCAATCGCCCATTCTCCAGTCTCCACCAGAAACCCACCGAAAGGCCAACACTTCCAGTCTAATAAATCTACTCTTAAAACTTGTTCACCACGCTTAAATCAACTTTGAGTCACACTTTCCAAACATTACGCGGGGCAGTACAAAAAGGAGAGACCGCGACAGCGAGATCGAGGGGCAAAGCACAGTCACCGTGGTGGAGTTTTACTGCATGGCCTGATGCAGACCAATACACTAGTGCTGCTAGTGCCAGCATCCACTTCCACTAATTAAACTGCAATTCATTTAGTGTGAGTGGCCAATAACATATTAATTACAAAAGGCCAGGTCAGCAGAAAAGAGAGTGCCTGTTTTGTTGTTTCAGGCTTACTTTATTCTACAAACGCTCTCAGTACTTGCAAAAAAGCAACAGCATTGTTATATTTCTATAATAACATTCTATAATAAAACCTTGTGGCTGAGAAGACACTACAAGCAGAACTGACAGTTTTGGCACAGTCAATCATTTTTCTGATTTTTGCATGAATCACATCTGTTTCTTCTCTTAAACTGCAACCATAAAACTGTCAAAACTCAATGGAAATATATTTATTTCAGCGTGTCAACTCACTTGTGTCTGTGTTTTCCTAAAGTTAGCAACTTTAATGAAGGCTTAGCCCATTAAACAACCATGTCACGTCACATGTCACTGAAAAACTAATTTCCTGTAGAATCTAACTATAGTCAAATACGTGTAAGCTAGACCTGGAAAATATATCGTTTCACCATCATCATCACAATGTGTGCATGTACAATACTTGCTGTTAGGTAAGACAAATTAAATGAAAGATGTCTTGCAACAACTTTTTTGCTGATTTTTTTTTTTTTTTTTCCATTTTGCAATATATCTCACAGGGGAAAATGCATTATGATTTATTTCCAAAATCATGCAGACCTAGTATAAGGCTTTTGCACTAGCAACAACAAAACAAAGTATGCATGTTATCTGAGATCTTACTGGGTAACACAGTGCTGAGGCCCATTTTCAAATTGGTCTGCTAAAATGAAGCTTTCCTCCACATCAAAAATCTAAAATATCTAAACTTTTACATGTTCTTCCCTAACCCTAGTTTAAATGACATTACAGAAAGACTTCCTAACATACTGCTCATAGGTGGATTTATGTTTATGACAACTGAAGAACTCTATCAACATTGCTATGAGTCACATTCAACATAACAAAACAATCAAACATATTAAACCATTCTTTCATCAAGCCATGACCACAGCTTCAAATCACATTGTCTTTTCACTCGCCTTCAGCAATACATCCGCCTAGCATTCTGTTTTTCCTCCCACTTTCCCTTTACTTCGGCCTGCCAAATAACACACAGGGTAATATTTGGGGAGGAGAATAAAGGGTAGATTTTTAAAAATAAAAAAATAAAAAAAGAGAGAGACATAAAAGCCTGAGGGAAAGAATAGATCCTGCCATAATGCCGCTTAAATAGTGCATCAAGCTTTCAGCCCATGCTGCGTTCATTATTTCTGTGCATCACACCATACATTAAGTTACGGCACTCACTGCTGCTGCTCATAATTCAATGGCCTCTAGGGACTTAACATAATGATATTAGTGCTGGTAGTGACTGCAATATATTCACTCTACGCAGAGTTTACAGGTTCATGTTAACTCTGAAAATTTAAAGTCAAAGGACCCCCATGGAGCGACATTAGTGTAATTAAATAGATAACTAAGCTAGCTTCATAAAGACAACAATATATTAGAACCAACATAAACACAAAAATCAGCATACTTGTTATTCTTGTCATATCCTACATTTTCTTGTATGCCCCCCCGCACCCCCTAACTATTTTCCACCATACCTTACAATGGAGCAGGCTGTTATTGTTACTATCCCTTTAAGACAGATATATGTCTATATGATCGATTCTGATTGGCAGCCCAGTATTGTGCATCATACAAAAAGCTGAAACACTCCCTAGAATTTCAATGAGTGGGTGGAGCTAAACTGCTGTATGCTGAATAAGTAGAAATGAGTTGGCTCTTGTTACATCACAAAAACAGTGAATTCAAATCAGACTGGATTGCATTTATGGACCGGGCATTCCAAGACTTTTTCCCTGATATGTGCCCTTTAAAACCAACTCTGAGGAATGTATATAGGTCCATACTGACGCCAGCATTGCTTCAGTTTGTCTGTGTGCCATACAAACGTGCCAACAAGCTGCACAAACAAATCGAAAATTGCACCATTAGGGATCAGATCTATTATGGCATGTTTTGTGCAACCCTGCCGGCAAGAATAAAACCATACTCGACTAGATCCAACCTCCAACTCTGAACTCCACCTTTAATGAAACAGTCAACGCTAAAAGTGGCTTTTGCACACCCTTGGGCTCGATTTCTTCACGGTTACCCAACGCTGACCATGCGCCGTTATACCCCAACATTGGCCGGTCAAAACTGATTAGCTGATGTGCGGTACATATATGCAGCGCTGCAGCCCAAACAAGCTGTTAACGAGCTCTCAGTGATACTGCTTGACAGACCCAAGGCTATAAGGCCAGGCCAGGCTCTTTAGAACAGCCAGGATTAGAGATGAGCCATAACCACGCGTGCAGGCTGCTCCAGCACAACATCGCAACGTTTAAAGCTGGCTGTCCTGCGCTTACTGCAGTTCTCTGTGGGATATAAACAAACAGCACAACAGATGTAACAGCAGGAAGTAAACCAAGCCATAAATGTACATTGTCCAGCCAGACCAGCCCCTCAGGCAGCGTGCAGTAGCAGCCTTTGTCTCCGGAGTGAATTGAGCAGCTCATGTACAAGCTGTCCGCTGAAACCGAAACGGCAGCGTGTAATAACAAGAGCCGAGTGACAACATAGGGGTCTCAGTGGTCAAATACACAAAACCACAAGTGAAAACGCCTGCTCAGGATGAACGCCAAGAACTCAAACCAAAACCTTACATGACTGGAAGCTGAGGTTTTAACTGAACGGGGAAAAACAAATACTCAAGAGTCCAGAAAGTAAATGGCTGTGTTCCATAATTTGCTTTGCTCTGCTACTACCAATCCTAGTTATGCGTAATGGCAGCTCTGTAATGACATGTGCACAGCAGCATCTCTATTAGAGCCTAATATGAGATCACAACACTTAGGGCACATGTGACTAAGTCTGCACAGACAGCATGAGTTTGTGTAAAGGCATCTGAGCTGAGTGGCATGTGCAGTGACGGAGCACAGCAACCATCCAGCCAGCAGCCACTGGGATCTTAACACAGGAGGTCTGCGTGCTCTCAAGCCGAGGCTGCTCACAGATCTTTCAGCTGCGCTCAGCATCCACACAAATAAGTTTAACACACGGCAGCTCCATCTTTCAGCAGGTGCTGCTCCATCAGGCTGACCACCAGTGTTGATGGGGGTTCAATAAAAAATTAGTGAACTATACAGGGGAAAGAGACTGAGAAGACAGATGGACACTGATCTCTACTATCATGTTTAGTAATTCTTCTATTGTATAGATATGTTTTTGTATTCATATACACTTCTTCTATTATTTAACTGTAATACAGATGCATACATTCTGCATGCTCATCTAGAATCTTTCACAGGAAGGTAAATATACAGAGGCATCTGCAAATAGCATGCTTTTTATACTTTTAGGCTATAGGCGATAAAAATAATGACAATAATTTAAAAAAAAAAAAACATATGTATCTTCTATATGCATATACATGCATAACAACCATAGCAGCCCAGCAACGTCAACCAAACGTTGAGACTCTGGGTTGTTTGTTATAATATTAGTACAAGCAGCAGAGTTTAAAAGTTCATATTAACAGGAAGAATTAAGATAAGGACCTCCCGAGGTAAATACATCAACATAATTAAATAAATACCAGGATGACAAAAAAAACGATGTGCATTGATGATGCTCCAGCCGAAGAGCACCATCAGTAGCCACCTGCGAGCCTCTGCTCCCTTTAAGGAAACATGCGTGTCCACCCTGTATTTAATAAACATTTAAAAACTGCACGTGTAAGCCTGCACTGAACACTGCATGTAAACGCTGCATGTGAAGCGCACGTAAATATTGCACTGAAAGTGCGCTTGTACGCCGCAAACATAACTACAGCATTTACGGTGCGTTCAGTGCCGCGTTTAAAGTGCTGCATCGCTCAGAATCGTGAGCGCGAGGCCGTGGTGTGCCAGACTCCCACGGCGACGTTTTTACAGCCCCGCAGCACCAGAGTTACACTCACACACTCCGGGCCTCGCAGGGGGAGCTGCATTATGACAGCACGCGCGGCCACAACACACACACACGCAAGCACAGAGCGCGTATCAGGTCTCTGTCATTACGAGCAAACCGGGAAATCCATTCAAGCACACTGGGATCCGCAGCAACAGCAGCAGCAGCAGCAGGCGCGTTCACAGAGAAACACGCTGGTTCGTGAACGCGCAAACAGGCACATAACGCTGTTAGGCTGCGGCGGAGAGGCTGTGCGTTTACAATTCAGTGAGCGAGAGACAGAGAGAGAGTTACATAAACGCGGGCTCACCCGGAACACGAGCCAAAATTAATCCGTGTGCGTGATGGCAGAGCGGCGAAACCCCGGAGATAAACACGGCGATACTTACTGCGGACAGGACGGCGGTCGGTAGCGCTCGAGCTCAGGGCTGAGGAGAAAACCCACCGGCCTCCATCAGGACGAAGTTCAGTAAAGCGCTGCTGAGAGGAAGCGAGAAGCTGAGACACAAATACACATACACACAAATACACACATTCACACACACACACATACACCGGGGTCGCTCGACGGCAGAGAGCCACGTGGTTGGAGAAACCCATTCTCATTGGTTCACGCAGGAGATGAGCACGCCCACGAGCAGGGAGCTCGCATTGGAGGCTGAAGGCGTAGGAGGGAATCTGATTGGTCGGAGACATGAACGGCTGGTTGTGCGACTCAGACTGTTCAGTTTACAAAATGTAAAGTGGTTGGTTTTATGGCTGTAAAGTCAAGACTGGACAGGCTTATCACTTCAGTTTAACTAGTGTATTTTAAGGTGTGCTCAGTTATGCATCTTGTACAATCTCTATACC